>JAOTAX010000003.1:33382174-33404771 GCA_025629825.1 Erythroxylum guanchezii | reverse complement strand
TAATCCTATGACTAGGGATAATTTAGATACTGACATAATTGCACATGATAGGAATATCAGTAGTATGATCACATCATAATTTCCTTCATGCTATGTCATATATCATGGACTTCATTACTTTGCTTATAGATCAATATCAATTCATAAATAATGAACACCAAATTAATGATATATGCCTTTCTTTATTATTGAAAATAAAGTCTATACACAACTTTGTACAAAACGCGCTAAAGGTGATTGCCTTTAGGGAACTATTCTAACAAATCTCCTCCTTGGCCTAAGGCCAATCGCCTTGGTATCTAATACCATAGGCGAGTACATGAGAATCAAAGCTCTTCTGTGACAATGACTTTATCAACGGATCAACAATATTCTGCTCGGTGGGAATTCTCTCTATCTATACACCACCTCGACCAATGATCTCCCTAATCAGATGATATCTGTGGAGTACGTGCTTAGATCATTGATGAGACCTTGGTTCCTTCGCCTATGCCTTAGCCCCATTGTTGTCACAATACAACTGTATGGGTCTATCACAGCTAGGAACCACACCAAGTTCAGTAATGAACTTCTTGATCTAAACTGCTTCCTTTGTTGGGTCTGAAGCGGCAATGTACTCTGCATCGGTTGTTAAATCGGTATTCGTCTCTTGTTTGGAACTCTTCCAACTGACCGCCCCGTCGTTCATTGTGAATATATAACCTGATTGGGATTTGGAATCATCCTTATCAGATTGAAAACTAGCATCTGTATGCCCGCTCACTTTTAGATTTCCATCTCCATATAGCAAGAAGACATCCTTAGTCCTTCGCAAGTACTTGAGGATGTTCTTGACAGCCACCCAGTAACCCTCATCAGGATCCGATTGGTATCTGCTTATATCACTTAGAGCATATGATACATCGAGTCTCATACATAGCATAGCGTACATGATAGATCCTACTACAGATGCATACGGGATCATATTCATACGCGTCCTTTCATCTTGTGTCTTAGGACACATAGATTTCGAGAGTGTTATCCCATGAGTCATGGGAAGATACCCTCTCTTAGACTACTCCATGCTAAACCTCTTTAACATCTTGTCTATGTACGTTGATTGTGAAAGACCAATCAACCTTTTTGATTTATCTCTATAGATCTTTATCCCAAGGATATAAGTTGTTTCACCAAGATCTTTCATGGCAAATTGTTTGGACAACCAAATCTTCACAGATTGTAGCGTAGAGACATCGTTTCCTAGTAATAATATGTCATCTACATATAGCACAAGGAATACGATTGCACTCCTACTGACCTTCTTATACACACAGGGTTCATCCGGATTTTGTGAGAAATCAAACTCTTTGATTATCTCATCAAAGCGGATATTCCAACTCCTGGATGCTTGTTTCAATCCATAGATAGATTTCTGAAGCTTGCATACCTTTTCGCCATCATAGAAAATGAAGCCCTCTGGTTGTGTCATATACACATCCTCAGTTAGATTTCCATTTAGGAAAGCTGTCTTCACATCCATTTGCCATATCTCATAATTATAATGAGTGGCAATGGCTAGGAGTATCCTAATGGATTTAAGCATTGCTACTGGGCTGAAAGTCTCGTCATAGTCAACTCCTTGTCTTTGACGAAAACCTTTGGCCACAAGCCCTGCTTTATAGGTAATCACATTACCATCCATGTCGATTTTCTTTTTGAAAACCCATTTACACCCTATGGGTTTTATTCCTTCGGGTGCCTTAACTAAAGTCCATACTTGGTTTTCATACATGGAATCCACTTCTGCTTTCATGGCACTAAGCCATTTCTCAGACTTTGAACTCTTCAGAACCTCTTCATTGGTAGTAGGCTCATTATCTTCTATAAGCAATACGTCATTATGTTCAATCATAAAAAATCCATATTTGTCGGGAACAGAGCGTATCCTACGTGACCTACGAACTTCCTGTGTTGAAGAAGGTCGAATTTTTACTTCATCTGTATAAGTCACAGTCTCAGGTTCAGGTAGTTGATTTGCGTCTGTTCGAGCATCTTGAACTTCTTCAAGTTTAATTTTACTCTCACTGTCTTCTTTTAAAAGAAACTCTTTCTCTAGAAAGACAACATGCTTTGAAACAAACACTTTTTGTTCCTCAGCAAGGTAAAATTGATATCCCATTGTTTCTTTAGGATATCCTACGAACAAACACTTGTCAAACTTCGCATCAAGTTTATCTAACTGTATCCGCTTCACATAAGCTGGACAGCCCCAAACTTTCAAATGAGAAAGATAATGTTTTTTGTTAGTCCACATCTTATATGGAGTAACATCAACTGTCTTTGATGGAACTCTGTTTAACAAATGAACAACTGTCTCGAGTGCATACCCCCCAAAAGGATTTTGATAAATTTGCAAAGCCAATCATCGACCGTACCATGTCTAATAAGGTTTGGTTTCTCCTTTCGGCCACACCATTATGCTATGGTGTGTAAGTTGGAGTCCATTGAGATAAAATCCCATTATCTCTGAGATAATCTAAAAATTGTTGGTCTAAGTATTTCCCACCTCGATCGGATCGTAATGTCTTGATACTTTTCCCAAGTTAGTTTTCTACTTCATTTCTGAATTGTTTGAACTTTCAAATGCTTCAGATTTGTATCTCATCAGATACAGATACCCATATCGAAAATAATCATCGATAAAGGTAATGAAGTAAAGACAACCACTTCTGGCATGGATAGACATCGGACCATATACATCTGAATGTATTAGGTCTAATACTCCAGTAGCTCGTTCACCTTTTCCTTTAAAGGGTAACTTAGTCATCTTGCCTAATAAACAAGATTCACACGTGTCATATGATTTATAATCAAATGACCCTAAACTACCAATCTTGGGGAGCTTAGCTACGCGTCTCTCATTTATATGGCCAAGGCAACAATGCCATAAGTAAGTTGAATTTAAATTATCTCGTTTATGTCTTTTCGTGTCATTGACATTCATAATTGGATGCGGCATATCTAATATGTAAATTCCAATGCATAATGTACCAGTACCATAAAGCATTCCATTCAAACTAATAGAACAACCATTGCTATTAAAATTCACATGGAAACTAGCTCTATTTAAACAAGAAACAGACAATATGTTCTTTGTTAAAACACGTACAAAATAACATTCATCCAGTTTAATTACAAGCCCCTGGGGAGTGACAAAAAATATATGCCTACGGCTAATGCAGCGACTCTTGCTTCATTGCTCACGCGTAGGTCTAGTTCTCCCTTCATCAGCTATCTACTGTCCCTGAGGCCCTGTATATCATTACATATGTGTGAGCCACAACCAGTATCTAATACCCATATGTTATGATCAGAAACAGTATTAACCTCAATGACAAACATACCTGAAGGAGCCAGGGCATCTGATGCCTGATTCTGCTTCAAGGACTCCAGACAGACTTTACAATTTTGCTTCCAGTAGCCAGTCTTGCCATAATGGAAGCAAGTTCCTTTCGGTGTAATTTCTTTAAGTTTCTTTTTGGCTATACTTCCTTTTGGTTTCTTAACCCTTTTCTTCTTTAAGTTCTTTTTTCTTGAACCAGAAGAAGAAGGGTCCACAACGAGCACTAGCTTGCTATCCTTCTTGATAGCTTGCTCTACTGTCTTGAGCAGATTGATCAACTCAGGGATTGTTGTCGAGATTTGATTTATCCGATAGCTCAACACAAACTGTGAATAACTATCAGACAATCCAACCAGAATTAAGTCAATACTTAATTCATAATTCATAACAAAACCCAAGATGGCCAACCTCTCAATATAACCATTCATCTTTAGTGCATACTGCACTGCAGATGTCCCCGGAGTCATCTTAGTCGTGAAGAGCAGCCTCGAGGTCTCGAACCTTTCAGACCAAGCTTGCTCATCAAAAAGCTCTCTAAGATAAAACACTATGGTGTTAGCATCTATAGACTCATGCTGCTTCTGCAGCTCTGGTGACATAGAGGCTAGCATAATATAGGTAGCCATGTCACTATCTTTGAGATGCTTACGATATGCTTTCTGATGCTCGTCAGAAACATCAACAGCAGATGGATCAGGAAGTGGAACATCTAGGACATAACCTAGCTCCTCAGATCTAAGAACAATTCTCAAATTTCTCAGCCAATCGAGAAAATTGGGTCCGGTTAATTTATTACAATCCATAAGTGAGCGCAAATTCACACTGGAAGACATCTTCAATCAACCTAAATGTGAAGAGAGAAAGAATGTTAGAATATTAATACATGCATGATCGTAAGGACTTGCATGACAAGCATATGGCTCCCACTAGTTTCAAAGAATCCATAGCCCTCACTACAAATCCAAGATACATTATGACAAAGTGTCATAGTGAGTCAATATCCGACATTACTAAAAATGACCTTAGGTTTACCCAACAAGCCACCTTGGGTCAATCGACAAGTATCGGTCATATCAATTACATCATAGATGCAACTATCATCTAGTGCTATCAACTCGTGATGTATGCACACACAATGGGTTATCAACTCTTGATGTGTGTACATATGATGTATGCTACCCAATTGCGTCTCTGTCTACATTGACCTTGAGTTTACTCAACAAATCAACGCTTCTAGTGAAAACTGACCCATTAATCCGAAAATCTTATTTTAATGGTTCGAACATATCCGTATAGAGAGAGCTTGGGTTTACCCAACACCCTTAACTCTAAAAGAATTCTGGTTCTCCCCATATTAATGGAAGGCGTTAGTTTTCATATTATGTGTGAGGGATTTCATACTCTGGTCTCATCTAAGTCGTAGGATTATAGTCACAATGACTATATGGAATGATTTAGGACATTTAATCATTCACATCGAATCTATATCCATAATCATCCATCATCCCACCTAACCAACCCTAGCACACATTCTTTAATGCAATCATCTCACAAGGTTTTCCTATATAGGTTGTGATGTGTTATGCATCTAAAGATTTGACATTCGAGTAGCTTTCTTATGTAAGTTGCATAAATTATGGATGATGTAAATCATTTCAACATTTCAATTTATGAATAAAATATTAAGTATATTTTAATATTCATTTTGTAATATTATCTATCATATGGTGGATAATGCTACGGAGTACTTTTTTTTATTACATAATAATCTATTTACAATTAGACTCAGCACAATATTAAGAATAAGATACACATGTATGATTCTTATAAGATACAACAACACTTTTCATAGAGATAATTGGGTCCGAACCCCCTTGGCTCGAGGTTATCGAGTTAGATTCGGGTTAATCGGGCCTCGTGCTGTTATCTTTAAAAGTAAAAAGACATTGTTTTGTACGTTTAATGTTAAAAAAATTAGGCTGGGCTGAGTTGGGCTCATGCTTAAACTTGGGTTAGGTTGTCTTAGGTTGAGCCCGACCTAGCTCATTGTCATTCCTAATTTTTATGGTTAATTTTGTAACCGAATACTTCCAACTTTTTTTTAATTGAGTTGTCTAATATTAATAATTTTTTAATCAAGTATTTTTGGTTAACAAAATTAATAGAAATGTAAATATGGAATATCATTTTATCATTAATTACATAAGACATGTAAGCAGCTTGATTTTTTTTAATTTTAAGTTTTCATTTTTCATTTTTATTTTCTATTTTAGTGCTTATTTTTCTTTTGTATTTTTAATTTTCTGTTTTCTATTTTAGTTTTTTATTTTCTTTTAAAATTTAAATTGCATTGTAAAAAACTCAACTTTTGTGTCATTAAAGCACTCAAAGATGGGTTATAGAGAGAGACTCTTCTTTCTTACTAACAAATTCTCTTTGCCATTCAGATCAATCTAGCTACCTTTCTCTCCCACCACCTCTTCTTTAATTTTTCTTCATCTGATTGTTGTTGTCCACCATTTTCTCTTGTTCTCCAGAAAGCCCCTACACTCCATCCTCCTTCCTCCTCCATCTGCACCGATTTCTTTGTACAGGGGCATTGCTGTCTATTCTATCACAAAATTTTTCTCGCCCACTTTTCATTACCGTTAAAAAACCTACACTCCTTGCACAAATTATTGAAACGCTGCTACCTTACCAAGACTAGCACTTTCTTTTTCTTATCTCTTATAATGACTGATACCTCACCTCCCAAACTTTTTGAATTCCCCTCTTTACCCTCAAGCATTTCCCCATCTTCCTCATCTATTCCCTCCCCTCCCCACTCGTCTCTAAAAATACCCCACCTTCAAATTTAGAGTTTCCCCCATAGAAAACAGATCCAACAGAAGGAGTCTCTACTATAAGAGCTAGGAAGACATGGAAACAAGTTGTGAAAGATAAGTCTGATTCTCTTTTGGTTTTCAATCCTCCAATAGAGGTTGAAGGGGAACTAATGGTGGCTTTTAACTTAGAAATACTACAGGAAGGAGCTAGAACATGGGCCTCTACTCTAGTTGGCTTTTTCATGGACAAAAGACCTGCATTTCCAGTGATACAAGCTTGGTCTCAGAGGAATTGGAAAGGAAGAGGTTTAATGGAAGTAATGTTCACTGAGGAAGATAACATTGTCTTCACTTTCTCTTCAAAATTAGAAGCACAAAAAGTAATTTAAGAAGATTCATGGCACATTTCACAACTTCCACTATTTCTTCAAAGTTGGCAGCCAGGAATGGAACTAGAAAAAATCATAATGAAAAACATTCCCTTATGGGTAAACATTCACAATATTCCTCTAGAATATTGAACTACCAAAGGCTTGAGTATGCTAGCTAGTTATTTGGGGAAACCTATATGTATGGATGAGAACACAACATTGAGGAAAAGGTTGGGTTTGCTAGATTGTGTGTGAGTATGGATATTTCCAAAGAAATGAAGGATTTCATTCCTTTATTAAGGTTGGCTAATGAGCATTCTCTTAGAGAGGATGGAGTTATGGTTACATACCAATGGAAACCATCGCTTAAAGCTCAAGGTAAAGAATGGAAACCTACTGGAAAAATTTTCACTAGAGGAGACTAATGGGAGGTGACGGGTATAGAAAAGTGTGATTCGGAAGGAAAGAAAGAGGAAGAGAAGGATGAATAGGTAACTGAAAATTCTAAACCAAGTCAATTGGAAAAAGATTCTCTTAATATTGGGGGAAATAATTAAGAAAAAAATTGTCTAAATTCAGACAGAAAAGGAGGATTAGATTTGCTTTCTTTGGTTGACCAAAATAATGCTCAAATAGACAAGGAGGTGAATGGACTGGAAACTTATGATACAAATTAAGAAGAAGGAGTCTCTAATCCCCAAAAGAATGAATATAGCCTTCAATAGGCTGAACCACCGAATGTTAGAACTCAAGAGGAGCATTTTGAACATGTGACCTATAGGAAGAGTAACAGGAGCGGTAGGAAAGGCTCCAAGGGTAGGAGCAATCTCCTATAACTGTGATAGTATGGAATGTAAATGGAATAAATAACCCTTCCAAGCTTAACGCTATAAGGGATTTTGTCCTGAAGGAGAAGCCTCAAGTTTTTTGTCTTTTGGAAACTAAAATTAGGGAAATAAAACTGAACAAGCTATGCTATTTGGGTAGGAAATGACAATTATTATCAAACCACCAAAGCCATGCATACGGTAGGATTATTATTGCTTATGATGGTGATTCAATGGAGTTGAAAGTTCTTGAATCAAATCAGCAGTATATTCACACTAAGATCTACTTCAAGATGGAAAACTCTAGTGTGTTAGCTACTTTTGTATATGGTCTTAACCTTGGATTTCAAAGGACTGAACTTTGGAATGCTATCAAATGATTAAAGGCCTCCACAAATTCTCCATGGTTAGTGTGTGGTGACTTTAACATCACATTATTCATATCTGAAGCAGAAGGTAATTGCAACTTACACAATTTCTCTTCATATATGTATGATTGTATGCAGGAGGTAGAACTTACAGATCTGAAATTCGGAAGGCCATAAATTCACATGGTCTAACAAACAAAGTTCTACTTGGCATATTAGGAAAAAGTTGGATGGGGCTTTAGTAAACGTGGATTGGCTAAATTCCTTTTCAAGAAGTACAACAAAATTTCTAGACCCTAGTATTTCTGACCATACTCCTATAAGGATTGACAATTTGTTCAATTCTATCAAAATCCTTCATCCTTTCAAATTTAACAATTTTTTGGCAACTGAGAAGGGTTTTGATGAGGCTATATTGAAGGGGATGAAGACAAAACAGTACATTTGCCTCCAAAAGTTTAAGTTTATCAAGTAAGAACTGAAATCTCTTAAATCAAAAAGAGGACAAAATCTCTTGAAGGTAATTGATGAGGCTAGAGATAAATTATTAGCTATCCAAACTTCATTGGCAGATAATCCTACAGATGATTCACTAGCTTCGGCAGAAAAAGAAGCTTGAAAGGAATATTTGCAATTGGTGGATAACCAAAGCTCATTATTGAAGCAGAGATCTAAAGTTAACTAGCTAAAAGATGAAGACAGATGTACTAAATTCTTCTTTAACTCAATGCAAGCTAGAAAGAATATTAATAGAATCACCTCTTTAAAACCGAAGATGGAGAGGTTGTGGCTAGACAAGAAGGATTAGCTAAGGAAGCATTCTTTTTTTATAAGAATCTTCTAGGCGCAGAAGATTCTTCTCCTGACATAGGAGATGACCTTAGGAAGTTTGTCACAGCAAGAGTTCCTGAACATATGGTTTCTTTATTAATTAGGCCTGTAACAGACCAAGAAATCGAGAGGGTGGTGTTTGACATGAATGGATCTAAAGCACAGGGTCCTGATGGCTTGAATGGTTTCTTCTAAAAAAAAACTTAGAGTACAGTTGCGGGGGGGGAGGTTAGTAAAGGAGGCAATACATGAGTTCTTCCAAAAAGGGGTCATGCTAAAGGAGATTAACAAGACTTTTCTCTTTCTAATCCTTAAAAACTCAAATCTTTCCTATTGGACTGAATTCAGACCTATTTCTTACACAAACTTTCTCTATAAGATTATTGCAAAGATCTTGGCAAACAGGCTGAAGGAGGCTATCCAATCTCTCATCAGTGAAAACCAAGGAGAATTTATGAAGAATAGGGATATTAGGGACAATATTCTTATAGTTCAGGAGTTATTGAAATGGTATAACTGCAAGAAAAGTCCCCATAACTGTATTATCAAAGTGGACCTACAGAAAGCTTTTGATAGTGTGAATTAGAGTTTTTTTGCTACAAACTATGGAGGTCATGGAATTTCCTTATAGCTTCTTAAGGTGGATACGGGTATGCATTAATACTACATCCTTCGGAATTCTAATAAATGGGAGTCTTACAAAGATATTTAAAGGCAAAAAAGGACTTAAGCAAGGGGATCCTCTGTCACCTTACCTATTCCTAATTTGCATAGAGTTTCTTACCCAAATGCTGAAGTATAATTCGACCCCCAGGCTTCAAATACCAATCCAAATGTAAGAAGATTTCACTAACTAGCTTATGTTTTGCAGATGATCTCATACTCCTAAGCAAGGCGAATGTTCACTCAGTCTCTCTATTGATGAGCACTCTCAATTCTTTCAAAGAGATGTCGGGGTTAAGTATTAATCTTCAAAATAGATACTTCATGCTTTCAAAAAGTGCTTCTCACCTATCAAATGCATTGACACTAGCAACAGGAATGGAATTAAAGGAGCCTCCTCTCCTTTATTTGGGTATTCCAATCTCATCTAGAAGACTAAGGTATTGTGAACGTATTCCTCTAATTGAAAAAATTCAGAAAAGATTGGGTTCATGGACAAATAGAGTCCTATCCTACGGAGGGAAACTTCAACTCTTAAAGTCGGTTATATCATCAATGCAAACTTACTGGTGTTCTTATCTATTTCTTTCAAAGGGGCTTACCAAAATAATTGAAAGAATGATGAAACAGTTCCTATGGGGGAATAGGATTGGTGAAAAGGGGAAAGCAAAAGTTAGCTGGAAGAGTATTTCTCAACCAAAAGAAGAAGGGGGATTGGGACTGGAGTCAATAACCAAGAAGAACAGATTACTCATGACTAAGAGAATTTGGAGAATCCTTAGTGATAAGTATCCAATGTGGATCAAATGGATTCATATTTACATATTGAAAGATGGGAGTTTTGGGGCTTTAAGTCCCAAAGATAGTTATACTTGGTTCTTTAATCAAATTCTGAAAATGAAGGAGGAAGTACAACAGAATATCTCTTGTCAAATAGGGTCTGGAGAAAGATTTTCCCTATGGTATGATAATTGAACTGGGCAAGGTGAACTAATTCAAAATCAGATGGCAAGAACCCTACTGGAAAGGTTTACTATGAATACTAAGCTCAAAGAAATTATTACAAATGGAAACTGATCACTATCAACCGATGAAATTAGAATTCTATCCATTCCAGTGTTCATAAGTCTCAAAGAAAAGGATACTTATTTATGGAAAAGGATTCCAGTTTCAAAAATCACACTAAAGGAAGCTAAAAAATTGAGGGAGGGGATATTGAATAGAGTATAATGGTACTCTATGGTTTGGAACAAGTTTCTTAGACCTAAAACTAGTTTTCTGCTTTGGCTTGTAATGTTGAATAGACTCAGCACAATGGATAGGTTACAATTCCTAGCCTCCTTAAAGATGTGCATTCTATGTAATCTAAAGGAAGAGATTAAAGACCATCTTTCCATTGAGTGTGATTACTCTATAGAAATATGGGAAAAAATTCTCAAGATTAAGTATTGTTGACTTAATTTCGAACAAACTCTATGACATACTACTAGAGTTACCCCATCTACTTGTATCAAAATTTGACAGAGCAGTGATCCTAATCTCAGTTGCCACATGCACTTAAGAAATTTGGAAAGAGAGAAACTACAAAAGGTTTGAATAGAAGTCTACTTCCCTACCATCTATTATTGAACTTATCGTAGTTAGCATAAGAGAACAACTGATTACAAATCAGTTGAACTCCCACTGTTTCAGAGGAATAGTTCTCACATAGAGAATCTAGTCCCCAATCCTAATTACTCAGTAATGCATAATTAGAGTTCATTCTATCTATTGTTCCAGAATTCAATACCTCATTCATTCAAGAAAACGAATGACAAATCATGCCTCTATGAACAAAAACAAGGAAGAGGAGTTTGGGACTCACCTGTTGAAAGTAGAGTAGCTCTCCCTTCTCAGATCTTGCCATAGTTGTTCCTCTGTCAGATGCAGAGTTACAATAAGTTCAAAATAGCAGAAAAGAGCAAACAAAATGAGATACCTACCTGAGAGAGATTCTCTCAGAGCACATCACTCACTCATTTGTCAGGCACGTCTGGAGATTTAGGGCATAAGGTTAGTTTGCCCTAAAATGTTAACAACCAAAGAGCTTCAAATAAGGAGACTTACCTGGGATAAACTACATTGAGTGCGAACAAGGAAGGAGAAGAGACAGCATCGTCGATACCTTCGCCACCTCTCACCCACCCCAATTGAGAAGTTTATGAAAGTGTTGAGAAAGAGGAAATTGGTTATACCCTAACTGGGCAATGATATATCCGAGCTTCCTCTGCATCATCGTTTTGTTTAAGACTTTTAGTTGCTTGCGTTTTATGTGGTAGTTGTTAGAATTACTTAATGGATCGGTGTATTTAGGAGTCCTTAGCATACTCCTTGTTGACCCTTTATTTTTTAATATATTTTAAATTTCTCAAAAGAAATATTATTTCAATTGCATTAACATTAGAGTAACTTGAAAATTATTAATATTGTCTACTTAATTGCATATTTTATGCACATCGAATCGTATTAAAGTTTGGATCCTCACCTCATGATATTATGGTACAATGAATTATAGTGATACCCCAAATTACAAAATAGTATTTGTGTTCATGTGACTTAAAAAAGAATAATAAAATTAAAGACTAAAATCTCTCATATAATTTAAAAATTTTAGCAAAATTCTTTGATCTATAAAATTTTCAAGAAAAATGTCTTTTAATTTTAATTTTAAAAAATCTCATCTCTTAAAATTCGGTTAAAAATAATGATGAAATATACATAGTAAAAATATCAGGCGTGAACTAATTAAATACCGTTTATATGTCCATTCAACATATTTTTTAAATTTTAAATGAACTAATTAAATCTGACACAAATTAATAAATTATTATAATGATTTTAAATAATTAATTTAAGTCAAATTTAATTTATTCAAACCAAGTTTAAGAATTGAATTGAGTTACTATATTATATTTGAGTTATTCACATTTGATTTTAATCAAAGTCTAAGAAAATGTTTTTTTCTGAAAATTGAATTTTCTAAAATTTATAAACTTTTATTCTATAATCACTTTTCTTTTGGAGTATAAATGAAAGAAAATTTAAAGTCAAATAAGTCTGATCCCATTTTAACTAATTAAACTAAAATAATTATTTTTTAAAGATCAAATTTGAAGAAAGAATATGTTTAAATTTAAATTAAAAATTAAAAATTAAAAATATTCACTCAATTAAAATTGAATTTAAATTTGGAGCAAATATGTTTAAAAATTAGACTTAAATTTAAATCTAATTCATCCTATTTCTATTCTTCCATTAAAGGAGACACGTTCCATTGTTTTCACCTTTGAGGAGACTACGACTGCCTCAAACTTGGGAAATCCAAAAAGGTTTTTTAAGGTACACGTTTTCATGTTTCCTTTTCTAGATGAGTGTCCTTTTTCATATTTCTAATTCCTCTAACTATTCTTAGATTATTTTTAATTGACCCAAAAGGGATCCTTTGGAAAAAAGACTCAATTGACTTTTTTCTAGAAGTACACTTTAATCACCCCACTTTGTCAAATAAATCATGAATTTATAAAATATTAGTGAAAAAATTAATTTCTATTTTAGTTTAAATTATTTTTAGATAGAAATAATTAAACGACAATTAAAGTATAATTAAGTGCTTATTTGGATGAGCTTTTGGGAGGTCAATAATTACTTTTCTCCACCACAAAAGCCTTTTTAAGAAAAATAAGTCTTTGGCTATAAAGTAAAAAATAACTTTTTCAATAAATATGACTCTTTTGACAGCAAAAATATAGCTTTTTAAGAAGCTCAAATTTGAAGCTTCTTAAAAAAACCTCTCAAATGATTTTTTTAGTCAGATCAATTAATAAGTCTATTTTTAGTCCATTTTGTCTTTATGCTTTACACATAATTCCTACAATACTTACAAACTCATTTTCATGTTTATTTTGTAATTTATATAATATTATTTAACTTTTTATATGTTTTAATATTTATTTTTCATATTAGTTTTACTTATGTTATAATTCATATAAAAGATTTGGTTACATATATTTTCATTATATTTCATATAGTTTAAAATTATATAATAATTAATATATTGTGCTTTGCATACTGTTTAATATACTTTAAATAATTTTTATATGCATAAATAATTTTTATTATAGAATAAAATATAGTTAAAATTAAAAGTACTTTTTATTTTTATGTTGCCAAACAGTCTACTGCATGAAGCTCTTAAAAAAACTCTTTTTAAAATGATAGACAAACAATCAATTAACTTCTTAGAATATTTTTAAATTCAAAGTTGATTTAAAACTTAATTATCTTCAAAAAAATCAAAACTTCTCGATTAATTCATCATTGATGTTTATTTCTTAAAAAAGATTTACGTAAAAAAATTTTACTGACATAAGCTCAACTAAATAGAGGTTAAAGGAGACTGAAAAGCATTAGTGGTTAATCACGAGCTGGCGAAGCAAGAGACTTTCGTATTAACGTGTAATAGAAATTAGGCCTACCAAACTTGAAGTCTTTATTGGTAGAGACCACATGGTCTTCCTAAAATTTTGGCTTAAGGCCACTAACCACTTAATCATAAACAAACATTAATGATGAATTGATGGAGACAGTTTGGATTTTTTGAAGTTAATTAAGTTCGACTTTGAATTTAAAAATATTGAATTGGATGAACTGGTTTTAAAAAATTAATTAATTAAAATAATATTATTTTATTAAATAAAATTTAAATTAATCAACTGAATTACATTCAATCCATTATCGACCTTATACCTCATTAACCAATCCAGGTTTTAACAACTTCAATTGAAAACATTTCATCAATAACTGAAGGTGTTTTACGAACAATTAATGTCTACATTGTAACATTCTTAATAGAGACTTTTAGTCAACAATGGCTATGCAAAAGTCGGGTCATTATTGATAAACAATGACTATGATTAGCATCAAGCCTATTTAAATAGAATTTGGATCACACAGTTCGAATTTTTGTGTATGAATTCATAATAATAACAACAACAATAATAATAATAAAAATAAAAGAGACACAGAACGTTATTTTTAAAAATGTAAACGTAAAATAGGTAAAAACATGAGGAGATATCTTTAATTATTTCTCAAAGTATAAATACAGAATAGGCAAAAACATAGGAATGTATCTTTAACTATTTTTTAAAGTGCAAGAATAACTAAATTTAAAATTAGATATTCTGTATGTTATTTTCTAACTAAACAAAAGAACAATAATTCATCTAGAATACTTAAGAAATAGAATAACTATTCCACTTAACTAAACAGGTCATTTTTTTTAGTAAAAACAAATAAATAATTAATAAAATATAAAAAATGTAAAATGTCTTGAAATAATATTATTTTTTAATCTATCTTTAGTAGAATAAGGTTGTATATTATTAAAGCTATCTTTAGATTTTACATTCTTATTTAAAATTTTTATCGAATAATTGTTGTTGTATTTAAAAATGATATTATAAGAAAAATAATAATGTTTAAATTAAAAAACTGCTAATACGTACAGCCTATTTAACATTCTTTCACCTTCGATTTCAGAAGGGAAAAAACAAAATAAACAGAACTATCCAAGCTTTGTGTTATGACCATTACCTTCACCAAACACTCTTTTGTTTCCTTCTTGCCCTGAAACGGTCAAGATTCCGCGTAAAAAGTATTCCAATTTTTGTATCTTTATAAACTCATGCATGTCTCAAACTAAACCATGCATTGAAAGTTTGAAACCATACTCATGGAGTTGGTGTTGGTGTTTCTGGTTCTCAAGACCTTATCTTTCATAGCGTTGATGGGGTTTCTCAGCCTGGTTTTACAAATGTGTGATTCCCTGATTCTGAAACCCGAAAGGCTACGTTCCAAGCTCAGAAAACAAGGTATCAGAGGTCCACCAACTTGTTTTCTGCTTGGAAACATAGCTGAAATGAGGAAGGCTAAGTCCAAGTTCTCAAATTCTTCAAAACAAGAAGAGCAGATCATAACCCACAACTGTTCCTCATCACTCTTCCCGTTCTTCGATGGATGGAGAAAAGAATACGGTATACATGTTTATATCGATCATTAGGTGATGTTTCATGTTCATCATGTTTAGTTACTTTTGGTTGAGAATTTTCGGTTCGTGCACTTCTTTTACAGGTTCAACGTTCACGTTCTCTCTAGGAAACATACCGATCCTGCACACCAACAATCCTGAAGTTGTAAGAGAAATGAGCAAGTGCACTTCTTTGAACTTAGGCAAGCCTTCGTATCAACAAAAGGAACGAGGTGCTCTACTAGGCCGAGGCATTCTCACCTCAAATGGTACAGAATGGGCTCACCAGAGAAGAATTCTTGCTCCTGAACTGTATCCAGAGAAGGTTAAGGTACAAACTCAGCTCTTTTTCTTGGTCTTTTACTCGATTTCCTTGTCCATAACCAATGCTAAAAGCTTTGATATCTTGATTTGTAGAATATGATTCCATCAATGGTGGAGTCCTCCATGGTGGTAATGAAATCATGGGCTGACAAGCTTGAGAGTGAGGGTGGAATTTCTGAGATAAAAATCGACGAATACATGAGAAACTTCTCAGGGGATGTGATTTCAAGGGCGTGTTTTGGAAGTAACTACTCAAAGGAAGAAGAAATTTTTCACAAGCTACGAGCTCTTGAAGAAGCTATGTCGAGGAAAGTTATGTCTAATGGAATTCCCATTTTGAGGTTTGTTCAACTTCTGTATACACTCAAATCAATTTCTCTGAACTCATTAAGACATATTTGTCTCCTAAACTATGAAATTTTCAGGTACTTGCCAACCAAGAGCAACAGAGAGATATGGAGACTTGAAAGAGAAGTACGTGACTTGATAATGAGCACAGTGAATGACAGGAAAGAACCAACCTCTGAGAACGACATAGTACACAAGATCATAAGCGGTGCTAGTAGCAGTAATGTAAGAAAAGATTGTATCAACAGATTCATTGTTGACAACTGCAAGAACATTTACTTAGCTGGGTATGAAACAACTGCTATAGCTGCTACATGGACATTAATGTTGTTAGCATCAAACCCTGAATGGCAAGAGAAGGTTCGTGTCGAGGTTCTTCAAGTCTGTGGAGGACAAAAACCTGATTCCAACACGTTGCTCAAGATGAAAACTGTAAGTAAAACTACCAATCCTTGGAGGGTCTAAAATGTTTTCCAATTGTTTACTTAGATACTGATCGAGAAATTATATTGCAGTTGACAATGGTGGTTCAGGAGTCACTGCGTCTCTATCCTCCTGTCACTGTAATTTCTCGAGAGGCATTGGAGGACATTAGATTCAGTAACATTAGTGTGCCAAAGGGGGTGAATCTGTGGACCTTGAATGTAACTATGCATCAAGACCCTGAAATTTGGGGACCTGATGCTCACGAGTTTAATCCTGGGAGGTTTGTTAATGGAGTCAAAGCAGCTTGCAGGTTTCCTCACCTGTACATGCCATTTGGAATGGGGCCACGCACGTGTTTGGGTCAGCACTTCGCAGTTGCTGAACTTAAAGTCCTGATTTCTAGTCTTGTCTCCCATTTCTCCTTCGTTTTGTCACCAAAGTACGTACACTGTCCTGAATTGAGGCTGGTCACCGAACCGAAATATGGAGTAGACCTCCTCGTCAGATGGTTATGAGGAAGCCATGTTTAAACCTTTATCTTCGAATAGTTTTCTTATGTATGTTGAATAAATTATGGATGGTGTGTATCATTTCGATATTTTAAATCATGAATAAAATATTAATTATATTTTAATATTCATTTTGTGACATTATCAATCATATGGTGTATAAAACAAAATTTAATTATGATGAGTTGCAATGAAAATAGCACATGCTAAGAAGTACTTTTTTATTACATAATAATCTTTTTAAAAACTCAATATAAGATAAAAAATTTAAGGTTTAAAAAGTTCGGACATTAAATATTCACTAAACTAATTAAATATTAATAAAATTTAAAATTTAAAATATGATTGTCCTTACCTATCGAATAATTTGAAGTTTAATTGAAAAGGATATTTTTAAATAAAAATTAATTAATTAATTTTAATTTATAAAAATTAATTAATTAATTTTAATTTATAAAAATTTATTAATTTACTAAAATCGACCATTTAATTAATAAATTAATCAGTTTTTAACAATAAGATATATAATTATGATTTTTAAAGCAAATCAAGAGTTATTAAAGTAAATTAAATAGAAAATTTGAAAACCGAATCTAAAAGTTTGACGATTCATCAAGGTTTTTACGGGTGAACCGGCTTAGTTTTTTAATCATTAATAATAATACATTTACAATTAAATTAACAAATATTGAAAATAAGATGCATAAGTATGATTTTTATAAGGGACAACAAAGTATTAATGTTAGAGTAACTTGAACTTTTGTCAACTAATGCAATTATTAATATTGTCTACTTAATTGCAGATTTTAAGCATGTCGTGTATTACAGTTTGGATCCTCACCCTCACGAGATTCTGCACAGTTAAAGTAATAACCCCAAACTACAAAATAGTATTTGTGTTAAGGTGACTCAAAAAGCATAATAAAATTAAAGAGTAAAAATGTATAATTTATTTTAAAAAAATCTTTAATCTTTAAATTTTTTTAAAAAAGTTTTAATTTTAATTTCTTTTTAAAAATCCCTTAAACTTCAGTTAAACAATAATAATGAAATACACATCCTACAAATATCATATATGAATTAATTAAATATTTTTTACATGATGATTCAACCAATTTCTTAAACTAAAACTGACCTGACTCAAATTATTAATTTATTCTAATATCTTAAATTATTAATTTATTTGAGAGCTAAGTTAGGTTATGATATGAATGGCATTTACTTGATTCATATTTATTGTTCATATTTTGTATATTTTATCATTATTCTTTAACCGAAGTTTAAAAGAATGAGTTGGAAATTAGAAAAAAAAACTAAAATTTTTAAACTATAAAGATTAAAAAAAACGGTGTTTACTAAAACAGTGTTACAGACCAGTTTAAAGCCCAGCCATTCATTAGGCTGGCCACTACTGTTAGAGTGTCCCATATAAGTAGTAAGGGTCAATTATCCAAATAACTAGTTCTAGTTATTTGGACAATAGTTGACCTAAGTCCAATTCTTGATAGTGGACTC
This sequence comes from Erythroxylum guanchezii, assembly GCA_025629825.1. NCBI lineage: Eukaryota > Viridiplantae > Streptophyta > Magnoliopsida > Malpighiales > Erythroxylaceae > Erythroxylum > Erythroxylum guanchezii. Next base: position 33,386,315 of record JAOTAX010000003.1, on the reverse strand, counting down.
TACACTCTACCCATTTTAAAAATTCAATATGGTATTAGAACAGGTTTGGTCCGGATTATTAATTTCTCAGTTGTCTGTCTAGATGTCCAGTCCCAGCGGCCCGGTCCGATTACCACTGCGTATATTTCAAGTGACAACTGAATGTCCAACCCTAGTTGCACTTGAAGGGGAGTGTTAGAGTGTCCCATATAAGTGGTAAGAGTCAACTATCCAAACAACTAGTTCTAGTTATTTGGACAATAATTGACCCAAGCTCAATTCTTGATATTGAACTCTACACTCTACTCATATGAAAAATTCAATAACTACGGCCTATTCTGAGGAAGAGTTAATCCGAATGGTGTCATTGCAAATGTTTCCAGTCGGATTGGCAGAATCACAATCCTAAAATATTAATTATAAATGTTTATTGTCATCCTTTAGAACATGATAAGGCTGCTGTTTATATATCATAATCATGAAACACACAATTATTAATAGAGATGAACGAAATTTAATTTACTAATCATAAAAAGTCGTCACGCCCCTCGTGCCTTAGTAATCGTCGGTCAGCTACATGACGGTGAATTCGTTCCGAGACTTTGTACACACCACCCTTCATACTATATATGAGCTGGTTTGTTCTCATATCCCTACTTTCGATTCAACATTATTCAAGTTGTTAAGATGACTCAAGTATGAAATCTTTCGATTGGTAAAACCATTAAAGAAAAGTTTTAAATGGTGAGATGAAGGACTTTTGCAGCTACAACACCTGAAAACAATCAACCGGACGCTATTTAAAAAGTAGCTTAAGTTTGGATAAGTTAAAAGAAAGAAACGATTAAAGGTTAGAAACTTTGAATGGAAGATAGGAGAATTATTTGAACCAAATAATAAAATCCTATAAGCTAGTTTTCAATTATATGTTACATTTTCCAAAAATTCAAAGTACCTAACTTAATCTAGATTAGAACACGTAAATGGAAATGTAAAAATAGAGATGCTATAACAAAAGCAAACAATTATCAAAGGTAAGGATAATAAATATATAAGTAGGAATCACACATTAAAAAGAGTAACAAAAAATAATATGAATAATAATGTGTTTTCCAAATTAATTATTCAATTGTCACCATCTATAAAAAAAGAAATTTAAAACTAGAACTTGTGTCACTTTGTAAGTTTTATACAATATTTTAAAAAAGAACTAAAAATTAAACCAATAAAATAAAAAGATTAAAGTTTAAAAATTCATCTGTTATGACAATTGAATCGATGGAATTGATTTGATTTAATTTTTTAATCATTAATTTTATATGAAAATTTTAAGGCATTCTTTTAATTTCACTCATTATATATCTCTATTATTATGCATTACTTAAAAGAATAGGTATTGGATGTCTTATATTAAACTTCTTTAAATTATGTTAACAAAATTAAGTTACATAGACATAACAATTTTTAAAAAAAATTAAGTTAGTATTTATCATTATCTACAGTATTGCAGTGCACATTAATTTTTTTCAAAATTATATTAATGTCTTCAATCTTAATTGAGTTAAGTTTTTAGACTATAAATCATATATAGATTTAGGTCATGTTTGACAAACAGTGGATTGTATTAGCTGTTAACTAATTCTATCAGCGGTTAGTTGATAGCTGATTATATCAGCTGATTTAACCAGTGGATAACATCAGCTGTTTATTAAAGATGTTTGATAAAATTAACTATTTAGTATTAGTTGTTGATGTGTAAAATAACTTATGAGGGTATGATTTTAAAAATTTTATAAGGGCATGAATACTATATTTCTTAGTATTTTATTGAATATTCTTATAAGAATTTAGATTTAGATATTTAATTTTACAAAAATTCAGTTTATAACTTTAATAAATAATAATAATAATAATAATCTACGTTTAAATTCTCTATTAATATGAATGATGCAGCGAACTACATCACATTATTATTTTTTCATATAATATATATGACTTTTATTATTTAATAAATTAAAATACCTGTAATTATAGTATGACACAAATACGATATATAGTAGTTATATACTAAAAAAATTAATTTGATATGATTCTTTATGTTCCAAAACTTAATATTATGGTATTTTTAAATGTAAACTAATATTATAAAATTAAATAAAGATTGAAAAGTTTAATTAACCCTTTTATTATATTCTTCCAAACTTTACGACATAATTGTACGATCAAAAAAAGACAACTTTGAAAATTCACAGAGCAAAAGTAGAGAGTAAAGTAGAGGGCAATACTGTTATTAGGCAAGCAGCTAACTCCAAAAACTCCTTTTATGAAGCTTTTAGAAATCAACTTATTGGATTAAATAAGTTAATCAATAAGTCATTCATAAAATACATCAATAACTTTTTAAGATGGTCAAAAAGCTAACATTTAGCTAATAAGCTAAAAAAAGCTAATAAGCTGTTTGCCAAACATCCCCTTAGTCTATTTCATATCACAACTACACACTAATATAATTTTTTAAAAAATATTTATTGAAAATGTAATTTTCACCTTAATATTTATTTAAAAACTACATAAATTTTTATCATCATCTTTAGTATTATTTTTAAAGTGCAAGCAATACTATTTTAATAAGAGTATAAATAATATAGAAAATAAAAATAAAGATTTACTTTGTCAACGCATCTTTATTCGTTTAAAAAACTTGGTTTCTGCATGAAATTTATGGCGATTAGCCAAGAGAGGACTACGTGATGGCCATGCTGTGTCAGGTGTCAAATTTGGACCATTTTATTTTCATACTTTTCCTCCCTCCGAAGGATTGACGTGTCAGAGCTCACGCAGTAAAGCCGTCCCAACCGAAGATAAGATTTTCTGTCTAATTTTATGGTGTCTTATTTTGTCCTATGAATCTCAGCTATTTATTTATATGAATTTTACGTTTATTTATATGGGACTCACATAAAACTTACATAAATAAATGGCTGAAATTCATAAAACAGAATAAGACACCATAAAATTAAACAAAGGATCTAGACTCTCCCAACCAGAACGTTATTGTGACCCGTAAATGGGTTGGATGTTAAGGAAACATGACACAGCATTTTTTCAGGTGAATACGTCCCCTCCCAGCGACCTTTTTAGCGAATGAAATTCTCTGTTCTAGTGTATCAACCCTGGCTGAAACACCTTTTAATAAATAGGGCTGTACGTATTAAAAGTTTTTAAATTTTAAACCTTATTATTTATTTTATAATATCATTTTTAAATACAACAACAATTATAATTATTTGATAAAAGTTTTAAATAAGAATGTAAAATCTAAAGAGTTCTAAATTCTAATAATATAGCTTTAATAATAAACAACCTTATCCCACTAAAGATAGATTATAAAATAATATTATTTCAAAACATTTTACATTTTCTATATTTTATTAATTATTAATTTGTTTTTACTAAAAAGAATCATGACTTGTTTGGTTGAGTGAAATAACTATTTTATTATTGATGTATTCTAGATGAATAATTGTTCCTTTGTTTGGTAAAAAAAATAGCATACAGAATAACTAATCCTAGGTTTAGTTATTCTTGCACTTTAAGAAATAGCTAAAGATATCTCCCTGTTAGGAGTGTTCAAGAAAACTCGCGAACCTGTAAACCGAACTTGAACCGCATAAACCGAACTTGTAAACAAGGTTAACCGAACATAAAAAATCAGGTTCAGGTTTCTAACTTGCGGTTCTAGATTTAAACTTGAACATGAAAGATTGAAACACTCAAAAAACCTATTATATATTTGGATATAATTTAAGAAGATATTAATAATAATAAATTTACTAGTATTTACTATATTTATTCTTGAGTAAAAAAAAGAAGAAAAGGAAAAAAAGTAATTTAATTCTATGTTATTAAATGTTAATCTTGAACATTGCTATTATAAGTAACAACTAATGCATAACACTCAATACTTCTACTTCAAATAAAAATTAATATGTGTCAAAGTTTTTGATCAAAGTATTAAACTATTAATAGAAAAATTCATTGACTAAAATAATATAATCATTTAGAGATTAATTAAAGAAATTAAGAAGTGTAAAACACATTTATTAAGAAATCCTACAATTTTAGTTTTTTACGGCACATATATTAGCTTAGATATTTATGA
>JAOTAX010000003.1:33329994-33357609 GCA_025629825.1 Erythroxylum guanchezii | reverse complement strand
ATAAATAATAAGCATATAATAATATTGTCTTGTACAAATACAAACATAGTTTTATTTATTAGAAAGGAATGAAAAATTAGTTGATTTAGTAATAGACTATGGGATTGTATTTTTTTATATGAAGTAATAGACTATAAGATTGTATTTTTTTTATATGGCTGCGCTTTTTATAATATAATATTTGACATTTTAACTATGATATTAATTGCATTTTCTACACTAAGTTGCAATAAGAAAAATGATACTTTTTTGTATTTATTAGTTTATTATTATTATTATTATTATTTATTTTAACATGATAAAATAAGATTTAATGATGTTAGATGAATAGATTTATTTTTTTTAATCAATGAGGTCTAGTAGAGCGATTCGTTCCCTCATTGATTCATAGTAATAGAAAGTCATATTACGTGTATAATTCATCTTCACAGTCCTAATCTAAGCACTTCTGATTGGAAAGTAATAGAGCTTTATTGAAAGTTTATTAAGAAACAATACATTACTATAAAAACCTTACGTAAGGTTTTGCGTTCAATTTTTGTTAATATAATGAATAGCAATCATTTTAATATTTAAATTGAGAATAGCAATGTAGTTTATTCTTATATGAATCATTGATATAGCAGTGTAGTTTGTTCTTATATGAATAATTGATAAAATTGCTAAGATTAATTGTAAATTTAGTTCTTCTAAAAAAAGGTAATTCAATCCAACGGTCTTAATACAAATCTTGTAAATTTATGGCTAAGATCGCTTGAATCACAATTGATCTTTTATCAAATATCAGCTATTGAAGTTGAAAGGTTTTTCCTTGATGAAATCAAAGGAAAATTAAAGGTCATTCTATTCGTTCAGAAAAGAAAAAAATAATTCAATTCAATCTTTCATTCTACAGTTACTTCTCAACCTCTCATCTCTCAAACTGTAACACTCATCTAATTCTAATTGCTCGGCTTCTTTGCAGATTGTTGACGGCGGTTCTTTGAAGAATTTCATGCAACTTTGTTTTTGATTAGAGTTTTGATAATAACGGAGTTGCTATTCATTACAAAGGAGTTGGAAATGGCGCGGAACTGCGGATGCTACTGTGGCTAGTCTGCCTTGGTCATTAGACGTCGTGAGTAGAGCGAATGTTTGTTGCCTATTGCCTAGCCCTCAAGGTGTGGCTTTTCTAAGGATTAGCTTTGCCAATTGCCATTTTATTTCAGGCTTGACCTTGTTATTGAACTAATAAGTAATAACCAATTCGGTGGAGTTAATTACTTGATGTGTTACATAAATACAATCAATAAAACACTCTCATTCTTCTCTTTTCTAGAGCTAAGAAATGTGAAAGTTAGTCTATATCTGAATTTCCCTGAGATAGTTGTGAAAAGAACCAACTAACTCTTTATGATGCTTTTTTGTTCGTTTCTTGCTATGTATATTTCAAGATTATAGCTTTAACATAACATTTTTCTTCTGATGTTAACTGCTCACTTGTTGAATCAAATTTACATATGAGAAACTTGACAATATGAATAATGAACAAAGTCTGATAACGCGTGACACTTCAAGTAGGGATATGGCAACTCAGATGAGTGATGTAAAGGATTTCTTAGACCTTTAAATGCCTGAGCAATAACGTTCAAAGCAATAGAAGCAATTTCACATAAATTTAGCATAAAGGAACATTGACAAGAAGTAATAATTTTGACATTGAAGGGGCTGATAATGGGGGGTTTGTACATTCAAAGAGTTACCTGGAAATATCTTATATGACTAACTATGTGACCGACTACGTATGAATTTTATTATTTAATTAATTAAAATATTAAAATATATAAAATGATTTAATACTCTTTCATGTATTTTACTTTATAATAATTTTAAGATATTGATATTTTTAATTTATTAAATAATAAAATTTATACACGATCATCTTATAAAGTTCATCACATCTTTATTCCATGATTTTGGTGCAACTGAAGTAATTGGTTATCACACCATCTATTTTAATGGCTCGAGATGTTTTACTATGCCTGTATCTACTGTTGCATTTGAGTCAGTTTTTAGTACAAGAGGTCGAGAGCTTGATTCATTTCGTAGCTCTCTTACTCCAAAGATGGTAGAGGCTTTTGTTTGTGGACAAGATTGGTTAAGAAAATCACAGGCTCTTCTTTACGTGGAAGAGAAACTTGAAGAACTTGAGCAAATTGAACCAGGTAATCTAATTTACTTTACCTTTTTTTATTATACAAATAAATAAAAACTTCTTTTTAAAATTAAAAAAGAAATAACGAGTCTAACTCTTTTTATTCTTTATTTTCTACAGATGTGGTTTCATGTATAACAGTGGATTATCCTACCATCCTATTCGAAGAATAATTGTTTAATAATTTATCTCTTTTTTATTCTAGTGTGGACCTTTTATAAGACATTGTTTGGCTTATTTTTGCTTTGCTTGAGTTTAACATATTGGATTAATCTTTGAAGGATTTTATATGCATACTTTTATGAATAATTTGTTTTTGTTTTCACTAATTATTTTTATAATTTTTCATATCTATTGATATGAATAGGTTCTGGTTACCCTGAAAACCGAACCTAAAAATAAGTTAACCGATCCTATAGATTCTTTAGGTTCAGGTTCAAGTTCGTGAAATTGCCGAATCTAACATTCAGATTCAGGTTATTTATGAACACCCTACCATGAACACCTCTACTACCTGTGTCTTTACCTATCTTATATTTACACTTTGAGGAATAGGTAAATATACCTCTCCATATCTTTACTTATTCTGCATTTGCACTTTGAAAAATAACTAAAAATACTTTCTTATATCTTTACGCGGAATAGGTAAAGGTTACCTTTTTTTTTTTCTCATTATTATTATTATTATTATTATTATTATTGTTATTATTATTAATTTTCTTATTGTTATTATAAATTCATACACAAAAATTCGATCTTTGTGATCCAAATTCTATTTAAATAGGCTTGATGCTGAATCATTGTCATTGTTTATTACTCACCCGACTTTTGCACAGCCATTGTTGACTAAAAGCCTCTATTAAGAATGTTACGATATAGACATTGTTTGCAAAACACCTTCAGTTATTGATGAAATGTTTTTAATTAAAGTTGTGAAAACCTGGATTGGTTAGCGATGTATAAGGTTGACAATGGATTGAATGTAATTCAGTTTGAAATTTGATTAATTTAAATTTTATTTAATAAAATAATTTTATTTTAATTAATTAATTTTTAAAAACCAGTTCATCAATTTCAAATTTTTTAAATTCAAAGTCGATTTAAAACTTAATTAACTTCAAAAACTCCGAACTGTCTCCATCAATTCATCATTGATGTTAGTTTCTAATTAAGTGGTTAGTTGCCTTAAACCAACATTTTAGGAAGACCATATATTCTCTAACCAATAAAGACTTCAAGTCTCTTTTAATTCAAGTTTGGCGGCTTCACTATAATTGTACCATAATATTACGAGGGTTAGGATCCAAACTTTAATATGATTCTATATGTATAAAAAATGCAATTAAGTAGACAATATTAATAATTTCCAAGTTACTCTATGATAAATTTATTTTATTTTATTTTAGTTTTTTAAAAATACATTTATTTATTTTTAAAACATAAATTAGGCCAAATCTCACCTTATATAATTTAGTATTATAAAATAGAGATCTTAAAATTTCAAACTACTAAATCTCACAAGACAAAATCTAACCTTATACGATTTAGTATTTTAGATTGATACTTTAATATTAAAAAAAATTAATATTTTAAAAAAACCACGTAAATTATTTTCCTTTTTATTTTATTAGTATTTTTTAAATTATTAAAAAAAACTAATTTCTTTTTTTTTCTTTGCCGGACAGCGCAGCCCTCTCTCCCACAACACACACACAACGCCGCAACACTCTTCCACCCACACACTCACGCAGAAGCTCTCTGACTTTCACGCAGCCCATCCCAGTCTCCCACGCACGAGGACACATCCTCCCAACGCCAGCAGCAACGTCACACACACCACACGTAGCCGCAATATTCTCTTTCCGCATATTCCACCCTTCCACAGCTCCCTGCTTACACCTGTAACCACTGGTCCTTGATCTGCCTTCCCGTAGCAACCGGAGTGCGGAGTCTCTGAAAAATCAGAATTATTTTGGAGGCTTCGACGACCAGCAAGTTAGAGCAATGTTTCATTTGCAGATTTTCCCTCGACGAAGAATCCTACCCCTAAGAGGCAGAAAAGCATAATTCCAATCAGAAGTATGAGTATGGGAGGCCAAAATCTCATCCCAAGTTTGTACTCCCTAGTCAACAATTCGGTCAAACAAAACTTGGAAACGCTAACTTGGAAACTCGGAGCGTTTCCAAGCAGATATTGCAACCTGTATATTGGGGTTTATACGATATCAGATATTAAAAGAAATTAAAAACCATATCGATTCAAGCAGATATTGTAACCTGTACAAGACAATACCTTTTCGGCCTTACCTTGTTTCCAAATTGTTGTACAACGCTTTCCGTGTGTACAGCTGTCTTTAGTTGTTGGGAAGCATCTGGTAATTGGTTTCTCTACATTTATAATAATTACTGCCATTGTTGTTTCTGTCAAGGCGACAACTTTCAATTCTTAACCACCCGAGTGAATTTTGGTGTTTGGAAAATTATAGTTGTGAAATGAGTAGGGGGTGAGTTTGAGGCAATGGAGTAGTTGAGGAAAAATACGAGCACTAGAAGGAAACTGGTGGTTTAAAGTGTGGGTTACAATTGCCGAGGTATTGTTGTTGGTGGATTGAATGGATTCATCAACGTTCAATTTTGATGATAGATTTTCAATCTTACAAGAAAAAGCATACCTGGGTTCTTGGGTACCTCCGACTCCAGAGAAGTTGGTTACAATGAGATCAGTTTCAACCCCAGTTAGTATGCTTGGAAGCCAATTGGGAGGAGTAAACTGGGAAGAATCAACTATCTTGCCGGGAGGTTTTGTGGAATTGTTGAACTGTGGTAGTGCGGACGAGAATTACAACCAAATTGATCACACAGTTTGGCACAGAGGATACAACCCGAGTTTGGTTGCGAGTAACGAAATCCCAGATCACACATCAAGACCGTTCACTAGAGCTTTGTTAGATGACAATGCAGATTGGAGCAATGTTTCATTGGCAGATTTTTTCTCGACGAATAATCCTACTCCTAAGAGGCAGAAAAGCATAACTCCAACCAGAAGTATGAGCATGGGAGGCCAAAATCTCATCCCAAGTTTGTACTCCCAAGTCAACAATTCGGTCAAACAAAACCTGGAAACTTGGAGCTCAACTTCAAAAAGAAAGAGTGAATGTGATGGCTCGCACCTGAGACCAAAGAGTAAGCAATTGAGACTTTTAGCTTTTTCATACTAATGTATTGCTTCTCAATGAATAGCTTTGCTGTGAACCTGGCATTTGATTTCCTACGTTTAAGTACACATGTTCTATGTAAACTTCCATTATTATTATACGCAAATTAGCAATTCAGAAAATTAGACCCCACGCATGTCTTCGGCCTCATCCTAATTGTGATCTACACTTAAACAGTTCCATTACAATTCTAGCATAAAACGCCCCCTTCCTGCTAACTTTCATCACATCTTGATGCACAAAAAAGTATGCTAGCTATTAACAGGGTGGTTTGCTATAACTTACTACTACAACTGATGTGCTACTTTGCTATAACTTACTATGTTAGTAAAATCTCAGCTGTTGAGCCACATATAGTTTACAAGTGGGAGTTGTTATTTAATTACCTTTCCTTTTTCTACGTTTTACTTGCCAACACCATTTTATGAAGGGAATTAGTTCCATGACCTTGTTGCCATTCACATTCTCGTGTAACCTTATAATTTCATTCCTGATAATGGCTGTACTTACTGCAGATGATTTTGCCATACAGTCCCATTTCAATTATGATCTAAACACACCACCAAGATTAGAGGCTGGAGGAGTACCTCATTGTCCTTTTGCCCTTCAGTTGAAAGAACTGACATCAAGTCAGTCAAATACGTTGAAATATCAATCTCGTATAGCAGCAAATTTCCTGTTAGAAAAGGAGTTAAGCAAAGAAAAAGATGAGCAACACAATGCAGTTATAGCCATAAACAGTGTAGCTAATCTCAATTGTGATGAGCTTTCATATAATGTATTGGATTCATCATCTGCTATTGTGTCTGCTCCATTTGAAGAGCCTAAAGATTCTGACCAAGGATTTGACCCAAATATAACTCCTGAAGGAAAAAAACCAAAAAGGAGAAAGCACAGGCCAAAGGTCATTGTGGAAGGTAAACCAAAGAGAATTCCAAGGGCACAAACCACAAAGATCACTAAATCCAGGGAAGGATCAAGGAAAAGGACAAATGTATCAAGGAAAGGTCAGAAAGAAACAGCGACACTATATTCACATTCCATGGGAGAGTTTACAGTTTCCAATGCAGAAGCCAGTTCAAGGTCTTGTAGAAAAGCATTAAAGTTCAACTTAGAAAATGCCAGTGATGAAAGAGAGAACGAAAAGGCAGGTGAGAAAGAGACTGAACTTAATTTGAGAAGTACAGAATCTCAAGCTGCACAATCAAGCAGTAGAAGCAACAATATTGCCAGAATAAAGTCAAAATTGCAGATTGACAATCACAGCAGGCTATTGGCAGAACAAGTAGGAAGTATGAGCAATAACATCCCTTCTATGAATCTAATACCACATGATCCCCTATCAATTTCAAGAAAACAAGCAGCTATAGTTCAAGTAGCTCAAACAAAAGATGTGCAAACAGAGATTCCAACTACCAATGCAAGAGAGAGGGCTATAGGTGTGCATCAATTTTTTCATTCTGAAATAACTGGACATATTGTTGAACCAAGGAAAAGGGATTGCAAAATCCCTGATAAGATCAGACAACTGACTTCTCCGAGTATGCATCAACCAATGCCAAATGTTTCAACATATACAATTGATGGAAGTAGACCCATGATAACAAAAAGATACAATAAGCAAAGAGAATCTTGTACTCCAAATCCTGTGGACTCTTCAATCCTGTACCAACAACCATATCAGACAAGTTATGACCAGCACAGTAGCAATCCCCGTGCCGGCTTCCCAGAAACTCACAAGAAAAGGAAATTGGAAACAGAAAAGCAAACATGGATATCCAGCATACATCAGTTTGAGGCTGGTGAAGATGTAGCAAAAAGAATCATCATGAGTAATGTCAACGAAACTGCATCTAGATCACAAAAAGACCATGAAGTATCTGATAACAGTCAGAAGAGACGGAATGATAGACTCATGCCAATTCCCAGAGAACAATACACTCAGTTGATGTCTTCACATGATATGTTAAAGCAACCTGTTCTTCACGAAGGCCATTTATGTATTGAAAGTGTAGGAGAGATCAACAGATCCAACAATATGGTTGATTCATATTCCTTAAACACTAAAGGAAATCGTGCTATGCACCCAGCAACTCCTCCTAAAACAGCCACCACACCCAGAGGTAGACCAAAAAGCAGAAGTTGTAACCAGTACACCAGTAGAGAACAAACAACTTCAGGACCTTCTCTATTTAATCCTTCAGAGGAGGGTTGGGTACAAGGTCAGAAGAATGTACTCAACAATCATTGTCAGTCACATGTACAAAAAAGAGGTATCTTGCAGATTAGAAAATCTGTTACTCAAACTGTCGCTCTTACAGAGGCTCTTGTAATCTCTGAACACTAACTGATTTTCATTTTTTATGCAGGACGACCTTCAAAACATGACCCCATTCTTACAATTGAGGGAATTACATCTCTAATAGAGGGTCTCAATCTCAATGAAAGAAGCAATCATGAAACCCAAGATCAAAAAGCACCGGTGCCATACAAAGGAGATGGAACAATTGTTCCATATGTTGGCTTTGAACTAATCAAGAGGCATAAACCAAGGCCTAAAGTAGATCTTGACCCAGAAACAGACCGTGTATGGAAACTCTTGATGTGGGAAGAAGAAAGTGGAGGACCTGAAGAAATTGATAAAGAAAAAGAGAAGTGGTGGGAGGAAGAAAGGAGAGTTTTCCATGGACGAGTTGATTCATTCATTGCAAGAATGCACCTCGTACAAGGTAAACTTCCTTATACATGTACCCCAAGACAATAAGATAATTAAGATTCCAAACTTTACAATTGAATCTGTAGGGTAGATTTATTCTCTTTCTTTTTTAGTTCCTTTCAACATATCCAAGCCATCATAATGTTAACTAACAGTTATGTGTAAAGCTTATTGGACACTATCTAAATGAATGCTAGCCTCATGAACTGTCATCATTGAAAGAACATACCAAAAGCTAATAGGATATACTTTTCATAAATTGCTAATCCTAGTCTCGAATGACAGCAAAATAAAAGACGTCACGTATCTACCAAATACTAAACAAGTTAAAATTTCTTTGCACTATTCTTTACAAGCCAAAAGATACTCTTTCACACTAATGTCTGCTTAAAACAGCTGTGAGAAGTTTTGTTCCTTTCAAACACAGCCAACATGAAAATCAGTATTTCCTCACTTGAAGTTTTTAATAATAATGCATTAGAAATGAACTTATGATTGCACTTAGAAAATTACGAAGACACTCACCTAAGTCAGATGAGTATATTAACACTGTTTGCAGGAGATAGACGCTTCTCAAAATGGAAAGGATCAGTTGTGGACTCAGTTATTGGAGTATTCCTTACTCAGAATGTTTCAGATCATCTTTCCAGGTAATCAAGGTTAATTTCAAATTCAGACAATCCAAAAACATGTTGTCTTTGCATGAGTTGAAAGTATTTCAGTTACTTTCCCATTCTGCAGCTCTGCCTTTATGTCACTAGCTGCACAATTTCCTCTGAGGTCAAGTAGAAAATCAGTTGAAGATCCAAATGTCTGCATACTTGAACCAAGCGACATTATCCAACAATCAAAACAATTGAATTATCCTTTCTACAGCCATAGCTCTATGATGCGCAATAAATCAATACAAAACCAACACACCTCTGAGATGTCAAGGATTAAAAGAAAAGGCATAATGGATACACTCGATAACAGTGTTGAGGACAATGCCCTATCATCATCTTATTCCCTAGACTCCTCAGTTGGCCAAGCCCATCAACAAGTCAGATTTCACAGAGGCTCCAACACAAAGGAAGATGATCTTACCAACAGGTATAAAACCAATAGTCACAGTCCGTATATAATAGATCCTCTGCAAACAGAGAGCACCTGTGTGAATAAAGAATTTGGCAGTTGGGTCAATGGAAACTTACTCTTTGAGGTTGAACCTAGTTATGTACCTGAAAAACCGGAAAATTTCCATCAGATCCAGAAATATCTCAAACAGAAAGAAGTAGGAAGCTTGAAAGGCCTTCTAAAAGACAGTTATAACGAGGTGCAATTAGTTTCTTCAAGCACTCATTGGCGGCAGACAAGAGCAAAGAAACACACGCTGAAAACAGCAGGCTTTGAATTTATCGGTGAAGAAAGCTTATGTTCTTGGCCTCCAACTTTTTCTGGCTTCAGCGAGGAGAAATATATAGGCTTCACAAGCCATAAGCTTGGACAAGTGGCAGAGAGTATGCATGCAACCCCATTTCAACAATGTAGGCCATCAGGATATCAAGAAGCTTCAATGTTGGACCAACATGTTTATACATTTGATCTCAATGATCAACCAGTTGACAGAAAAATGCCTTACAGACCAGCAAGCACACAAGTCAACAAGCTGGTAAATCCTGAAGCACAGGTTGCAAACAAGAAAACCTTGTACCACACACCAAATATGAACAGGCTGATTGAGGAAGCAATCACTTCCGTTGAACAGCATACACAGGTAGAAAGTACAATGGTCAACCCAAAACCAAAGGAGCAGGTTTATTTAAACAATGAGATAAACCTAAAGGTAGATGCAAGTAACAATAAAGTAAGAAGACAAAAGGATGATGAAGAGGAAAAGGATAGTGTTGACTGGGACAGACTGCGTAGGCAGTCAGAAATAAATTATCAGAAAAAAGAAAGAAGCAATGATACAATGGATTCCTTGGACTATGAAGCACTGAGATCAGCCAGCGTTGATGAGATTTCTAAAGTAATAAAAAAAAGAGGAATGAACAATCTGCTTGCCCAGAGGATCAAGGTAATTAAGGGACAATACTCTTAGTTTAATTGACACTTTGATCTTACCATACTATTCCCTAAGAGTTTCTTTACAGCACTTCAACCTTGGTTGATGTTGCAGGACTTCCTCAACCGAGTGGTACAAGACCATGGGAGCATTGATCTGGAATGGTTAAGATATGTCCCACAAGAAAAAGTAAAGTAAGTCTTCTTAAATACTGGCCAGAGAAAATCACACTCACTGCGTTTATTATTGAAGAAATGCTTCATTGACAGACAAGGACATTTCTTTATTTTTACAGATATCTGACTATCAGCTAGAGATTAGCAGCAATAAACACTTTGAATGTTTTCTTATCTCTGTAATCGTTACTCTGCAGGAATTACCTGCTCAGTATAAGGGGGTTGGGACTGAAAAGTGTGGAGTGTGTGAGATTACTAACACTGCACCATCTTGCCTTCCCGGTTTGTTCTCATTTTAACTACAGATTGTTTATGACTTGCATGATCTTGAAATAGTATCACCAACTCTAGACCATGAAAGCATAACAAAACTAACAATCTATGTAACAAATTGTTGTGAAGGTTGACACAAATGTTGGGCGGATAGCAGTTCGATTAGGGTGGGTCCCCCTTCAACCTTTGCCAGAGTCACTACAGTTACACCTCCTAGAACTGTAAGTGCTTGTTGCTGACTCAGACTACATTTTCACCAGTTAATTCAGATGCTAACTGCACTCTCTCCAGATACCCAGTGCTCGAATCCATTCAGAAGTATTTGTGGCCAAGATTGTGCAAACTTGATCAGGAAACTCTGTAAGCCCATAAACATCTTCTTCAACTTTGTTTGTTCATCAGAAGTAGTTATTCTAAGCATCAAAATCTTTTTTAAGACATTCAGCTAAACAATCTCCCTTTGCCTTGTGTTATATTACAGGTATGAATTACATTACCAGATGATCACATTTGGAAAGGTATATTCACTTGTAACATATTCTACACTACTGCTTGATGATTTGGAGCAAAAGCTTCAAAATGTATTGATGCATCCTAGCTTTGACATTTAAACAGGTATTTTGCACAAAGAATAAACCAAACTGCAATGCATGCCCTATGAGAGCAGAGTGCCGACATTTTGCAAGTGCCTTTGCAAGGTCAGTATCCTAAGCACATACTATAAAAAAGCCATCATCACACAGAACAGAGATGCTTGCCTAATTGAGAAGAAAATTAATAGTTCACTTTAAACTCAAACAAATTTTGTGGAACCACATAACTGGAAAGATCCATATTCAAATCTTCTCTTTTAGCAATCGTTTGCAAGAATTGACATACAAGAGGTTCATCATAATACTGTTAGTTCGAGAAAGAAAGTGATCCAAACATATTTATCAGTTCGGCTATTCATCATGCTTTCTCCATAACTCCCCAAGTTTTTTTAAAGAAGTTGGTCAATATATGATTGCTTGATCATTTAACTGAAGAACATAGGGCAGTTATGTCATTGTGGTGGATTAATAACCCAAGAAGTCAACAAATGAGATAAATGACAGAAAATCAGAGAGAAGAAACCTCAACTTGAAACCATTTCAATCAATTTCTCAGCTTAAGTGTGAACCTCTTTCATGTGCACCTTATTTAATGCAGTTCGAGGCTTGCTCTGCCTGCTCCAGAAGAAAATAGCATGATAACTTTGAATGAACTCTGTAAGGCTGAAAGAAGTTCTAGCATAGCTCCTAATCCATTGCCCTTGCCACCATCAACGGAAAGTTCACTTACAACAGCAAAATTGGTAGTTAACAATTGCATACCTATTGTGGAGGAACCATCAACACCAGAACAAGAGCACACAGAAGTGATAGTGAGCGACATGGAGGATATGTTCAGTGAGGATCCCAATGAAATACCCACAATAAAACTTAACATGGAAGAGTTCACTGAGAATCTGCAGAATTATATGGAAGCAAACATGAAACTCCAAGAAGTTGACATGTCAAAGGCTTTGGTTGCTTTGAACCCAAGAGCTGCTTCCATCCCTACACCAAAATTGAAGAATGTCAGCCAATTACGAACGGAGCACCAAGTGTAAGTACATTGTCACTACATTCACAGAATGATTCACTGCAAACAACTTAGATAGCTTGTGCCAACCCTTGTTTCCCAAACTAAATTTGCTTAACTGAAATCACATCAGTTAGATTACTAACCCGTTGATTATTCCATCCATATTAGTTCCCGGCTTTTCTTACGAGCATGTAATTAACTTAAATTAAAGTGGTATATCACTTGAAAAAAGAAAATAAATGTGCTGCTTCAGGAGCAGATACCAAGGAACAGAAAATGTGAAAATCATTCATGTACCAAACTGAAGAAAACATATCATAACAATGAATAAAGTCCATATCAAAAAGGTAGCGGAGGAGTTGTGAAAATAGATTATAAACTGAATTCCTTAAATGAATTGTCTAATACCTGTCTTCTCTAATGTGATACAGCTATGAACTACCAGATTCACATCCTCTACTAAAAGGGGTTTGTATTCTCTTACCATCTAACATTCAATTCTTATTTCATCACCCACTTCATCTAATGGCCACTTCATGATATTTGCAGATTGATAAAAGAGAACCCGATGATCCTAGTCCATTCCTTCTTGCAATATGGGCACCAGGTAAGTATCAGAATAGTATGTATCTAAAGAATGGAGCTTTTAAAATAATTTCAACTAAAGTTCCAAATTTTTTATGGTTTTTCAAAAGGTTGTCCTCTTCTCCTA
Organism: Erythroxylum guanchezii; assembly: GCA_025629825.1. Lineage (NCBI taxonomy): Eukaryota > Viridiplantae > Streptophyta > Magnoliopsida > Malpighiales > Erythroxylaceae > Erythroxylum > Erythroxylum guanchezii. Next base: position 33,344,668 of record JAOTAX010000003.1, on the reverse strand, counting down.
AAGGACTCTCAACAGAAACAAGACAAATTATCGCAATGCTAACCAAATGAAACTCTAAGCACCCATTCTGTTCTAGACTAGTGTTTCAATTGTAGATTGCAGTTTGCGGGCTTGTTATTATCATGTTGAGAATAAAGCAACGCTAATAAAAAGACTAAAAGTTTGCAATCTTGCTGTAAACTACTAAGCACGATTTATTGCTAGGTGAAACTGCAAATTCAATTGAACCACCTGCTAGACGATGTCAGTCCCAAGAACCAGGTCAACTTTGCAATGAGAAAACATGCCTATTGTGCAGCAGTATCAGTGAAGCTAACTCACAAACAGTCAGAGGAACCATTCTAGTAAGGAAAATTAGTTGAAATGTTCATAGCATTATAACTAATTGTTTGCTTGGTTAGTGATATTTAAAATGACTTCATATGCAGATACCTTGCAGAACAGCAATGAAAGGGAGTTTTCCACTTAATGGCACATATTTTCAAGTGAATGAGGCAAGTTTTTCAAATGATAATAAAAGGTTTGAATAATGTTACAGAAATAGACATGAAATATGACATTGAAAGAGTGTGAGGATCATACATATTTACTGCAAATGGCATTAGAATGAATGTGAACGAAATTTTTACAGTTGAAAGTAAATCACAATCTGAAGGTTGACGAGATGTCATCATATTAATAGCTATTAAGATGCAGGTATTTGCTGATCATGAATCAAGTATCAATCCAATTGATGTTCCAAGAGCATGGATATGGAATTTACCAAGACGAACAGTGTACTTTGGCACATCTGTACCAACTATTTTCAAAGGTAAAACAGAAACTGAGATTTTTCGCACTTCAAAATCCCAAACAAACTGTAAATGTAAATGCTCACAAGGTATAGTTGTTTTGATAGGGCTATCAACAGAACAAATTCAGCACTGCTTTTGGAAAGGTATGCAATTAAACTTTTACCATATCCCACATTCTACGGTCTGATCACATTCTGGTGTATCACTGGGCACATGCTTATACAGAAGCAATTATGTAATGAGGTCATTTTTACTGCAAAGAATTTTAGGCTATGTCACATCTTGCAGTTTAATTTTCACAAATTGTCTTTGAACTTTTTTACTATTTTAAAACGAGTTGGGGACCAAGAGAGAGATTGTGTTCTTAGATAAAGAATCGCAAATAAATTTAAATAATTTGTAGCAGTAAGCTTTATGCTATAACAATATGTTACAGTTTTGAACAAATTCAATCCAATGGTAGAAATCAATATGCCAAGTAGTGGGGATATAAAATCCAACTCTGATTTGTGTGGAATACTATCCTAATTTGCAAGCAATTAACTTATAAGAGAGAAGAAAAAAGGAAGCTATGGGCTGAAGATATTGAAAAGACACAAGGAAATGGAGTTAAAACTTGGATCAGGCAATAGTGTTTTTGAATATATTATGGCCAAATATCTTACTGACAAATTTTGTACCTTACTCAAGCCACACACATGTTATGGCCATTCAAGAATGCTCTGATTTTGTTATCCTGGGGTAATCGTTTTTGCAGGATTTGTGTGTGTCAGGGGGTTTGAACAGAAAACAAGAGCACCCAGACCTCTTGTGGCCAGACTGCATTTTCCAGCCAGTAAATTGGCCAAAACAAAGAATGACAAGTTATAGCAGTCCAAGATGCAGAGACAATTAACCAAAAAGTTCTAACCAACATATTTTAATTTGACCGGTTTTAGTCTAACATGATAAACAACCCGGCAGAGAGATACTTCAAGTAAACTGAGGTGTACCATAGCAAGTAAAATGTAACGTATAAATTTATATTTATGATGTGTTTCTAATTCATGATCAAGAAGAGCCATTCTTTAAAAAAGAACAGCCAATGTGCAATAAGATTTCTATTTTGTTTCATTGATTATGAGTTGGAATTAAATCTGACTGTAGTTAGCATGATGTCAATAGCAGAGATAACTTAATCCATCTGCAGTGATATGATTAAAGGATAACATCATCTACCAAGAGAGGGATTCTAAAAGCAGATAGCACTTTCTCCATCTATGCACATACAATTAAACAAGGAGCAAGCTACCAAATTACAATTAGGGTAGGCAACGAGCTGGGCCAAGCCAAATTAGAGGCAACCCAGGCCCACTCTATCCCCCTACATGCTGCTTGGGCCCAACCTGAAGCCCAGTCAAGTAACTAGCAAAATGACATCATTTTGCTTGCTCAACTTGAGCCAGGCAACCCCCAAACTCAAAACTAGCTTGAAACCCAGTCAACTTGAACTTGGTGAGCAACCCCCAAACTCAAAACTAGCTTGAAACTCAGTCAACTTGAACTCGGTCCATTAAATTTGAGTCAGGCAAAACCGAATCAAAAATGCCTGCCTAGTAACAATGAAGTGGCTCAAATAACCAGAAACAAGAATCCTATGGTCAAATGATTACACATTTTTTATAATCAATCACTTGACAGAATTCTATGGTAATAATAGAAGGCAAGATAGCTGAAATTACAAGTACAACATTACAGCATCAATGCACGTAAAACTTGGATCTAAGATACATTTTGTGTAAACTCCTTAAAACAATGGTAAACTCTCCACTGAAATGTTGAAAGCACAAAAGGCAAGAAGCCAATTATTCATCTTAAATGACAAGAGAGGAATGGGGAATCTTTAATTGAAGATCTCTGCATGACTGCATATGAACTGGTTTGCTTGAATCGAAAAATAAAATACATAAAATGGCTATTATAGTAACTTCACTTGCTCATTTAAATTATTTCTTAACTGCTTCCAACAGCAAATTTAAATTCATGGTCACCGTAAAACTCAAGAAGCACCTTAAATCTCTTGCTTTGTTAAGTTCCATTCTCTTAGTTATTTATTAGATACAAAGATGTCCATGAAAGGTACTACACAATATATGTTGCACAACAGAGTAAGAAGGTAAATATAATCACACCAGAGAAGGAAAAAAAAAAACTCTATAACTACCTGAACATTTTTTAACTGGTAAATCACCAATCTGATGCAGATAAAGTTCATTATCAGCTTCCTCATCATCATTGTCTTCATCATTTTCAACATCTTCTCCATCTGTGGTCGTAAATCTTTTTATTTCATCCATTATTGCACGCTGCCAAATGCAAACAAAAAAGATCACTGTCATTAACTCATAATTCAGGATTAGAAACGAATTAACATGAGCCCAAGGCAACACCATTGTCTTCATCAAAAACAATAATAAGAACACGTCCACATTAATGGTTTTGTTTAACCATAGTGAATTATTTTCAGCATAAGATTCTTCTGTTTTGAACACATGCTTCCTAACTGAAACTTCCGATGCTAACTGAAGCTATCCTGCACACCTATGAATCAAAGAGAGTTGTACCAAAACCTTTGCAAATCATACATAAGCAATGTGTCTGCATCAGCACTCTAAAGTTACAAAAGGAAAAAGGCACCAGCACATTTTACCAAAAGACTAGGAACAAATACACTTCTTAAATGGAAGAAATCCTGGGAAGCAATAGCAGCACCTAAATTTCCAAGTTTAGAAATTACATTTGCATTGAACATATCATGCACTTGTCGAGTTTAAATGCCTAGTTAGGTGAGTCGTTGCCTTAAAAGAAATGCCAAAAAGGGGATACAAAATTAAAATGCTTTACAAAGTTCTCACTGGAATTGATACTTCTCAAAACAAATTGAACAAAGTGATTAATTGAAGTCCAATAAAGCAGATGGAAAATAGGGAATAGTCATTTCTGTTGCTTATCAATATTCAATTGCCAAGGAAACAAGATATTAAAATATCAATTGTAACTATACAAATTAAAGATAAAATTAGAATGGGTAAAAGTTGACAATAAATATCTGAAATAAAAGCAGTATCGATACTTCTCGACAGCAATCCTTAAACTTACCAATACATCACAAGCTGATATGAACAAAAAAGTCCATCATCAACAATCATTAAATCACGGAAGAAAAAATTTTCAGATCTGTCTAGCTTTACAAGACAGATCTGTAAACATAATAGTGAGAAACCTGCATGATACCATACTTAACCCTAGACCTCACATTCTTCCGATTAGCTCCGGTTATCAAAAATTGAATAGGCATACCAATTTAGTGTTTGAAAAAGAACTCCCATTAAGATCCATCAATCAAGAAACAAACAACAAGGGATACAAGCAAGATACTTAATTAGCCAAAAACATGACAAAATCAGAACACAAGAATATTTCTCGTGTGCTTACAGAATGATAATCTCTACTAGATAGCGAATCGGCAATTCTCTCCAACCTATCTTCGACCAAACAACAGAGATATCAATTAATACTCTCTTTTAACTACCACTTCGCTCCCCTTGAGTTGTACCATATCAAATTTCTCAATTTTCCTCTAGATTGTAAGCAACCAAACAATCACAAACGCAAGACTCAACGGAACATTCAAAAGCGCAATCAAAAGCCGGAGTGAAGAGTACGTGAGGACTGGGGAGAACCTCCGGTAAAAGGCAAGTCCAGCGAAGAGTTCCCTCTGCAATGAACAGAAGTATACAGAAGCCGGCTGGGACGCGCGTGTTCAAATGCGAGTGATGTTTAATTTGCCATCTCTAATATAATATAGGTGTGCGAGCCTGTGTGAGTCGCCTTATAAGAGAGTGTTTAAGTTCTAGATTTTTTAAGACATTTGGCGCCTTTTGCTCTCCCTCACTTTATCGTTTTGAAAGATTGGTTTGGTGTGACTCCGGTACACGGGATTTCCGTGTGACAGCGATCTTATAAGGACAAGTATACTCCACATATTGTTTTCAGGTAATGATTTAATAATAAACATTTTAGTCATTTTCAAGGGAGAGAAATTATAAGCTTTAAAATAATTAATTAATTAATTTTTTAATGCATATTAAGTTGAGTTACTTCATAAAAAATAAAATAATATTTTTATTTTATTATTGTGGCAACAAAATAAAGATTAATATATTTTTTTTATACCAACTCTTTTTTATATTAAATCCTAATTACAAAATAAATTTTTATTTAAAAATAAAATTGTTTTATTTTATTTATTATTATAGTAACAAAATAGAAAATAATTATTAAAAATTATAAATTTCATTCTATTTTTATTTTTGACAACAATTCTTTTTATATTTATTGTTAATTGTTAAAAATGAAACTCTCATTCTTTTTTCAATTATTAATTCAAGAAACACTAAGGTTAAGTTATAAATTAATTTTTTTATTTTTGTTATTATACTTTTTATCAAAGTTTTAAAAATTGAATCAAAAATTAAACCGATAAGATAAAAGATTTGACAAAGGTACAACAGACATTAAATTGCTATAAAATTGACACATAATAAAGATCCAAAAAATTGAAGTATTTATTTAAAAAATTAAATTTTGATTTAAGAATGAAACTATTAAATAAAAATTAGCTAATTTATTATAGTTTATAAAATTTTATTAATTTATAAAAATTAATTAATTAATTGACTAATTTTTAATAATAAAATTGTTAAAATAAACTGCTTAATTCACAAATTTTAAGGTTGAAATGATAAGTGTTTTTAATTTATTATAGTCTATAAAATTTTATTAATCTATAAAAATTAATTAATTAATTAATTAGCCCATTTTATTAATAAAATTATTAAAATAAACTGTTTAATTCAAAAAAATTTATGTTGAAATGATAAATATTTTTAAATTATTTTTTATTCAAAAGTTTTATTTTTTGTTTTGACAATTTCTATGCAAATTTTCGCAGGCATTAACTATATTAAATGTCTCAAGTTTTCCTCTCCAACAATGCGTGCATGCAAATTTGTAACCACAGTCTCAGTTTCAGTAGACGAGCGTTGACACATAGAAGTTCCAAGAAATAGCTCCAGGGCGTTACGTCACCTTCACCGTCTCCGTTCCAACTCCGGAAAATTCCGACGACAAAGAGTTCAGATTCGCAGTCCTCGCCTCGCCGGCTTGACGCTCCTGAGACGAGGACCGCCAAGTTGCGGCTATCGTTGTTCCCAAGGGCATGGAGTCTGACTGGAACTTCTGCACCAAGAAGGGTCATACAGAGCAACTCTCGGGGCACTCACGCGTCATTATGATCGGCGAGAATCTCCAAAATGACTCACCCTTGCTTTGCTTCACTTAGGAGTGAACATTCGGATAATTCGGCCCAATTTTTATTGTTCGGATTTGACCTGAATTATCTGAAATTTTTTCCATCTTACTCGGCCCGAATTAGAAATTTCATTACCCGAACTTGCCCGGCCCGAATTACCCGACATTTTATTCGGGTAAAGTCCGAATTACTCGAAATTTTGTTTGGTTCTCTTTCAAAAATTACACAAAATAACTAAATACTTGAATTACATTCTCATATCTCAACAAATAGTTGAATTCACTAATAATATAACCAAATATTTCAATTAACTAGCATAATTAATCTGTTAATTCTACAAGAAAAATAACGAAATGTATTTTCATAATTTTTTTAAACCTAATTCGGATAATTGGGCCGGCTTGAATTTTTTTCGGAATTACCCGTCCTGGCCCGAAAATAATTTGGGTAATAACCGGCCTGACCCGAATTACCCAAAATTTAACATTTTATTACCCGAATTAATTTGAACCGGGCTGGATAATCGGGCTACCCCAAATAATGCTCACCCCTAGCCTCACCCTCAACAAAGAAGAATATAACCAGTACCGTAAAGATATTGGAAGAAGTTTGCAACCATTCTTGGTTGGTTTGCTGCCTAGGATTATTGATAGAAACCTTATCACCGGGGTACCAATACTGGAGATGGATACTACGATTGATTCAATCATTGGGTTGGAGAGATTTTTCGGGAAACACGTCGGTGAAATGATAGTGGAGGATGTTGCATTTCAAGATAACTCAGAGGGTGGTTTTAGCTCTAGTTCTACTTCTAGTTCATCTAATGGAGTTCAGGACTGTTCGAGGGTTCTGAGGTTTAAAAGAATGCCGAACCTTCATCAGACAATCGTATTAATCGGCAAAGAGAGTTTAAAGATTGGCGAAAGATGTTGGATTTTTTAAGAAAAGAAGATGAACGAGATGAGATAAGATAAAGTCTAAACAATACATAATACTCCTATATTTTTGTTATTAAAATTGGTTGTCTTATATAAACAAAATACAAATAAGTAAAATAGATTTTTCAGCTACCATTGCTTATAAGATAAGATTAAAAATAATCTAAGACTTATTCTAAGATAATCTAAGACTTATTCTAAAGGAATTTAAACAATTCTAAAATTTGAATTAATTCCCAACATTTCCTCTTAATTCAAATTTTCTGGATGGAGCACATCTCTCATAATCTTTAGAATATTATATAAAGCACTTCTCTTCACCAAACTCCTGTTGATGCCCTTCTCATCAACCTGTAATTATTGAAGCACGTCTTTCCAAACACATCTTGATGCACTTCTCACCACCGTCTTCAAATTTGTATGATGCACTTCTCACCACCGTCTTCAAATTTGTATGATGCACTTTCTCATCACCATCTTCAAATTTGTATGATGCACTTTCTCATCATCTTACCATTATTGAGCACTTTCTCTCAACTAATTCAAAAAAGAAGGAAAAAAAAAGGATTTTTCTTCAGCCACTTCAACCTTCGCTAGATAGGCTCCTTCCACCATCTTTTCATTTTCTTAATTTCTCATTGCCCTTCTTTTTTCTTGAACTTACAAAATATTAATCACTCATAGGTCCCTCAAAAATCTAAAGCTCTGATACCATGTTAGATTTTTTAAGAAAAGAAGATGAATGAAATGAGATAAGATAAAGTTTAAACAATACGTAACACTCCCATATTTTTATTATTAAAATTGGTTGCCTTATATAGACAAAATACAAACAACTAAAATAGATTTTTTAGCTATCAAATATTGCTTGTAAGATAAGATTAAAGATAATCTAAGACTTATTTTAAGATAATCTAAAACCTATTATAAAGAAATTTAAACAACTCTTAAATTTGAATCAATTCCCAAAGAGAAGTACCAAAGCATGATCTTGGTGTTCTACTGGCAGGATACCATATTGCAATGATCGCCAGTCTTTCGATGATCGACGAAGTGATAATGCTGCGGATTAACGAAGGTCTCAAACCAAGAGCTTTGTGTTTAGGAGTTGGTGGCGGGGCTCTGCTAAGTTTCCTGAAAACTCAACTGGGTTTTGAAGTCCATGGCGTGGAAATCGACGAGGTGGTTTTGCAAGCTGCAAGAAAGTATTTTGACCTGGAAGATTCGGATGATATGAAGATTCGAATGCTTTAGAGTTTGTAGACAAGCTAGATCATGATGGTGATCAATACTGTCCCCGAGAGTTTGAGGTCATTATGGTTGATATAGACACTTGCGATCCTGTACGAGCCCCTCCGAAGGATTTTTTTGCCAGGGAAACTCTTTTGGCTTGTAAACATCTTATCAGGGGCTTTGGAATGGTCGTGATTAATGTGATTTCCCAGGGGAAATCCTCAGGTCCCTACCATGCTATGCTACGATAACTTCGGTCTGTTTTCTATGGAGTTTACGAGATGGAGATTGATAATGCTTCCCAGCATGATGTTATTCTAATTGCCTCGGCATCGGATCTTGAACCTGTAAGTGATGATTCGCAGAACATTTTCCTGATGAAACTTAGAGAAACCACTGGTGGAAAATACTCTGATTCTATCAGAAAAGTTTACCGGAGATAAATTTAAAGCTGAAGTAGTACATAATGAAAGCTGACCTTAAAACATTGACAATTGACAAGTTAGCTTTATAATAGTCTGTCAAAAGACTCCCAAGTTTTCTGGTATCAGAATTTGTATCCTGAGCCGAATCTGTTATAATCTGAGTGAGATTGCTTTATTTTTGTAATCTGATGATTGTTGGCATCTCAAGACTTGCATCCCTTAAAGGAACTATGAAACAAAATTGTGCTCAGAGAACTATAACTAGTTGTGTTAGAAATCAAGTATGGTAATTTATTTTGATGCAGTTGAAATTATAATGACATTTCACAGTGAGAATTTGTAGCAGAAAGAAATGAACTGAAAAAAGAGAAAAGAAAACTAAACAAATGGCCGAGGATTTCAAGAGTTAAAAATAAGTACCAGTGGATAATCTGTCTTGCATAAGGAAAATAAGAAGTGTAGAACCAATTTATGCCGTTGTTGATTGATTCAAAATCATGTTGTTATAATCTGCACTTCTTTATTCTACGTTTTTTAACTTAGTCAATAACAAATTAAGTAGTGGGATTAGTTAGTGGGTCATTACTTCCTATTTTTCTGTCTTAAAATTATATAAATAATTGTACCGGTTTGTCTTTTATTGGAGAAATTAAAATTTTGAATAATTTTTTTCTAAGCCTCTGTATTACGTTTTCTTAATTCAAATTCCTCTTCAAATTAAATTCCAACAAAATCTTTGGTATTAAGCTTCCAAGTTTGATTATTTGGGAAATCGAACAAAGCCCATGGCAGCTAGTGGTTCTTCGATGGCATTGCAGCCTATGATTCCAACTTTCAACGACGAAAAATATGAATTTTGGAGTATGCAGATGAAGACACTCTTCAAATCACATGGGTTATGGTATTTGGTTGAAAATGGGTTTATTGAAGATGATGATGAGCAAGGATTGGAGGAGATTAAGCAAAAGGATTCAAAAGCTCTCTTCTTCATTCAAACAGCAATGCACAACTCAATTTTTTCCAGAATCGTAGCAGCGGATACTTCAAATCAGGCATGGGAGACTCTTAAGAAGGAGTATAAAGGGTCAGTAAAGATAATGACCGTAAAGCTTCAAACACTTTGTCGTGAATTCGAAAATTTACGAATGAAGGATACCGAATCTGTGCAAGATTATCTATCTAGAGTTTCAACTCTTGTTAAATAATTTGGTGATAGCATTGATGATGAAGCTGTTATTTCAAAAGTCTTAAGGAGTCTCAATTCGAAATTTAATTATGTAGTACCTGCAATTGAAGAAGCTCACGACTTATCTTTGTTCTCTTTTGATGAGTTAATGAGCTCTTTACAAGCTCATGAAGACAGATTAAATGTCTCGGAAGAACGCACAACAGAAAAAGCATTTCAAGTGAAGGGTGAATCTGAAAAATCTATTGACAATGGTAATGGTAGAGGTGTTTTTTGTGGTGGCCATGGAAGTGGCAGAGGAAGAGGTAGAGGTTAGTCAAGTGATCGGTAGTTTAAAAGCTCTATCCAATATCAATATTACAGCAAATATGGTCACATAGAAGCTAATTGTTGGAGTAAGCAGAAAGACCTGGAATTCAACAAAACAAATTTTGTTGAAGATCTGCAGAACCAAGCAAATTTTGCAGAAAATCTGTTGAAGAAGGCAGGTTATTCATGGCCCATTCTCCTATTAATATATCTAATGATATTTGGTTTATTGTTAGTGGTCTAACCATATGTATGGCACAAAGTCTATGTTTAAACCATATGTATGGCACAAAGTCTATGTTTAAAGAGCTTGACGAGTCGAGAAAGACGGAAGTTTGACTAGGTGATGACAAACAAATACAAGTTGAAGGCATAGGTACTATATCAATCAATACCTTACAAGGTAATGTCAACCTTCTCTTTGATGTTCAGTACATTCCTTATTTGGCTCATAATCTGCTTGGCGTTGGGCGGTTGATGACTAGTGGGTACTCAATTCTGTTTGATGATAAATCTTGTGTTATTCATGATAAAAAGTCTGGTTAAAAAATTGTTGGTGTTCAAATGACTCAAAATAGAATGTTTCCTCTTAATGTTTCGAATGTTGGAAATTGTGCTTTGGTTGCTAAAGGAAGTGTTGACGCTAATTTGTGGCATTTACGATATGGTCATTTGAATTTGAATGGTTTGAAATTATTAGAATCTAGGAGTATGGTTGTTAGGTTACCGAAAATTGATGCTATTGATTTTTGTGAAGGGTGTGTTTATGGTAAGGAAAGCAGACATTCATTTCTTGTTGGTCACTCATGGCGTGCTGCTACTCATCTTGAATTGGTTCATGCTGATTTGTGTGGTCCTATGAGTGTGGAGTCTTTAGGTGGGTGTCGATATTTTTTGTTGTTCACTGATGACTATAGTCGTATGAGTTGGGTATATTTCTTGAAATATAAATCTGAAACATTTGAGAATTTTAAGAATTTTAAGTGTTTTGTGGAGAAGCAAAGTGGCTGTGAGATTAAAACTCTTTGAACCAATAGCCAAGTTGAGTTTACATCTGCATAATTCAGGTGTTTTATTGAAGAAAATGGCATCCACAGAGAGCTTACTGCACCTTATACACCAGAACAAAATGGTATAGTGGAAAGGAAAAATTGCACAGTTGTTGAAATGGGTAGAAGCATGATGAAAGCTAAAGGCATTCTGCTGAATTTTTGGGCTCAATTAGTTGCTACAACTGTCTATCTCTTGAATATTTCAAAAGTAGTCTATAATCAAACACCATATAAAGCATGGAAAAGTAACAAACCCAAGATAAGCCACTTACGTGTTTTTGGATGTGTAGCTTATGCTTTGTTGAATTCTCATACACGCCAAAAGCTTGATGATAAATCTAAGAAATGCATCTTTATTGGGTATAGTACACAATCTAAAGCCTATAAGTTACATAATCCTATGAGCGGTAAAGTCCTGATCAGTCGGAATGTTATGTTAAATGAAAATGCAAGTTGGGATTTCAATTCCGATAACAAAGTTTCAAGGCCTCAATTACCACTTAGTGTTAAGGATTCTACTGATGTATCTACTGTTGTTCCAAATTCAACATATCTTCCGTCAGATTTTTCAGCAACTGCTCATACTTCCAGCGATGAGCATTCCTCCTCATCGACTTGACACCATTAAGTTCGTCTAGTGAAACTCCACTAAGAAAATTCAGGTCATTGGATAATATTTACGCATGCTCTTTTGCTTTATATGCATCAGATCCTATTTATTTTGATGAAGCAGCAGAAAAAGAAGAATGGCAGCATGCTATGGTAGACGAGATGAAGTTAATTGAAGAAAATCAGACTTGGGAGCTTGTAGATTTGTCGGTTGACAAAGCCTCCATTGGTCTTAAATAGGTGTTTCGAACAAAGTACAATGCTGATGGAAGTATACAAAAGCATAAGGCAAGGCTAGTAGCAAAAAGCTACGCACAACAATAAGGTATAAACTTCAATGAAACCTTTGCTCCTGTAGGTCGTTTTGAAACAGTGAGACTGTTATTGTCCTTAGCTGCTCAATTGAATTGGAATGTCTATCAATTTGATGTTAAATCGGCATTTTTGAATGGAGAATTAGAAGATGAGGTTTATGTTTCTCAACTTGAAGGTTTTGTTGTTGATGGAAAAGAAGATAAAGTCTATAGGTTAAAAAAGGCTATGTACGGTCTTAAGCAAGCTCCTCGTGCGTGTTATAATAAAATTGATTCTTATTTTCTGAAAAATGGGTTTGTAAGGAGTGAAAATGAACCTACGTTGTATTTCAAGAAGCAAAAGAGTGAATTTTTGGTGTTGTGTCTTTATATGGATGACATGATTTATATTGGGTCTAGTGAATCTTTGGTTGCCGAATTTAAGTCATGCATGATGAAGGAGTTTGAAATGTCAGACTTGGGTTGTTTGCAATATTTTCTTGGACTTGAAGTAAAACAAGTTGCAGATGGGATTTTTGTCTTGCAACAAAAGTATGTGTCAGATCTCTTAAAAAAATTCAAAATGGAAAGCTGCAAAGTTGCTTTCACACCAATAAATACAAATGAGAAGTTAGAACGAGATGATGGAACAAGCAAAGCTGATGAAAAATATTACAGAAGTTTGATTGGTGGCTTAAATTACTTGTCACACACTCGCCCTTACATTCTGTAAGTGTATTGTCTAGGTACATGCATAACCCTAGCAAGCAACATCTTGGAATGGCAAAGAGAGTACTACGTTATATTGCTGAAACTTATGACTATGACATTTGGTACTCAAGGGTATCAGCTTTCAAATTATTTGGATTCACTGATAGCGATTGGGCAGGGTGTTTAGATGATCGAAAAAGTACTTCAGGGAGTGTATTTTTTCTTGGATCTGGAGCTATTTCGTGGAGTTCAAAAAAATAGGATGTTATAGCCTTATCATCCTATGAAGCCGAGTATATTGTTGTAACTACAGCTGGTTATCAGGCAGTTTGATTGAGAAGATTACTTGCAAATCTTCAAGAAGTACAACAAACATCTACCGAACTCTACTGTGACAACAAGGCAACCATTGCGATGACAAAAAATCCAGCGTTTCACAACAGAACAAAGCACATTAACATTCGTCATCATTTCATCCGAAGCCTCCTAACAAAAGGTAATGTTGTTTTGAAGTTTTGTGGTACAAATGAACAGGTTGCAGATATCCTTACCAAATCACTTTCTCAAGTGAAGCATGACTATTTTCGACAACAACTTGGAGTCTGCCGTTTTGAACTAGAAAGGAGTGTTAATTGATTCAAAATCATGTTGTTATGATCTGCACTTTTTTAGTCCACGTTTTTTACTTAGTCAATAACAAATTAAGTAGTGGGGTCAGTTAGTGGGTCATTACTTCCTATTTTTTGTCTTAGAATTGTATAAATAATTGTACTAGTTTGTCTTTTATTGGAGAAATTGAAATTTTGGACCATTTTTTTCTAAGCCTCCGTATTACGTTTTCTTCATTCAAATTCCTCTTCAAATTAAATTCCAACAGCATGTTCATATCACTAACAATGGTTGCATACGAGAAGTTAATTTTGACCTAAGTACCAATTCCTAGTGGGTTACACTCGTGGGTTTAACCCAAGAGAAAGATCGCGCTAACTGATCTTGCACGCGCTTCCTCTTGCCTAGATCTCGCTCGAGCTACGCAGATTTATCCTCGGTGGTTGACTGCTCGGTGGGTCGCTACCCAAATCTCCTCTTCAGATCTGGTTCGTGTCACCTAGCTCTCTCTCTTAGATAAATATAACTGGGTTGCGTTTGGGGTAACCATTATGGGAAAGGCATGAGATGGAGGAGCTGCAATGTGGAGAAAATGGTGTAAGGTGACTCGGCGAGAGGCAAGAGTATAATGACGTGAATTTCATGGAAGGGGATGGGGCACCTTCATCCCTGTCCATGAAAGAATTGTTGGATCGCTTATGGCCCAGGTATTCACAATATGTAGCAGAATGGACCATACTACACAACAAGAAGTATAACCGAAAATTATAACACGTACGAAATTACCTCTTGACGCGGATTGATATTTGTTTCTTTTCAGATTTGTAGACACTGCAATGCGCGAATGTCCTCTACCGGTATCCACACGACGATGAACGATCCGGACAGCGGCTAATGTGTGCTAGCACGTTTTAAAACCTTTTTGAACGTTGCACAATTTTTCTCTTGGAAGAAGACCAACCAACTAGGTTTTAGGTGACTAGGGTTTTCGTCTCTCATCTAATGAGACATAAGTTTCTCTATTTATAGAGAAAACCTAATCCCTATTCCTATTAGGAATTATTGAAGCCTAATAAGTTTCGACTCATATTATATCTCATATAATAAAAGCCCGACAACTTAATTCAATCTAGCCCAATAAATATATCCACATATATTTATT
>JAOTAX010000003.1:33296213-33329894 GCA_025629825.1 Erythroxylum guanchezii | reverse complement strand
AAATTATATTGTTTTGATTTGTATAAGATTGATTAAAGAGAAAAGGAATGAATAATATGAAAAAGAAAGAAAAAAAAAATTTATACCGATTTCAAATTGGTTTTAGTCTTAAGGTTTCCAACGCTAATTTGGTTTTACTAAGTTTTTGCCATTCTAGGATGTCGGAAATTTGATTCAGTTCGATTGAACCCTTTGTTTGCTTCGTTTTCGATTTGCTTCCATTTCGTTTCGCTTTGAAATCCGTTCCTTCGATTTTGTTTCCGCATTTTGTTATCCGATTTTTCGATTTGATTTGTTTTGATTTCGATACTTTCGCCTTGTTTTCCGTTCTTCCGGTTGGGGTCCGATTCCGAGATCGGGTCCCAACAGGTCCTCTTGCCAATTGATGTCCGTTAAATGGACATGTGCATCCGTTTAACGAACATGGCCCAATTCAGTACTTTCACGCCTTTGACCTTCCTGTTGACAAAATTTCTTCTCGGAGTCTTCTCGAAAGTTGTGGAGCTCAGAATTCTCCTTGCAATCGTCCTTGAATGGCTTTGATTCAGCATCCACAAGGAAAGTTATGCCCTTTTTCCCCAAAATCTACCATTTGTACCTATCAAGCAATACAATCGGAATGTGAGAGAATTAACTGAATAAAGCTTCAAATCCACAAAGAAATAAGTCAAATTAAATCCACATCATTCCAAAATCATCTATACAAATTTGACTTATCTATAAGGTACATCAGAAACAATACCCGGACACTACGAAGGATGGTGTTATAACTCCACTGATTGAATTCCTACAAGCCGCAGCAAGAGCTTGGTCTACTGCTCTGGTTGGACACTTCTGGAGTAAGAGGCCCGCATTTCCAATCATCAAAGCTAGTGGGGTTAACAGTAATTTAAATGAAATTTTGGGAATGAGATCTTGCATACAGGGTCAACCCATATTTATTAAGAAGTGGAAATATGGGATAGTTTTGGATTGGGAACGTGAGGAATTTTTTCCTACGTGATTCAATTTCATAATTTGCCACTAGAATTTTGGACAATTGAAGGATTGAGTTTTTTAGCAAGCTCTTTAGGAAAACCTTTTTGTATGGATGCTCAAACATCTAGAATGGAGCGAATTAAGTATGCAAAAATCTTTGTGGAAGTCAAAAGGAATGTTATATTACCTAATCATTTACCAATTCTCAAATTGAGTAAAACAGGAGAGATTGAAAATTCTGAAATTAAGGTGACATATTTCTGGAAGCCTCATAATTCAACCAAGAAATGGAATCTTACAGGAAAATTTTTTCAAACTAAATGGTAGGATGAATTATTGGGGAGTTGATTCTTCCCCAGTGGATAATGATGAGGTTGTGGGAGCACAAATTATTGCAAATGAGATTCCAGATAACTCAGCAATTGAAACCTTAGATACTAAAGGTTGGAAGCTCAATATAGCACCTAGGCACTCCTCTCCCAATGGTTTGGAAAATGAAAAGCGTTACTTCACCTCGCAATATTTAGAATGTTGTCAGATGGATTGAAACAAAAGCATGAACATCTAACACATCATTTTTTCTCATTTCAAGAAAAAAAAAGGCCACTTTAGGTACACAAATTATAGTCTAAATTCTATAATTTAGACTATAATACAAGTGTTACATTCAATATTTTGTTTAAATTCATGTTTAAATTTGTAACTAGTGAATTTATGAATAATTAATTACATAACTGCCGTTATATTTTTATATAGGATTAATTTTTTTTAGGATTATAAGTTTATGCATTTTTTTTAAATTTCAACACCATTAATTTAATTTTCATAATTTCGAGAAGTTTTCATCTATCAATCCTTTGTTTTTCTACGTCTAAAGAGAAAAACAATATCATTTAATCATCCATTTAATCAATCATATAAGAAGCGACGTCGTTTTTCACTCAACATCATCTCATTTTGAAAGCCAGGTGTAAAAACATACACGATATTAACAACGTATAATCCATCTTTCATCTCCTTATGGAGTTATGGGATTTGAGTTTTAACAACTTTCCTTTATTTAATAAGTATTGAAGAAGAAAAGTTTCAAATTTTAGGGATTAATTTGTTAAAATTTTAGGGTTTCCTTTGAGTTATTTCCTTCCTTTTCTTTTTTCTTTTTATGGCTATCCAATTTTTGTTCTTTTTCTTTGTTTTATTACAAATATGTATAATTACAAGTTTGTGTAGGAATTATGGGTTACAAGAAAAACAGTATCATTTTGTCGTAAAGGTCCCTAGGGGGTGGTCGAGTTGGTAGAGTAGAGGGCATATGGTCAAAAGATCCTGTGTTTGAATCACCCTAATTACGCTCTCCCGATCGAGCATGTTGTATAGGGCTTGCCTAGTATGGAGTACTAGTTGGCGTGATTTACAGGCTATTGCACCAATCCAAAGGTTTATTTAGTGCGCATCCAAATGATAGCAGTTATAGATTTCTCCGTTTCAAAAAAAAAGTTTGTCATAAAGCTTTTAGTCTCTGCAAATTTTCATTTTAACTTATCATTTTGCTTTCTTGGGTTTTATGCAAGTTGTGATTGAGAATAACTTAAGTATATCTGATCAGTTTTAATATGGGATTAGTTAGATAAGTGACTATTTCATCACAATAGCTTAAGATGTTGTGTGAAGCCAACTTAATTGGTTTTATATATTCACTAACATGGTTGATTCATTAATGTTAACTATAAGAATAATCACTGTCATGAATTCTTCCACAAATATAACAAATAATTATGTAAAAGCATTTTGACGACTTTTTTTTCTATGTGTGTTGGAGGTTCCATTAAAGAAATCTTGAACAAAAAAGAAGGCTTGAAGGAGGTTCTTTACTAAATATGGGGTAATATGAAATGAACATGTTACATTTTATGTCGTTTTTTTTCATGACATTGAAAATCATTAACAAGGTTCAATCGGTATTAAACTACCATGGAATAGGGTTTGATCCTATTTATGAGGATTTCGTAAATATTCCATTAAAAAAAAAGAGAAAGTTCGAAAGAATTGGGATTTTTTTACAGATTGGATGCAGTTACTAATTCATGATCTGGTGTGACGTGGATGATCCGCCGAATCCTCACCACGATCAATTGATTAGGTGAAACGATTCTACAAAGTGTGTTTTTTTTATACAAAAGCGTGGTTATAGTACTTATATTGGATCTCAAAGTCAACGTGAGACACTATTCTGGGAATGTACATTGAAAAAATCCATTTGAAAACATCAAATTCGATGCTCGATTCTTCAATTGAAATGGAGGACTTTCTTTTTTTTTTCTTGACACTCAATCATTAACAAGGTTCAATCGATATTAAACTACCTTAAAACCGATTAAAGATTAAATGAAAGTAAATAATTTAAAATATGATGGAAAGATTATCTTTACCCATCAAAGAATTTGAAGTTTAATTGAAAAAAGATTTTGTTAAATGAATTGATTTATTTTAGATTATAAGAACTTATTAATTTACAACAATTGATCAATTAATTAATAAATTTATCGGTTTTTAATAATAAGAGTTATTAAAGTAAATCAAACAAAATTTAAAAATCGAACTGAAAAGTTAGACGATTCAAGATTTTTATGGTTGAACCGATCGAACTGGTCAAATTTTTTAATCACTAGTTAAAACACATAGCACAGTGAATACACTTGATGTGGTTAACTTGTTTATTAATCCATCATCAACAAAAATTCTAATGCTTTTGAATAGTTTAATTTTTGGAAAATAAATTGTATTGTGTTACATAACCTAAGACACAAACAATGAACCACATATTCATTGTCCAAATAAAAATATATTCGATTACACCTTATACATCTCATACACACAAATGAGAAGTTGCACATTAGACCACACCAGATATTAACGTAAACATAAAGATAAAAACTGGGTCATACATATCAAACAAAAAAAAACATATTTACAATTGTTGTACACATATGGTTCTAACAGAGGACAAAATTTATACAACCAACTAAAGGGTCTTCCACTAGTTTCAACTGTTCTTAACTTAGTTTTGTTTACAATGTCATATGTCTACCACTTGTAACAATGCCCACCATTTGTAACAGCCCAGATCTTCTGCTCACAAATATTATTCCCTTTGGGTTGCCCCTTGGGTCAAGACCCTCACGGTTTTGCTCTTCCCCTACTTGGGAAGACGCGTCTTAGGAATAGACATATTCATACCCTTATAAGGCATACTTCGTTCCCCTCTCTAACCGACGTGGGATCTCACAATCCAAACCCTCTTAGGACCCAGTCTCTTACGTTGGCACAATGGGTCGGGAACCAGCTCTGATACCATTTGTAACATCCTATATTACTCTCCCACAGATATTGTTCGCATTGAGTTACTCCTCGGGTCAAGCTCCTCATGATTTTGATCTTCCCACATCAAGAAAAACGCGTCTTAAGGGGAGAGGTATCCGTACCCTTATAAAACGTACTTCGTTCCCCTCTCCAACCGATGTGAGATCTCACAATTCACCCCCTCTTAGGGCCCAGCGTCCTATGCTGGCACAATAGGTCGAAAACCGGTTCTGATACCATTTGTAACAGCCCAGACTACCTGCCCACAGATATTGTTCGCTTTAGATTGCCTCCCTCACGGTTTTGCTCTTCCCCTTCCTAGGAAAATGTGTCTTAGGGGAACAGGTATTCATACCCTTATAAGGCATACTTCGTTCCTCTCTCCAACTGATGTGGGATCTCACGTATAGTTCTCATAGTTGACTCTCCTTATTGATGTGCCTTATGTCTTGTAGATGTCCTAATACTTTATCTTTAAGAACTAGTGTTATTTATTTGACCCATGGTTGCATTAATATGTTGCTTTCCTTTATTTACTATAGCTTTAAACATAATACTTTCTTGAGTTCGCAATGCCCCTACATTACAATGAAACATATGTTAAAACTTTTTGTAAACATTTATGAGAATTTACATGGTTATACAAGGAAGCTCATTATCATGTTGTTGTTCTTGAATTGTAGCCAACTTTTTTGTTTTTACTACAAGTGCATTGCCTTCATATTTTATTTCACATGTTGCCTTCCTTCCTTTTAACATGTTCTCTGATTCTCCTCCTTTTTGGATTTCATTGTTTTATTCTTGTGTGTTAAATGATTTATAAATTATTCATGTTGTTCCCTGGGTACTATCCAAAATTTTTAACTAAAATATGAATATATAAATTTTCATTAACATCTTTGGTGTGCCTCCTTAGAGAAGTAGTCTTGAACATATTCTTTTCGATCTCTCCTCTCTGAAATAAGTACTAAAATTGAATGATTACATAAGATATTAATCACTTCTTATTTACCACAAGAGCATACTTATGTTTTGAGATTAGCAACTTAATGACCATTCGTGTAATGTTCAATCTCAAACTTCCCATCATTTGAGAAATGAGTTTCAATCTCAAACTTCCCATCATTTGAGAAATGAGTTACGTAAATGGTTGCCTCTTATTTTTGTTTCTTTTTTAGTTTCTTTACAATGTTTAGGCACATTCCTCCATTATAAACAACTATCTACTTAGCTTATTTCTCAAATATGCATTGAAATGTTTTCAATGTATTGCTTGATAACGTTCTATTTTATATTTTTTATCAAAGGCACGCCCACATCAACTTTGTTTAGGAATGTTATCTTGTCAATCAAGTGCTTCCTTGTGCACACTCGCCATATTGGTTCTATTTCTTTCAAACTCTTATCTTGTACAATTCGAAGCAATATGTACGTTTGATCATTGATGATAATAAAACACCTTGTATCACTACTGTAAGTTTGTTCATAAATTCCTAAAGTAATGTTGATATGATCATATTGGACGAACTCATTCCCGAAAGTTATTACGAACCCTGCTTAAAGTTTACGAGATAAAATAAGTTTGCCAATTTGTTAAATTTTATTATTAAAATATAAATACACATTCCAATGATCCTATGTCTGTCACTCCTAAAAAATCAATACTTGCTCTTGCCAGTATCATCTACTAGGCTATCAAAAAATGTACTTTCATGTTTCCCTTTTCTCCACTCTCACTGTTGCCCATACAAATGCGTAAATGTTGCTATTTGGACATCTACCTATCAATGTCAACGTATTATTATATGTGTTTTATCTTTAAATAGCACTTATTGATATGAATTATAGGCTACAAGCAATGACAAAACCAATATTCAATCGCTTTAAACAAACATATCATCTTAGACTAGAATGTAGCCCTTAGCTTATCTTTTTTACAAGTTCAAAATAGCCTTTTATGGAATAGTTCATCGATACATTTATAATTAATGTAGTCACTAAATCAAATATCATCCCTTAAGTTGAATTTTGGAATATATGTTAATTGATACACTAAAACGAGTCATGTTTAAGTAAGTCCATATATAATTAAAATATCATATCTCCACAAAAAATCTTAAGGTAATATGTTATGAGTTTTACCTTTGCGTACAACTCACTTTATTCTTATATCTCTTTTTGATGTGAGATTATTTCGAATTAAAATCTTTTATGAATTAATAAGAACTATGAGATGAGCTAAAATTAGATATGACAATGGATTAGGCAGGGCTCAGGCTTAAAGATATATTATGTTGAGCCCAGGCTCAATCTAAATCTAGCCCGACTTTTTATTTTTATTTTTTAAAATAAAAAATAAAAAACGATCATTTTTTAGAAACAACATCTTTTGTTATAGATGTTGTGCCTTGGGCTAGATCGAAAGGGTCAATTCAAACTTAACTCGACCTGTGGTCTAATTTTTTTAAAAAAGTTGAGCCCAAAGCCTGATCAGTTTGAACTTGACATGTTGACCATGGGCTAACCCATTCATTACAAGTCAGGCTGGCTTGATCCAAGCCTAAATGTCTATCTCTGGATAAAGTCATCACAATCAATATATGGTAGGAAAAAAGAGGCTCCACCTTAGTAACCCTACCATATAAATCTGAATCATCATCGGATATCACATATTCCCCTAACCCCACCGCCACCTCAATAATCACTCGTCCATTCCAAACTGGGCTCCACCCAATTCATCAAAACCGTACGACTCCATAGATTGACATGATTTGGCGTGTGATATACAGCTGTGATTTGCAAGAAGAGAGGACCCCGACATTCCCGTTTGGGCTACAAACAAACTTCCCTTACCTATTCAAGGTCCGGCACTCAAGCCAATTGAACCCCCACTTCTTATGTAATTACAGTCGTATTAGTTTCCCACCCAACTTTAACTCTTCTAATCTCTAATCAGTTTTAGTTCAGAGCTCACCTTATTATTTATTCCCAACACTCCCCTTCTTTAGAGAAGCAACATTATATTAAATAACCATACCCAAAAGTCTGAATGTACCACACCAGTTTAAAACTTTTGATAGAAATAGGATACTTTATCCTTATGTCTACTTCTAAAGTGAGATTACTCTCTTTGTAAATTTTCAATATCTTTCTCTCGTAAGTAGATCCGTTCATATCGGACTAGCTCTCTCTCAATATATAGCTTATGCGAAACATTTGAATCATTCCATGAATTACCTATTTACTTAACCTAAATACATGAATTTTTATTCATCAGGTTTTACCATCTTAGCTATGATACTAATGAAAAGTTACGAAGGATTTTAAGGAGACATGAGGAGAAATCAGAACGAATCTAAGCGACCCATATATAATTAGGACATCATATCTCAATTCAAAATCTCAAGAGAATGAAGTATTTATTTTCGATGTAGGATATCTCTACTTGTAAATTTCCGACACAAGAGTAGAGACAAGTTGTCCAATCTAAAAAAATAACGTCAAATTATTAAGTCTCAAACTAAAAAACAAAAATGAATTGTTTGATTAAACAATAAGGGTAAATAATATGTATGCATCAAGTTTCATAAATTAGAAGCGGAGAATTAAAATTAATAAGTGTCACATAACTTAGAAAAGCGGAATAGATGGTTTTGTTTATTAATAAATAATAATTATGTAATTAATTTTTGGAAAATTTTTAAAATTAAAGAAAATATTATAAAATGCGGCATCACTTTGATACAAAAACCAAGATAAGATCGAGACATAGAAAACATTTTTCTCTCGAGAGTAACTGTGGGAGGACAGTCGTGGTCGAGAACACATACATATGTAAGAACACGAAAGGGTCACTTCTCATGCAACACGAGGAGGAAAGGAAAGTTAAAGGGTCGGGAACGTATGGATCAAGTAATCAGAACTGAGCAAAGCAAATTCAGTGTGTCTCAGGAAAAACTCCTCTCCTCCTGACCCTCCGATATATCCCTTTCGGAGATTCTTAAATTACTTGAACATTCACCCAAACATTAGGAATTCAAAATTTTTCTAATTAACTTTGGAATTGTTTTTTCTTGTTGACAAATTGTATAAACACATGTAGCTTAATTTAGAGTTACATAAAACTAAAATATTTCAACTTTTAATTTTGAACAAAAATAAAGTAACATTAAATTCTCCGTTAATGCGGATAATGTAATGAGCTATGTCGGATTAGTATTTTCATCTCGTAACTATCACATATTATATTTATCTTATGTATAAATTTTATTATTTAATGAATTAGAAATATCAAAAACTCTAAAATAATCAATTTATAATTATTTTAGAGTTTTTGATATTTTTAATTCATTAAATGATAAAATTTATACATAACAAATATATATATGATAGTCATGTGACAAAAATATTAATCTAATGTAACTCGCTACATAATTTATATTAACGAAAACTTAACGTTTGATTATTTTTTATAAAAAATTAAAAGTTAGAATATTTTGTAGTCATTTTTTAACTTTTGGTTACTATTATAAAATTAATCATTTTTAAAATTAGATATTAAAAATTTGAGTAAAGTTTCAATTTTTTTAACAGTTAACTCAAATTTTAATAGTTAATTGTTTCGAAAAAAGAAAAAGAAGTAAAAAGAGAAAACTTTATTGCTTGCAGATAGATGTGATTATTCAATTTAAATGAAGAGACAAAGAATATATTCTGGACAATTTAAAGGTAAATTGGAACAAAGTTAACGATGGTCCCCCATATCACATGTTCATGTTTAAAAGAACGTGGCCTATTAGTTGGAAACCATATATATCTACAGTTAAAACTTCTTTTTTTGATTATATATATATATATAAATAAAGGTTTGAAATGACAACATTATAAACCTTATTACGTACCACAAATCTATATGAAAGGATTAAAAACGAAGTTAATGCGAAATATTTGATTTCGATTCCATTTTTAATTTCGATGCCTATTTCGAGTTCCAAACGATTACGAATTTTCCAAGATCTTTTATGGAAAGTGCTCTATGGGACTTGGGGTTGGTTATTCTACAGTTTTCTCAATACGTAAACTTTTTTAACGGGTTAGAGATTCCGTATACTTACGATTGATATGAACAACTGCAGGAGACCTTAACCTTTATATAATTTTCATATCAAGTTTCCCTATCATAAGGACCATATGGGTCTAGTCCATACTAATTAAGATATATTTTTTACCCAAACTTCGACTTATTAACCTAGATCATTTATTGAGTCATTTTATTATCTTTATCTATATTAAATTACATAACTTAACCTATAATTTATTTAAAAATTAAAAATACAATTAATAGTTATCCTGGTTCTAAAAAAAGACAAAATTGTGAACAAGTATGCCCCATGGTTCGCCATAAGCACAACAATTAATAGCACTCAAGCGGCAACAAATATAGAAGAAGGAGCTTATACCTAAATTGGTAATGCTCTAAATCATTGTTTTTCAATAAAGTAAGAACTTTAGATCATTGTTTCTAATAATTTGCAAAAATTAGGAAATTAAATTAATATAAATAATCACTCAAGAAAGGCAAACCTTTTCTCATCTACAAATTCAATAGTGGTTAAGTTTGTATTTTTAAAAAAATTCGATACTAAACCTTTTTAAAATATTTGATTTAATAAGTAATCTTTTAAAATTTGTATAAATTTGGTCAAAAAATTATTTATTTATATAACATATCTATTAAAAAATACGTCGATGTTCATTTATTAGTCCTATCAACAAAAGGGTACTTTTGACTTAATTTTTACAAACTTTGAAAGTTTAATCATTAAATTAAAAACTTTAGAAAATTTGGCACTAAATTGAAATTTTTTCAAAAGATTAGACACATTTAAATTTGTTGTCCCTTAAAATTATTTTTTAAAATTTTTATTGACAATATTCTCGAACGTAATTTGAAGGTTTTATTGAATTATCGTAGTCTAATATAAATACGAGATTATAAAAACCTCAAATATTTAACAAGAATGAAAAATTCATAAGACTAGAATACAAGATTATTTTTTTTTTCAAATCACTCTCAATTGCTAAATAAATATTTTGTGCAAACCAAATCAAATCCTAATTTTTTTGAAGAGAGGATTAACAAAAGAATATTATTTTATGTTCATTATTATTAAATATTTTTTATTTTTATAAAACAATATTTATATGATTTAGGATATTAATGACCATTGAAAGCTTTTTGAAGTACAAAGGTATTGATATTAATTGGATCAAAGTCACTTTGGAGTTACAGGCAACAAACAACACGCCATGCAGTAGCCTACTGTACGTGTGTGATGAGCCAGCGGACTTATACCTCATCGTCCTTAGACTTGGCAATCCATATGAACTAACGACAGGATCAGCAGGAAACCATAGTTGGTCGGTCAAAAGGTAAGAATCCCAGCACTGTGTACTCGTCATCTAATCAGTGCTATGCCCAGTTTAACTTCATCTTGTAAAGCTTTCCCATTTGTCTTACGTAAGTTCTTACACATCCCACAATCTCTCTGTAACTGTAAGTGAGAGTGATGAAGTTTGCGGTAGTCTCGGATCCTGTCTCCTCAAGAACATAGCCTCCTACTTTGCCCAAGTTCTCTTTTTGTTCTGTTTTCTTTCAACCCATAAACACATACATAGTATTAACTACCCTAACCTCTCTCGTTTTATCATTACATGTTTTTGAATTCCAAAACGTTTTAGGTAAGCTTTTTGGAAATGGGTGACCACCACCAGTACGGCTTACCGGATCTCCAACAATTGATGTCTGGAACAACCATTTTTCAGGGAAGCCCACAAGTGACAGAACCATTCTTTGGTGATCTTGCACCACAAGGACATCACCATCACTACGACTCCATTATGGTTGGAGAATTTATGGTGCCAAGTGGACTGGTCAAGCTTGGTCATGATCATTATTGCAGTTATGTTACTACTGCTGCTACAACAACAACAGGTAGTGCTGCTGTTGTAGGTACTAGTAGTTCTTCAGGTGGTACTGGTTTTCTCTATGGTGTGGATACGGAGAATCGAGGTTGGATGGGTAATAATGGTGGAGGGAGTACTAGTAGATGGCCAAGGCAAGAAGCACTTGCTCTTCTTGAGATCAGATCTAAGCTCGATTTCAGGTTCAAGGAGGCCAATCAGAAGGGTCCACTGTGGGATGAGGTTTCAAGGTACATGTTCAACCCAAATTGCATTGAACCAACTTGGTTTGTTCTGCATAATGATTTGCTCCTAGTTCTTGCATTCTTATCATGTTTATCAAAACCCTACTTGGTCACTTTCATTTTCTGCAATTCATTGCTTTGTAACTTGGGTTGGTTCTTTCTTCAAACAGAATCATGGCTAAAGAACATGGGTACCAGAGGAGTGGAAGGAAGTGTAGAGAGAAATTTGAGAACTTGTACAAATACTACAAGAAAACCAAGGAAGGTAAATCTGGAAGACAAGATGGGAAGCATTACAGGTTCTTTCGCCATTTTGAGGCACTCTATGGAGAGACAAGCAATGGAGCTTCTACATCAGAAACCAATCTTGTTCCCAACTCTCTCCATTACCAACCATCAATCAACACATTAATCAACCAAAAAAGCAAAAGGAGCGAGATCCTGAGTTTCTCCTACACGTCTGAATTTGAGACTTCGTCTTCTGAGAACAATGACGATGATCTTTCTGTCATTGCTTGCATGATGAACCGATCAAAGGAAAAGTTGCAGAAAGGAAGAACTGAGAGTCGAAGTTACAGTGAAGAGGCTAAGAAGAGATGGAAAGCAAAAGTGAAGAACTTTGTTGACTCCCGAATGAGGAAGCTGTTTGAGACACAAGAGACTTGGATGGAGAGAACGTTGAAGAGCGTTGAGGATAGGGAAAATGAGAGAATGTTAAGAGAAGAAGAGTGGTTGAAGAAAGAAGTGGCTCGGTTTAATCAAGAACATGAGCTCTGGGCTAAAGAGAGACAATGGATCGAAGCTCGAGATGCTGCCCTAATGGAGACCCTGAGGAAACATACAGGCAAAGAACCACAACTCTCACTTTCCATCGATCAAGTTGCAATATCAAGCTACAGAAAAAACCAAGAGACTAATTCACGTAAGATTAGCAATGGTGATGACAATTCTAACATTAGATGGACTGAACCTGAGATTTTAAGTCTAACGCAGTTAAGAACCGCCTTGGAAACAAAATTCCAAGAGAGTGGTAGGTATTCAGCAGAAGGTTTGTGGGAGGAGATATCAGCATATATGTACAGTTTGGACTATCATCGAAGTCCGAACGAGTGCAAGGAAAAATGGGAGGCCATGAACATCTACTTTAACATTACAACAGAGTGTAACAAGAAGCACAGAGAGGATATCAGAACTGACAATTCTTATGTGGAACCTGAGACCTATAATGGCCAAGAAATTGCAAAACAGAAAAGACCCGAGAGCACTAACGATTCATACTTTGACCCTCCTGCTGGTAGCTTCCAAGTTGATATGAATGAAGGAGATAACATATGGGAGAACTGTGGCTTGAGGCTCTCTAATAAGTAGCAGGACTCCATACTTAAGTAGCTAAGCTTAGCACATCCACAGATGATACCAAGATCTAACTTTGTGGAGAAGGTAACACTTACTACAATGTTGATTTGTGACAATTTGAACTGGGTTTGATTGTTTGTATAAGAAGAACTGATCACTGGGTCCTGAGAATTTCTACGTGAGAAAAAATCCTCCATAGTCGTAATAAAAAAGGCTGAGCTTTTCAGAAAAACAATGTCATAAGATGGCATTGGGTTCTGACTGAAAAGATAACAGGTTTTGATTTCACTTGGACTCATTTTTATCAAAGAAGTGGTTCTTGTATGATCATATATAGGGTTCGAATCCAACATGCACTAAGTATCTTTTGTAACATGTAAATATAGGCCCTTTCCCACCTTTTAAAATTCAAATCTTTGAATTGAATCATTAAATTTAAATTGAACTAGACCTAATTCATGCCATAATGTTTTTCATAATTTTATAAAATTAAACATAAATTTTAAGAAAAAAGATATAAAGATTGTTATTATATTTATAAAAAATGAAAAATATTAATTAAGTTCAGGTATGTAACATATATAGCCCGCAAGGAAGTGGTCGAGTTGGTGGAATAGGGAGTATAGAGCCAAAAAGTCCTGTGTTCGAATATTCCTACCTACACTCTTTCGATTGAGCCTGTCTGACAGGGCTTGCCTAATACGGAGTATCCGGTTGGCCTGATTTGTAGGCTATTGCATCAATCCAGAGGTTTACTCAGTATGCATCTAAAAGATAACGACTGCGGGTTTCTTCGTTTTTTTTTTTTTATTGTAACATATATAATATATAGTGCTTTTTTATATATAATTACGAGTGATATCATCTACAATGGAGGATTACTACTCAAATGCTTTTGTGTGCTGTTATCATCTACAATGGAGGATATAACTGAAGTGACCATGAAAAAGTATCGGCAGATATAGGACAAGTCGGCGGTTAATTGAACTTGTCTGATTCCTTCCGGTTCATGTATTGTATCAATTTCCTAAGGAGCAAATGCTCTTTTCTAGATTGCCAAAGCTCTTGGGCTATATATGAAATTAACAAGAAGAAAAGGTGAAACTCTGCTTTTCAGCTCCTTTTAATTCACTAATCATCAATGTCTATGGTCACATAACAATTCCGAGGACATAGAGTTGAGTTACGTTTAAAAAATAATAATAAATTCATTTTATTTAAGGGTCTTTTTGTTTTAATTTATATTTTTACTTTTCTGTTTTGTTTATATTTTTTTCCAGTTTTTAAAATTTATGAAAACTGTAAAAATTGGTTTTTATTTTTTATTTTTTTATAATTGGATTTACTATTAACTAAATATATTTTATTTAATTATTTAATATATTAATTATCAAAAAGAGTTACGAATAATTTAATTTAATATTATATGTATTTATTTAACTAAAATTAATTATTAATAAAATTTATTAATAATTTAATTTAATTTTTTTTATATATTTGAGATGTGGTTATTTAGAAAATAGATATATTATAGCCATTTTAGATGTAACTTAAAATAAAGCGTGCAGCATTCTCTACTTTACTATAATAATTAATGATTTCCCAAAGGTAGGTTGCATTTAATCCTCCCAACTAAAACTAATTAGGGGTAAAACCATAAATCTCTCCTAATCGTGCTTATTCATTGTTCTATGTAAATATGAGATTTGACAAATCCTAACTAATTCTTCAAGCGACTTTTTTCTTCTTTTTTTTTTTATAAATGGAATAACATGTAGTTGTTATCCTTTGAATACACACTGAGTAAATTTATAGATTAACGTAACAGTCTACAAATCACGCTAATTGAATACTTCATAGTAAGCAAGTTCTGTATGACAGGCTCGATCAAGAAAGCATAAATAGAGAGATTCAAACACAGAATCTTTTGACTCCATGCCCCTACTCCACCAACTAAACCACCCTTCGGAGCTTCACACATCAATAATAATTAGACCCGTACAAATTGTTTACACTCGTTTTATTTGATGGCTCAGGTTAAAAAAATTAATGGGTTTAAGTTTTTTTAATAATTATTTTATGCATCATATTTGAGTTCAAAATTAATTCTCAAAAAATTAAAATAAGGAACTAAAATACTCAATATTTATAAATAAATTATAATTATTTTTATTTTAGATTAATTAATATTCATGTAATGTTGTATTATTTATATATCATTAAAATTATGAATTTGTATAGTTATTTATCTAATTTAATTTTATAATAAATTGTAATTATTAATTTGAATATATTATTTCAAGAAAAATATTTTTATTTTGAATCCATCTTATTTTACTAAATAATCTATATTTTATAACCATTAATATTTTTAAATGAGTCCATTTTATTTTAAAAATGAAGCTTATTTAGTAGATTGAATTAGATATAAATTTAAATTTTAAAAAATACATCGATTTTTAGTTAAATTAACTCATGTAAATTTTTAGTTGCAAAATTAAGGTCGATGTACAACTGTGTCTATAGGAAACACCCTATCTATTAAAAAGAAGTGTCCTTTTTCCTACCATTATGATATGCAAAGTTAGACATCCATCGTTTTCAATTACATATTCATGACCGACTCTAAGATAGACGTCCTCAATTATTAAAATACAGAATCGGTTCAGTCAGTTGACTTCGGAACTCTATCATGTACGATGGAATCATCACAAAATAGTACCTCTACGCGGCATCCTTGTTCGAATCATTGTGTGTAACGAAACTACTGCCTCTTAGCTACGTAAAATTTTATCTGAAAGTTTTAATTCGGAGTGGTTGAGACCCGAAGACGGACAGTGACAATACACATCTTCAATTCATCGGTACAACAATCAAATGGCACAACTTATCATGGGGCAACACATTCCATCGCCTTCGGAGCTGCTCTAATGGATGGTTGGGATTTATTCAAGCATAAAAGTATAACAGAACGAGAACAATAGATCTGAATAGTTAGGATTTATTCAGGTACAAGGACACAGCACAATGGGAACAGCAGATCTGCTCCCCATTGCATCAGGTCTCTACCTTTTATCGTCCACATGTCAATAAAACTTTTCTATATTTGGAGACACTAAGTTTAGGGCTTATAAACTCTAGATTGATTTGTAAAAGGAGTCACTAAAGTAATTTACATTTGTAAACCCCAAACTAATTCATAAAAAGAGGCAAAAACTATTTAAATTATGATTAATAGTTTTCTAATAACATCAAAAGTTATAAAAAGTCAAAATTTCATTAAAATCATAAGCTAAAAAGTCAACTTATCCGGTGCACATTGTCTGAAGAGGTCATAATATACACAACCTTTCTTTTGTATTTTTTATAAATAAATTATTTCTTTGATTTAAACTTGTAGTTAGAAAAAAACAATTTGACCAGTTATTTGAAGACTCACCCTCGCCGTGGTTACATAAATATCATAAAAATGTGAAATTTCAATTATAAAGATGTAACTTTTCAATTATTTAGTATTAATATCATGTTAATAAAGTGAATGACATTTTTTATTTTTCATAATTACATATATTATTTATAAAAAAGGAACTTGACCCATAATTTAAGCTATTAGTTACCCTCTTTATAGATTAGGTTATAATTAATTAACCCTAAACATAATTATTCCTTTACACTTTTTCATCTTTTTCCAAAACAGTCCCATCAAAAACTTAAATGTGAATATTAGCATAATAATAGCATGCAAGTTGTTTTAGAAAAATGTTAGGTAAGGCTTTAAATACCCACTTTTCGGCCTCAACTTTAGTTGCTTCATTATGGTTTCTCTTGAAAGGCACGTAAGTAGGTGGTAAGCAAGCAAAACACTATTTGTGTCATTAAACAAAGAAAATGACAAAAGTCACCAATTGACAACTACAGATTATGTTATATTTTAATTTTTTTAATAAAAAAATATTAAAGGACGTAATTTTGCAAAAATTTTAGTTCAGCCGCAGATGTTTATATCACAAACGAAAATTAAAATATTAAACATAAAATAATAAATTAACATAAAAAAAATTTCAACGTAATTCAATAAACGTTATTTATGTTTACGAAATTTTCACCCAGTTTAATTATTTTCATCAAAAAACAACAATAAACTCAAGATATTAGAGAGTCGACTCACCCAACCCTCGACACATTCACATTCAATAACATGACCGACTCGTGCTAACCTCAATAGAGAATTTTCTCAACACCTTTTAACGATAAAAATAATAAAAAAATAACTCAAGTGATTAAAATAATAAAGAACATAAACAAATACGCTTAAAATAAAATCACTCCCCTAAATATGTAGCTTCATCAGCTGAAAGTATGGGAAGTGGTAAAACAATATTTGCTGTGAATTAACAAGAAGAATCACAATCAATCCACACATAACAGCATTAAAAAAACATCAATCAAACAAATGTTTCATCACCGAAACATCACAAAAAATACAACTACAACACTACACTATACTTATATTGGACATTTTTCACACAAAAACAATATTTTGACAGCCCCAAATCATCAATCAACCAACAACCTCAAATCAACAAAATTGCAGTCACAAAAACTCAACAAAACAACAAATATTTCATCACCGAAACGTTAAACCAACAAAGCTGCAACTCCCGCGACAATTGCTTAAGTTTTTTCACATAAACAACACTGCAAAGACAGTCCAGAAAATCACCCATGATAAGCAGAAAATGCAATTACAAATATAGAATTTTCGCACACCATAACACACAAAACAACAGCCTCAATAGTCGTTCAAAAATTGGAGAATATACCCACCTGCAGAAAATCACACAATCACCGTGAGAAATACAGCTGCTAAGACCACACACTAGACATCAAAGAAGTTCTCAATAGTTGTTCTAAAAAGCAGCAGAGAACACAACACAAAGTCACCCGCAATCAACAAATTTTCAGCCCCCAAAATCACGTCATCTTTGATAGCAAATTCAGCAACATATAAGAATAATATTTCCGCAAAATCAGTTGCAAAATATCATCCAAAATAGCACAAAAATCCCAGCTATCAAGTCATCATGAGCTCATCGTTCCTCCACATCAAAATGACACTACTTCAACCCACATATTAGGTAAAACACAACCACATCTGTAATGGTCAAAACAAATATTTAAAGATATTGCTACCTTAGATAGTCATTATTTTTAAAATAAGCTATATATTAAATCTTATTTTGATTAGAATTTTAAACCTAATCAATCTTATCTTGAAAGAGTCCCACGTAAGTTCAACTAAGTCTAATTTCAAATAATGCCCAAAATTACCTAATAAGATATCATATCATATATCTTAACAAATAGTATTATTTTAGTAACTTTAACTTGTTATGAATATTATTTTAGTAATATTAAAATAAAAATATTACCAATTATAAAGACTTTTCTAAAATTTTTATAGTAAAAATTAGACCTTTACCAGGGGAAAAAAAAGGAAGACCGTGTGATTAGGGGACAAGATTTTCTGTCTAATTTTACTCTATCTTATTCTGTTCCATAAAATCTCAGTCATTTATTTTACGGGACTCACGTGATACTCACGCGAGACTCACATAAATAAATAGCCGAGATTTATTGGACACAATAAGACATTATAATATGTGACAGAGGAACTAGACTAGTAAGTAAGTTCTTTTACTGAAAGTCTTTTTTTGGGCGTGTGAAAACAAATGGTTCGCATATTAAATTCATGGAGGAGTAGTTGCAGAAATTAACTAGAGTTAGTTTCTATTTTTGTGAAAAGCTCGCCTCCTCTTTTGCTTTCCTTTATTGTTCATGGACACATTCTCGTACCTACGTTGTTTGTTTACTATGACTCCGAGTTATTACTACTGTTCAACCTGCTATACCTTGAATCTAACTTCACCGTTTAACATTCTAACGGTATCAGTAGTAGCAGTTCTGGGAGATGATTATTAAATAACATTTAAGAGTCGCTACAATTTCATGCTCTTCTTCTTTCTTATATCTTCTTTGAACGTTTCACAGTTCACAAGATTCAGTGGCAAGCAAACAGAAACCAGACAAATCAATGGCTGTTCTTTCTTCAATTTCGTCTCTTGTTTCTTACTATCGTCTCTTCTTTACCTTCATGGCTTTCTTCTTTTCGGGGTTGATTTTCTTGTCTTCCAGGTCCAAGCGCCTGAATCTTCCACCAGGACCTCGTGGTTGGCCTCTGGTAGGCAATCTTTTCCAGTTTGTTCGATCTGGGAAGCCTTTCTTTGAATATATTGAAGACTTACGTGCAAAATACGGTCCAATCTTCACTGTGAAGATGGGTACAAGGACGTTGGTAGTTGTGAGTGACGGTAAGTTAGCTCATGAAGCACTCATTGAAAGAGGTGCTCTGTTTGCCAACAGGCCACCGGAAACCCCTACAAGGGCTATCTTTAGCTGCAACAAGTCCACCGTGAACGCCGCCGTGTATGGCCCTATGTGGCGGTCATTAAGGCGAAACATGGTGCAAAATATGCTTAACACAAGTAAGATTAAGGTGTTTCGGAACGTGAGAGAGGCTGCAATGGGCAAACTCATTGATCGGCTCAAAACCGAAGCTGAATCTAACAATGGAGTTGTTCATGTACTTAAAAATGCTCGTTTCGCTTTCTTTTGTATCCTTCTAACTATGTGTTTCGGGTCAGAAATGAGTGAAGAAGCCACTGAAAAGATGGACCAAATAATGAAGTCAGTGCTGATCAGTCTCGAACCGAAGATCGATGATTATCTTCCGATTCTATATCCATTTTTCTCCAAAAAAAGGAAAAGGGTATTAGAAGTAAGAAGAGAACAGGTTAATTATATGGTTCCTCTCATCGAAAAGCGACGTGAAGTTCTGAAAAACCCTGGATCAGACAAGAAGGCCATTTCCTTTTCATACCTCGACACCCTGTTCGATCTAGAAATAGAAGGAAGAAAGCAATCCCTCACCAACGAAGAGCTGGTCACACTCTGCTCCGAGTTCCTCAACGGTGGCACCGACACGACGGCCACCGCAGTCGAGTGGGGCATTGCGCAACTCATCGCCAATCCTGATGTACAATCCAAACTGTACGAGGAAATAAAATCTACTGTGGGCGATAGAAAAGTGGACGAGAAAGACATAGAGCACATGGTTTATCTACAAGCTGTACTAAAAGAACTGTTACGTAAGCACCCTCCAACGTACTTTGTCCTAACGCATGCAACTCTAGAGCCCACTAAACTTGCAGGCTATGACATACCCACAAATGCGAATGTTGAGTTCTTTTCACACGCCATCGGTGAGGACCCCAAGCTTTGGAACAACCCAGAAAAGTTCGATCCGGATCGGTTCATTTCCGGTGAAGAGGACGCCGATATCACGGGGGTGACCGGGGTGAAGATGATACCGTTCGGAGTAGGGAGGCGTATATGTCCTGGATTAGGTCTGGCCACCGTACATCTGCAACTGATGTTCGCAAGAATGGTTCAGGAGTTTGAATGGACTGCCTATCCGAAAGATAGCAAGTTGGATTTCACATGGAATTTGGAGTTCACCGTTGTTATGAAGAATCATCTTAGAGCTATGATCAGGCCCAGGGTTTAGTTTAAGGTCTTTGATCTCTAAATTACTACTATTGATTCCTACGCAAAACCACACTTTTGTTGTTGTTCTTGTTGCTTGCTCTGATTTAGGACTGTGTAAGATAATCCGAATCATAATCTACGTCAATTTCTTGTCTGCCCGATTTCCTTATCGTATCCGAAAAGTTTGAGGGAAACTAAGCACAAACTTTCTTACGTTAGTAGTTTTATTAGGTATTGTGTCATATCTTTTTAATTCGATTCCATAAATGGACAATGGCTTTTAAATTAAAAAATTTACTATTAAATTTGTTATTATTTGTTATGATTGGGTCGGTCGTGCTAGGCCCAAGCTCAGACTCAGAACGGCACATGGGCCGATCGGTTCATCCCTTGATGTTGACCTAATCCCTACAGGTATTTACTATATAAACTCATTACCTCTTCATGAAAAAGGTATGACTTTTAGAACCCTAGTATACTTTATTCTTAGTCACCAAAACTCTCACAAAAAGACTAACTTGAGCGTCGGAGGGGCCTACCGGCAACCAACTCCTGATGTGCTTTATTGTTTTGCAGGTATTTCTAAGCTAAAGTCAACCAATCTTATGGATCCAAGCGGCAGCGTCCAACCCATCAAAATCAAATAGAACCATGTTATATTATTAATTACTAATTACTAATATCTACCATCTCTATTCACATAATTTCCGTTTTAGTGATTAAGGCCTCATTATGCGATCATTATTTAGTGATTTTTAGAGCATTATTAAATAAAAATCATGTGGGTTATTCACAAATAGTTTTTCTATCAATTAGGTGTAAAGTTGTATATTAATAGACCTTCCCATATTTTGCATATTAGACATATTTTACTGAGTTGTTGTTATTGCTGTTATATTATTGTTAAATAAAAATTCTATTTTATTAATTATACCTATTAATATTGACTAATCATATGTCAAATAACTTTTTCCTGGGGTTTATTGATATTTATGTGATGGAGTATAAAACAGTGGAGTCCACCAGCTTTGCGCGATGTGTTGGGCTATGCCTTACCAGTCACTCCCACCAATAAGCTACCAACCACATACGGCCAATTAATATTCATCCCTAATAATACTTTCTTCTTCGATGTTTATAAAATCAATTTATTTCCAAATTATGACGTGAATCCGCAAAAGAAAGACAAAATAGAGTTGAGATGTCAAAAAAAGCCTGGTTGGATTTGATCCAGTTTAAATTTTAGCCGGAGTTGATTGAGTTATAAGTCAAAATCGGCCGAAAACAACATTATTTTATAAAAAATGACATTATCAGGTCACGAACTGACCCATCTCAGCCCACCGGGCCACGGGCCACCATGGCTGGGTCGGGCATTTACCTCTCTCAACTAGAGGAGTCCTTGTAATCTTCTGCGTAGTGAAAAGGTCAAAGATAATGAATAAGGACAACAATTTTCCTAAAGCTTTGTTATGTTTAGTCGAGAGTTTATTAATGGAACGAAATAGAATGTAATACTATTTTTCTATTTGAAAAAAGATTTATGATAAAATGGAATGAGACGAGATAGAAGAGGAGGATTTCATATTACATCTTATTTTATCATAAACAGTAAAAATAAAAAACCTTCGATTTCGGGTTTAGGATGAAATATAAAATGATAAACAACCTTACACTATATTACTTTATAAACCCTTCATCCAAGTAACAATTCACAATATTACATTATGAACCATTTCATTCATTCCAAACAACAAATTTTTAATATTACATTTTTTATATTCCATTCCATTATAAATCATTCAATTTCATTCAATTACAAATTTTACGTCCAGCCAAACATAACTTCAAGCTTACTTCAACTCGAAATTAACAGGTTAAACTCAATTTACCCAACTTTTTAGTTTGAGTTCAAATTTAAAAATTAAGCATATCTTGATTTAAAATAAAATCGTTCTAAAGGTTTTTTAATTAAATTTTTTTGTTTTTAATTTAAAAAATGAATCAATAAACAATGCTTTTTTAAAAAACTTTTTAAAAAATATAAATTTAGATAATTTGAGTGACCTCGACTCGATAAAACTAATTGTTATTTTTAATAATAAAAAATGTTAATTGGAACTAAAATTAAGAGATTAAATTTGAATTGAATAAAATTTTATTAGATTAAAATTCAAGAGAGTTAAAATTAAAATTGTTAGGTTAAATTTAAGTTAATTAAATCCTTAAATTTGAGACAGTTGATTTTAATTTTAAGTTAATTAAACCCTAAAATTTGAGACAGTTGACCAACCTAATTATAAATTAAAAAATTAATTAATTAAAATAATATCATTAAAAAAAAAGGTTATGTCACCCTTTCTTCCAATTCTTCAATTTCCTTCAACTGGGCCTAAAAGGAAGTGACAATATAATGCTTACTTGATCCATTAATCAATAATGTACCGACAATTTCTATTCTTTGACTATTTTATGCAATATTTTAAAAATTAAATTGATAAGATAAAAA
Organism: Erythroxylum guanchezii; assembly: GCA_025629825.1. Taxonomy (NCBI): domain Eukaryota; kingdom Viridiplantae; phylum Streptophyta; class Magnoliopsida; order Malpighiales; family Erythroxylaceae; genus Erythroxylum; species Erythroxylum guanchezii. The sequence continues at coordinate 33,306,875 of JAOTAX010000003.1, read as the reverse complement.
TTTAAAATTTAAAAAAATTAAATAAAATTTAAAATTTAAAATATGATTAAAATGATTATCCTTATTTATAAATAATCAAAATTTAATTAAAAATTATTAAATACATTTAACTAATTTGTTTTTATTTATAAAATTTATTAATTTATAAAAATTGACTTATTAATTAATTAATTAATTACCTAATCAAATTTTTACAACAAGAATTATTAAATAGATTGAATAACAAAAAATCAAAACTTTTACAATTGATTGAAATTTTTAACCATTAATTTTATGCATTAAAAAGAGTGACTCAATTGATTCATGAGGAATCCAAGCAAATTTTGATATCCTAAACTGTTGAAACCAAACACAGATCCATACCATACCCCACAAAGAAGATTGCATCATGTGGAAAATCCCACAAAAGCAAAGCATTTGGGGGGACAAACAAAAGTGCCCTAGTGTGCACGTGGGTTACAAGTGAAGAACTGATTCTACTTTTACAAACTGCTCAAAAACTAACAAAACTGCCCGCAAACTCAATGAGAAAAAGTAAGTGTGCCCAATATTTACAGTGAAATGCCTGAGGTCTACAGATTTGGACTAGCATTTGCAGCTTTCTTTACTTTATATATATACCTCATACATCTGAAGTGTGATTCTCAGGAATTTGATGGGCTCTCAACATGCTTATTTTCAGGGGTTTTCCCAATCCCATTTGGCTCAGTTAATGAGGACAAGTTCTCACCAACATCTGCTTGATTATTCTCAGGCGCACAATGGCTTTCTTGATCAGATTCCGTCCCTTGGCTTTCATGGGTTCTCAATGAACGCCCACGGCTATTCAACAAGCAGTTGTAAGAATGAGTGTTGAAAGAGTCTGCACCATACTGCGAGCGGACAGCTGAACTGAATAAGGGTTGCATCACGTGCTTTTTCTCAGGACATTCTCGTAATGATATTCGGCAAACAGGACAAGTTGATTGTTGTAGCAACCATATGTCTATGCAGCTTACATGGAAGAAGTGCCCGCAGTAGGGAAGGATACGTAAGATATCTTCATTGTGGTATTCTGCTAGACAAACCGTGCATCTGCCACGTTACAACACAACTTTATTAACAGGAAATGAGAGACTAAGTGTTTTAAGTAACAAAGTAAAGTCTTGAATCTACATTTCCACTCAGAAAAGTGAAAACAAATAAAAAAGGTTTCTTTGTCAGGTTTACAGTCATTACAAGTGACACAGTGCATTCTGGTAGTCAGTGGCATATTGCCTGAATGATCTTTTCCATGTCAAGATGTGAAATATACCCTTCGAATCCAGATGCTTACTTGTAAAAATAGAAATTCGAGAAATTTGGTGGAAGAAGCGAGGAAAAGAAAGTAAAAGAAAAGAAAAAAACTGGTTAACATTCTATCAGTTAAAGACAGCATAAAGCCATGAAGTAGTGAGGAAAACGTAAAAGAAAAGAAACTTTGGTTCACAATCTGCCAGCAGCATAACGCCATGAGCATAAACAACAACCAAATGGATTAATTTCGACTAAAAGCACTTCTGATATACCTAACGTCCAAGTGAAAGGATTTACTACGAAAACATTTGTGGAATCTAAAGTTAATAACATCAAAAATGGACAAAGGAACAGAGGAAACAGAATGTCATACTTGAAACATGCAAAACAAGGTTAACTTAGTTCATGTCAAGTAAATAATAATAGTTCATCAAGCCTGTCTTATAATCTCAACAATGAGGAAAGGTTGGCCAAACAACAATTTCTCCAAATGACGACAAACCCTGTTTTCTATTAGCCATGGAATGAAGGCAGTGATTCCTGAAGATAACAACTCCAAAAACCTACTCATCAGCAACTGCATGGTAGTTATGGCATCTACACTTAACATTAATGTATCTTTTATACAGAGTTTAGACAAATTGCTACCATAAACTATAACGTGACATGGAAGGTAAGTAACAAACTATCTGCAACTACTACAAAGTTGCCGTTTGAAGATTTTCCTTCCCCAAAATTTTCAGCAGTTCAAAGTTCCATCTTGTTACAGGAAATCAAATTTGACAAAACAATCGTTATGGAAGTTTAAAAAGAATAAGCACTGCAAGCTATGCACTATCACAGATCACAAAAAGATGCCTACATGTCTTCAAATCATAAACCAAAGATTGTTAAGCAGTTAATACAGCCAAGAAAGCAAATGTTCTTTCTCTCAAGAAAAGCTCACTAAATTCATATAAATGCCCATGGCAATCACACAACTCAAAACAGAATATTATAATTTGCAACCAACTGACAAGCAATGTCAACTTCGAAATTGTACTTTTGAGCATATGGATATACTTGAAAAGTTACAATAGATAATTTTAAAATCTTCCCAGCAGAATTATGATTTACCCTCCTGGCCCTGAATCTTTTCAAGGTCAGAAGGCAGGTTACCAAACTTTTGAATCCAACAAATCCATGAACAACTTCAATGGACATCTATCATTCATCATCAGATGAAACATATAGATAACATTCTCTTAACGTAAACAATTAAACTGGGACACTAGCTACATCTGTTTGGAGTAAAGCATGTCCTGATTTAAAAAAATCAGCCAAATACAAATATTATAGACAAATAGAGTAGGAAATGATTGAGAAACATACTGAGCATCTTCTGAAGCCGCGAACAGATCATCACTGTACTTTTTTGTAGGGAAGTTGGATATTACTATTGGCTCTAGCCCATGGAGGCCTCGTTCCAACTGTACCATAAGAAAACGTCCAAAACACCAGTTAATCTCTTACCTCTCGGTAATCACTCCATTAAAAGATAACACAATTACATACACACACGAGAACACAAAATCCCAAAAGACTTCAGTAAACTCAAAGTTGTAATTTCGGGAAGATCCAACTAAGATTACTGCACATACAAATCATATAAGTACATAAAAGGTAGAGAATTTGTAGGAAAAAAATGGCATACGAGACTAAGATCAGATCTGGAGGTAATAGGAAAGGCGCGTCGTGAAGCGTTCAACTGAATCCTCGCGCAGATAAGACGAGTGCAGACGAACACTATAAACATAGTGCTCACGGCGAATCCTATCACCGTCATCACCAAGTTTATCCCTGACCCCATCATTTCCTTTTCACTTCTACAAATATAAAATCCTATCTTTATCTCAACCCCGCAAAGAAAACAGAGAAAAATCAAAACCCAGAAAAGGAAAAACTAAAAAGGAACAATCTTCAAATCAACTCTATGCTCTCCACTACCGCTACAAGTACCATTACAAAAATCATACTAGAGTAAACAGGAAGTGTATGACTCTATGGCCTGTGCCTTCACTCTCTCAGTGGAGTAGTACTAGTAGTACTGACTGTTATATTGTTTCGAGAAGAAACATGTACTCCCCACAGACATGACCAGTCGTGGCAGTGGCGGTATTGGGGGGAGCCGGTGCCTGACCGGAGAACATCTGTGAGCACAGCACAGAGTGTGTGGAGGGATCTAAAGGTGATGACTTTTGCGGTATGTCTTTGCTTATAAGTTTTTTTTTGACCTTGGGTCAAGTGTAATCTAATCCTAAGAAATTTGTGATCTTTGTGTTGTTTTTATTTGTAATTTTATTTTTTTAAAATGTAATACTTAATCTAAGATAATATTAATTTTATGATTCACTTAAATTTTATTTGCACGCCATCTTAAAATTAGTAAAATATTTTAAATTTTGTAACATGGGGCATGCTGGCTGACTACTTAAATTTTTATTTTGAAATTGATTTCAATTTTAAAATACCAAACAGGGGTAGTGTGTTAGACTAAGTTAATGATTAAAAATTAAAGTAGGACTTATCAGTTCAAGTATAAAAATTTTGAATTGGCAGATAACCTTTACTATTAATATTCAACCGATTTTTAAAAATTAAAATAAATTTGTTAATTTTTATTTAAGAGCTTTTTTTAATTAATTTTAACTTTTTAACGGGTAAAAATAATCCCTTCTTCAAATTATAGCTCAAAAATTTTAATTTGGTTTAATTTTTATTACATACCGATTTTATTATGATTGGTACTGTTTTTGCCTACAACCAAAATTTAAAAGAAACCAACTTTTTGTAATACAAATTAATGTAGTAGTGGAAATTATGGATCATTCCCACGATAAATTTTTAACGGTAAAAAGTTTACGAGTTCAAAAAACTAAAATAAAGTAATGAAGAGAGAGGGGGGAGGGGGGGTTCAATTCACCTAAATTTAAGAGTATAGAAATAACAAAATTCGAAAATTTAATAGACAAACCTTAATTTTGAGTCACCGATATTATCATACTAATATGGATCCTTGATATAAAATTTGGTTTATCAACAAACATTCATTGGGTGATGTTTTCTCTTAAGTTTAAATGAATATAAACATGTATTCTACGCATTCTTATTAATCAAGAACTTAGATACGACCTTAAGTTCAATTGAGCAATAACTTTAAGAACTAAAAAACCAATGAACAAGACAACACATGTACGACATGTATTTAATCGAGATGAGTTTCTTCTTAGAATTTTCAACTTTAACGTAAAGATGGTAATTCTGATTGTCATTTGTGATTAGCAAAACTGAACGTTATATTTCACTAATCTGATTATTAAACAAATCAATTCCTAGTTGAGCATTCTAGAAATCAACCAATTCAATCATAAAAATAATTTGGAAGACACTCAATATTCATGAACAAAGCAAACTTTATTGGAACATCTCACACATAATATATGATAACATGGTTTCCCTCAACCAAGAAAATAGATTTAGCTACTCATAACAAAAGTGAAAATTAATAAAGAAATAGTCAATTGTAAAGTCTCCATCTCTAATCTTTCTTAAAAAATCCGAAAATCTTTATAGAAATACTGCAAAAAAAATGAAAATCCTAACTATTTGACAAACACTAGAAGAAGAATACTGCAAAAACGTAAAACTACTCCAAATGCTGTGGCTGACAAAAAAAAACAGAAGAAGAAGGCAAAAAAAACGTCAAAACTACTCCTAAATTATGCTATCGTGAACAGTAACCCGAAATCCTCTTTTATCCCCTCAAATCTTCTCAATTTTTCCTTGATTTTCAGCAGATAACACCTCCTACGTATTCAAGTTGCAAATCCTTATCAGTAAGGTAGTAATCTAATCTTTAAAATTATGAAAATCTCAGGTGAATCAGATCTGAATTTGAAAATAGATTATGTAGATAGTTTTTGTCCTTGCACGTGTCCACGCCAATTTCTCTGCCAGTTTGGAATTTCAGATTTTCATCACTTTCCTTGCATTTTTGTGATTCAATTTCATTTTCTAAGTGTTAAAAATCATCTTAAAACAATTAAGAAACAAATCTATTAATTTTGAATAATAATTTCAAAACATGAGAGAGATTTATAAACCAAATGAGTGCAAAATAACAACTTAACAATGATATTTTAATATTAATTAAACTTTTAAATTCTAAATTTCTTATATTTCTAATTTAATTTCTATTTTTATTTTTGTGAATTATGATGAAGACGGTGGGTACCAAGGTAAAAATCTAAACCTAATACCAACATAAGTATTAAAAGGAGAAATGCAAAAAAAAAAAAAAGCATGATCTTTCTGGGGTATCTTTGTCTGATATTTGGTTTGGTAATTTGAAACAGTGATGTTACATTAATGATATAAAAGCAGCCAACTCGAAACTTATCCTGCCTGTCATGTTTTGAAACAGTTACTCAAAAACTATTATTTTTCCTAAGAAGGTAAAAGTTTGGAAGCTTTGAGGTCGACCAAATAATTTCACTACTTAGTAGGGACAATTATGGGCAGACACTTGTCTTTATCGAACTTGACCCGACTCAACTTAATTATTTTTTAAAAGTTTAATAATACAAAATAATATTGTTCTATTTAAAATGATCAAACTTCGGGTTGAGGTATAGCGTTTGCCGTTTAGTCATAATCAATTAATACTTTCTCTTCTTTTTTTTGCATAAATAATTTATGTTACCATTTGGATCATAAGAAAGAGGATGCAATTTTTTAATAGGAGTGGACTAAGACTTGATTCAGATAGTAGAATAAATTATTAATCAATTAGATATTAATAAGAAAAGGGTTGAAAGTTTATAATATTAATAATAATTTATAAATAAAAGACCAGTATATATAATGATGACAAGTGTACGAAAGAAACACTTAAAAGGTGAACTAACATGAGTGAAAATGTTGGTAAGGCATGCATAAAAAATTACTATAAAACAGATACTACGTATTTGCAATTATATTTTTAACATTGTTGGAAGAAGACGTTCAAGTTTATTAATTTTTGTGTTCCGATCTACGTTCACGTGTTTTTAATGAATTGACTCATAGGTTAAGCTTAAGCTTAGATCGGTATGAGTTTCAATTATTCTAAACTAAACGATGTCTTTTTATTTAAAAGAGTTGAATTTTGAGTAAGCGTAGACCTGAACAGCATAGGCTCGATCTCAATTAAAAAAAGATATGTTGTTTTATATTTTAATTTTAAGAAAATTATTTTTAAAAAATTGACAAGATCAATGCATGGACTAGCACATTACCACCCCTATTCCATTATAGTATTTGTTAAAAATTAACGACATTATTCTTGTATACCTAATGTCAACAGGATTTTTACTAAATTGTTGTTATTGTTATATTCTAAATTGGAGAAAATTTTTGTTACTTCAATACTAAATACACTTCAATGTTTTAGTAATGTATCTAAAATATGACACTTTGTCTACCTCTCGTCCCGTAAATTTCCTTTAACAACCTACATTAATACTAGGTTTTCTCTATCTTCATGCAATTTTTTTTTTTGAAACGGCGAAACTACAATTATTATTCTTTGGATGCGCAGTAGGTAAATTTTTGGATTGACGCAATAATCTGCAAATCACGTCAATCGAGTACTTTACACTAGGTAAGTTCTATATGACAGGCTTGATTGAGAGAGCGTAAGTAGGAGGAATTGAACACGGAACCTTTAGTCTCACGCTTCTCTACTTTACCAACTCGACTACCCTATAGGGGGCTTCATGCAATATACATATCAATATTTCACAAAAATTCAAGAAATAGATCCACAATCAAAAGATTATCATAAACCTAACTAACTTGATGATTATGAAATATTAACATAAAAAAATAAAACTAAAACCCTAAAATTTAATAAATAATTTAATCATAAAATCATTTATGGTAGTAACTAGTAATGGACTCCACTCCTACTCAACATTACTTTTCGATTTATCGTTAAAATAGAATATAATAATTATTAATTTTAAACTTTCATGGAAGTTTGATTATAAAAAAAGATATTTAGGGACTCAAGTGAATTTAATATCAAAGTTTGAGGATTAAAAAACAATACCTAAATTAATGTCAAATAATTATCATGACAAGTTGCATTTGGAAGCCGTCATGCATGATGATAGGTAATTATTGAAAAAGAAGGTAAAAAGCTAACTTTGGACTCCTTTAGAAGATTGGATCAAGTGGTACAAATACTTTCACAATCAATCTAAGTGTTCGGTGAAGTAGGTGTTGGTGGTGTCACACTTGACATTTTGGTGTCACCCTTGATATTACCGACATTAGCAAGTGGTAATGACAAAGGCTATTTATCATAATTATACCTAAAATAAAATGATTATTTACCATCATAGCTTTAAATTGTGCTAAATAACTAAAAACTCAATCGTTTATTCTGCTTAGATATAATAATCTCTTCAGTCTCTTTAGTAAATTTTAAAGACCAGTTTAATCTAAACAATTGATAAATTTTATATATCCCTAATTAAATAATACAACAACGATAATACTCTGTAAGAATCTTGCTGAAACGTTAATTTTAAAAAAAATCAGTATTACATAACCTTACTTCCACCTAACAAAAAAATTATTTTTGAAATACGAAACATAAAATATAAACTAATATATAATTTCAAACATCACAAATATCTTCACCCAATGTCTATACAAAAATTAATAAATAATATTGCCTTTCCACTTTAAATAATTTAGTGATTTTTGTATATAAAAAGTATAAAGATGGTATCGGATCATAATTGAAAATACTTATTTTATTTTATTTGACCTCGTGTAAATCGTTTCTTGTGGAAAAACAACTTTATACAGATGGACTCCACGCCTAAATGTAAAATTATAATGACCCCAAAAGCAAACTTGAGTCATCTTCCTATAAGCAAATCGCCATTGATTCCGCGCATATCCTGTACTATTTGTCGATTATTTAACAACCCAAATCTATCTTTTATGTTAGATAATGCCTTACATGGCTATTAACTTATTATTATTATTTTGTTTTGCCTTCCACGATGATGCTGAGTATCTGAAGCAAAATAAAGGTGATTGGAATTTTTTTAAATATTATTTGGGTGGACGCAAAATTGTATCAATTTTATTTTTATTAAATTTTAATTATTATTTTCTTGCTCTGTACAATATATAGGGTAAAAGCCGTTGAAGTCTCTGCATTTTATCATATTATTAATATATTTTTAATTTTAAAAAATTATTAGTACCTCTCTATAATTTTAATTTTAGATTTTCATATTTTCATCTTCCTTTGCACTTAGGTCTTTCCTAATATTTTATAGATTTTGAAAAAAGTAAAAAAAAAAAGATCTTTATTTTGCTTCATTTTGTTTTTTTATAAATGTTAATAGTGAACTTTTATAAAGAACAAAATGAAGCAAAATAAGAGTAGGTCAAGAGTGAGTTCTGTACAAGTGTCCTTCCTGCTCTTGCCTAGTGCATACAATATCACATATTAAAAAATAATGTTATTTTAAAATGAATTTTAAATAGAAATGTAAAAGAATTATGGATAATTTTTAAAATTCAAGAAATATATTAATAATAAACTAAATTATAGGTCCGTCAAATTTACCATAGTATATAATATTAATCTAACTCGAACCATGTTTGACTAAACAAAAGTTAAATACTATATAGCAACTCTTTTGGTTTGGTTTTGGTCACCAACCAAACGAATAAGCAGGAATATTAATGCAAATATCTCAAGGTGGCTATATAAATATCTAATAAAGTGCTCTTTGGCAGTGAGTAGTGACAAGTCGCTAATGATTCCAAGTTATTGGGATTCCCTCTTTATGTTATTGAGAATCTGAGATTCTTTCACCAAAAGGGTCGAATACAACTATTTTCCATTTTGTGGTCTTTCCTTCCTAACAAGCTCATTTCACAAAAAGGGCCGCACCGGTGGGGCCCATAAGTGGGTGTAGTAGGAATTTGCCATAAGGTTTATGATTAATGTAATTAATACTGACATTAAATAAATATTGTAAATGATGATTATTATGATAAAAAATAATTTAATCAATATAATAGTAACCACTGAAATATTCATTCCTAACTATTTCTTTCCAATATATTTATGAAAATTGTTTGTCTTCATAACTTGGAAAGTGATTCTCGTCCCAAAAAAAAACGAGTAAAGAGTTAGACTACTCTTATATTAGTAATCACATGTTTGGGTATGTATTAATTCTTGTATTAGTTTTCAACTCAATTCTTTAGATTTAACTTGGGCAATATATTAGGTCGGGTAAGTTATTTTATATTCGAACTAGCTTGACTTGAAACCCGATCAAATTAGATTAAGTTTGGGTAGTTCAAAACTCAATCGTACCCAATCAACTATTAGCTAAGCTTAATTAAATACATAATTTTATTTTTTTAAAATTATAAACTGTGTCGTTTTAAAAATTGGGCTTTCAACATGACTAAATTAGGTTTTAAAAAAATTTAGATTCTACTCCAAATCAGGTCAAGTTAGGTTGAACACGTTAACTTCAAACCTGATCGAGTTGGGTAATTTTGCATTTCTAGTTAGATACTTCTATTTGAGAGGCTCAAAGAGGTAAATAGGATAATAGTTCTTTTCTTACATTATTTCTTTACCAATTGATACCCAATTTATTTACATAATTACATCCAATTAATCAAAGAAACAAAGAACATGAAAAAGAAAATGGTAATTCACACCCTTATGTACTTATCCTGAGGAACAAGTATACATAGGGAAGTCTGTGGAAGGTAGCCTGAAATTGTATATCATGCTTATTTGGATTTGGAACCACCAGATGTTTTATCTCCTCGCCGATCATCATCTCCACCACCTTGTACGACGGTGCCACCAACTGGGGTTACAGTGCGAACCTTGAGCCTGTCAGGCCCCATTGAAGAAGATAACTCCCCTGACCCAATACTTAACGCTCCTTCGTAACGTCACCACTTGATGACTCGGTTTTCTGAGACACGACATGTTGCCAGCCTTCTTGCACACTTCAACACACTCATCCTGTAACCCTGGAAACATTCTGTTCAATTAATTATTATATAGTTTAAAATTATATAATAATTAATATATTATGCTTTGCCAATATTATGAATACCGTATCGGGTTCGGTACCAGATTGAACTCTGGAACGGAACTATATTGGTATTGGTCGGTACTGGGTACCGTTTCGAGAATTTTTTTAAATTTATAAAATAGTCCCTAAAATTTTTAAAAATTGCAAAATAGTCCATATTGGTATATTATACAGTTGTACTGTACACTTTACTAGTTTACTGTTTACA
>JAOTAX010000003.1:33270642-33296113 GCA_025629825.1 Erythroxylum guanchezii | reverse complement strand
ATTTTGTAATTTTTAAAAAGTTTAGGGACTATTTTATAAATTTAAAAAATATCCCGAAACGGTACCCGGTACCGACCAGTACCGGTACAGTTCTGTTCTAGAGCTCAATCCGGTACCAAGCCCGGTACGGTATTCATAACATTGACGAGGAGGAGAGGTGATGTCGAAGAGGAGCTGTCGAGGCTAGATCTACACGGATGAGGCCAGATCTACACGGAGAGGAGGAGAACGGAGAACAACCGGGGCGATTGGGCGAGGAGGAGAACCAAGCGTCGCGACGGTGAGAGGATCTCCAGACGCTGGCGACATAGACGGTGAGACTGTGAGAGGCTGAGAGCGAGAGAGAGAGGCTTAGAGAGAAGAAGAAATAAAGAAGAAAGAAAGAGTAGCAGACGAGGGTCGGGTGGGGGGGTGTTGGGTAAAAATTAGGTTAAAAACTTTTTTGCAAATAAGTCTTCGGAGTTTTTAAAAATTTTGAAATTGTCCGGAATTTTCCGAAATGTTGGATACCGGCTGGTACCCAACAGAAAACCCCAGTACCGAGGTTGGGATCCTAATTCCGTTCTCCGGCCGGTACCGGCCGGAACGGAACGGATCCCATAATCTTGTGCTTTGCATATTGTTTAATATACTTTAAATAATATTTATATGTATAAATAATTTTATTATAAAATAAACTATAGTTAAAATTAAAAGTATTTTTAAATTTTATGTTACCAAACAGTCTATTATATGAAGCTATTTCAAAAAAAAAATTTAAATAACAACCAAACAGTCAACTGGTTTCGTAGAAAAGTTATTTTCATAAAAGCTCTACTATTATAAGGAGACCCAGTAAAAATTTCACTTAAACATAAATTTTAAAAAGATTTAATGCTACACAATCTTACTTATACTTACTAGAAAAATTATTTTTGACGCGTGAAACATAAAACATAAACTAATATACAATTTCAAACATCAAAATTATCTTCACCCAATGTCTATACAAAAATTAATAAATAATATTACCTTTTCACTTTAAATAATTTAGTGATTTTTGTATATAAAAAGTATAAAGTTGATATCGTATCATAATTGAAAACACTTATTTTATTTTATTAGACCTCGTGTCAGTTGTTTGTTATGGAAAGACAACTTTATACAGATGGACTCCACGCCTAAATGTAAAATTATAATGACCCCAAAAGCAAACTTGAGTCATCTTCCTATACCAAATCGCTATTGACTCCACGCAAATCCTCACGATGTTGCCGAGTACCAGAAGCAAAATAAAGGTGATTGGAATTTTTTAAAATATTATTTGGGTGGATGCAAAATTGTATCAATTTTATTTTTATTAAATTTTAATTATTATTTTCTTGCTCTGTACAATATATAGTGTAAAAGCCGTTGAAGTCTCTGCATTTTATCATATTATTAATATATTTTTAATTTTAAAAAATTATTTGTATATCTCTATAATTTTAGTTTTACAACACAATTTCCATATTTTCAACTTCCTTTCAAGGCGATAATGTGCACTTAGGTCTTTCCTAATATTTTATAAATTTTGGATAATGTAGAAAAAAGTTCTTTATTTTGTTTCTTTTTTTTTGATTGTCAATAATAAATTTATATAAAAAAGCAAAATGAAGTAAAATAAGAATAGTTCAAGAGTGAGTTATGCACAGGTGTCCTTTCTGACCTTGCCTAGTGTGTGCAATACCACATATTAAAAAATAATGTTATTTAGAATGAATTTTAAATGAAAATGTAAAAGAATTATGGATATTTTTTAAAATTCAAGAAATATATTAATAATAAACTAAATTATAGGTCCGTCAAATTTACCATAGTATATAATATTAATCTAACTCGAACCATGTTTGACTAAACAAAAGTTAAATACTATATAGCAACTCTTTTGGTTTGGTTTTGGTCACCAACCAAATGAATAAGCAGGAATATTAATGTAAATATCTCAGATTCTCAATAACATAAAGACGGATTCCCAATAACTTGGAATCCTAATAAGCTCATTTCACAAAAAGGGCCGCACCGGTATGGCCCATAAGTGGGTGTAGTAGGAATTTGCCAGAAGGTTTATGATTAATGTAATTAATACTGACATCAAATAAATATTGTAAATGATGATTATTATGATAAAAAATAATTTAATCAATATAATAGTACGCATTGAAATAATCATTCCTAACTATTTCTTTCCAATATATTTATGAAATTTGTTTGTCTTCATTACTTGGAAAGTGATTCTCATCCCAAAAAAAGAGTAATGAGTTAGACTACTCTTATATTAGTAATCACATGTTTGGGTATGTATTAATTCTTGGATTAGTTTTCAACTCAATTCTTAAGATTTAACTTGGGCAATATATTAGGTCGGGTCAGTTATTTTGTATTTAAACTAGCTTGACTTGAAACCCGATCAAATTAGATTAAGTTTGGGTAGTCCAAAACTCAATCATACCCAATCAAGTCTTAGCTAAGCTTAATTAAATACATAATTTTATAAACTGTGTCAGTTTTAAAAATTGAGTTTCCAACATGACTGAATTAGGTTTTAAAAAAAGTTAGATTATACTCCAACTCAGGTGAAGTTAGGTTGAACACATTAACTTCAAACTTGATCGAGTTGGGTAATTTTACATTTCTAGTTAGATACTTGTATTTGAGAGGCTCAAAGAGGTAAATAGGATAATAGTTCTTTTCTTACGTTATTTCTTTACCAATTGATACACAATTTATTTGTTTACATAATTACATCCAATTAATCAAAGAAACAAAGAACATCAACAAGAAAATAGCAATTCACACCCTTTTGTACTTATCCCGAGCAACAAGTACATTTAGGGAAGTCTGTGGAAGGTAGCCTGGAACTGTATATCATGCTTATTTGGATTTGGAACCACCAGATGTTTTATCTCCTCGCCGGTCATCATCTCCACCACCTTGTGCGACGGTGCCACCAGTTGGAATTACAGTGCGAACCTTGAACCTGTCAGGCCTCAATGAAGAAGGTAACTCTCCTGACCCAATACTTAAGCTCCTTTGTAACGTCACCACTTCACGACTCGGTTTTCTGAGACACGACATGTTTCCAACCTTCTTGCACACTTCAACACACTCATCCTGTAACCCTGGAAACATTCTGTTCAACAGCTCCCTTCTTCGGATGAAGAGCTGCCTGAAAAATCCCAACAACGTCATCAACCTTGGATCCACGGAATTCCCATCTTCCTCGGATCGATTTCTCTGATAATAAACATGGTCACCACCGTACCTCTGCGGATAAAATCCACTTCCCATTAGTGAGATGTCATCGTATATGCCTAATGAAGGAGAAGTACTTGTCGAGATTGGCGCCATAACAATGTCAGATGTATCATCCTGACAATACCCGGATGGATAAACTATCGATGCTTGAGATTCTGGACCTGGTGTATCATGTGGATTATGTTCCATCAAGATTAATTGGAGGATTCTGAACAATAAAAGCGACACAAAGATCGAGTTATGTGATCAATATTGCTCCAGGCTGTTGCTTAGAGGTATATATACAAAACCTCCAAGCATGCTCAATAATAATTGAATATCATTAATTTGTTATTAAGTTTCCAAGCTAAGACTTGATCAGTTTGATTAATGTACGCGTCATGTTGACTTGTGAGTTCTTCTCTAGACAAATTTCTGCTAAAACCACGTGTATCAATTCTCATGAATTGATATATGCCATTAGATATGGAAATAAACTACAATAGATAGTTCTCCAAGCAGATTAATCTACGGTCAGGATTGTTCTGTTGGATTACTAAATTCCTATCCAATTGTCACTATACCCTTTTCTTTGTTTCTTGAAGAACTGGTCTCTTGCAAGCAATGGCTGTAGAAAATTGGAAAATTCCCGTGAATTACTATTTGAGAAAAGACTTAAGCCCCACGTTTTGTTACAACTTATGGGGAAGTTCAATGTCTCTTCGTTGAAGCAGCCAAATATAAAATATTTTAGCTTATCTTGTCAGGAAATATTTTATGTTACTTCAAGACTTGAAAGTTCATTGAGATGAGAATTACAGAACAAGCCACTTTTAGTTCCCTTCTAATCCTTTTTTTTTTTTTTTAAGTCATGTTCTATCAGATTGTTTTGTTTTGAATTCTTCCTCAGGGTAAGCCATGTACATAACAACTGGAAATTTCTTCAAGTTACTTGAAAATTCTCTGGCACTTTCACATTTAACTAGCAGAACTATTGAACCGGACCATTTGCTGAAGAGAACTGGTTTTCTTAAAAGGTAGCTTCACCAATAAGATCCAATTGGATCACGTGTAAAGGTTTAATGGTATTCAAATTATCTCTTCACGCAAGCTTGAACAGGGGACAAAATCTGGCTTGCAATGACGGTATATCAGTACAGTGACAACATCTAAGTGATTCAGAAAAGCCAACTTGCACGTAACTGCATACAATATATATCCGAATGGTTACACAAAGACAATCAAGAATGATAAAGAGAAAGTATAGTTGTTTCGCTTTACAATCTCAACCTCCATCTAGATCTGATGGTACATGGCACACTAATACAACATATATGGGTATTGGAGGGCTATTATGCTGCAAAATCACTAACCTCACTTCCTGGAAAAACCTAATCTCTAAAGAGCGAAGAGAAAACTTGGGAGGAAATTGCTATCTATACATGTTCTGTCTTACCTGATTATCAGGGGACAAGAAGTCCACAGGAGGACCTGCCCCAGCATTTGTACGATGAAGTGGTGTTGAAAGACCTTGTCGACTGGTCGTTTGTGGAATGAGGGCAGGATAGCAGGGACTGATCGGAAAAGCTGGATAAGCGTATTTATCGAAAGAAGGCAGAGATGGATTTAAACCAGAATCAAAGTGAGACTTCTGAGCAGAAATTCTTGATCCACCTTCTACATATTTACTGGTGCAAAGTTGATCGTCAAAAGAAATGGCTGACCTAGTTCCCAAGTAAGGGAGGCCAGTACGGAGCGGATTGGAGGCAGCTGTTGGAACTCTCGCATCAGGAAAACAGTTTTCCAAACTCAATCTAAAGCTTGGATTGAGAAACTCTGGCCGACCATCGACTTCAACAGAGGATTCAGTTGGTAGCCGGAAAACTCCAACACAACCAACAGCTGAATCTTCTTTAACCCCAGGTATCGTCAAGGGAACAGAAAGTTCATTGTGCTTTCCATCACATCCAAAACCATTCATTTTCTGTTGCAGAGACTGCCTTGCTTTTCTAAGTGCCTCCAGGACACCAACCACTGCAGTAGGTGCTCTGTGAGGCACCAATGCATGACTATCATTCTGGATTTCAGAAGCATTTCCTTTACTGGGGCTGCTGACTGGATTAGATGCAAATGAAGGAATAGGAGTTCTAGATGGATCATGTGAGCCAAGTGAGTTTGAATGATTTTGGGAATGGACGGGTCCTGTATCATGGCTGTTTCCAAGGACCGGCTGATTTTGTTTGACCCTGGCCAAAGGGAATGCAAAGTCTTGAGATGCAATCTCAGAATCATGTATACTAATGGAACTTCTTTCCGGAAAAAAACCAGTGCCCACACTTGTAGGTGGTAAACCATCAGCCCGGACATCGGATAATTCTTGAACTTTGGATTTTGCCACGTGATTTTGCAACGGAATTGTCTCAGCAGTGCATGCAGTCTGTGCCTTCACCTCATATCTATCCTCAGTAACATCGGAGCGGTTCCCAGGGTCACAAAAATCCTACAGAAGTATTAACAAAAAGGATCAATCACACTATTTACAGAACAAGAACTTGGATGAACAACATAAATACTATGCTGAAAATGATATTATCAGTCAATGCACAATGTCATTGTCCCTTTACTGATTCTAATTGTAAAGAAAAATTATAAGTGAATTGAGGATGCAAAATTGAAAAATTTTTCCCTTAATCCAATCAACTTGATTTCAAAGAAATTTACAGGTTTTTCGACTACAGTTTTGTTGATTAAGCATACTGGTGTACTGTTGTTATCTTCTCTGAATTTCTCTTCCCGTTCTCTTTGAGCCCTTTCCATCTCTTCATATCTACCAATCAGTTCAGCTTGATGCTCAAGTGCCTTCTCCATGTCTCTGTCTTCATCTCTTTTGTCTGCATTATAGCCAAGGTCATTAGGACTTGAATTTTGATCATTTCTCCAATAGCCAGAGAGCTGGGCATGTGATGACAATTTATCATTCCTTATTTCATCAAAGCCTCCCAAAACGTCAGGGCCAACATCTGAACTATTTTTTGTAGGAGAAACCCCATTTTCTGTAGTGCCAACTTTGATTGAATTTGTTTGATGTTCCAAGGAGAAAGATCTGTCATCATGAACATGAAAATAGATAAGTATATTGTGTATGTTGGAAAGTGTTAAAATAAAAGATTTTTTTTTACCATAGATGCATCTAATGTTGATATCCACACAATTTATATACTTTGGTTGTTGGTCTTTATCGATCTCTATCCATTTAGAGAACCATTCCATTTTGGCATCGTAAAGCAAAGTGTTCCAGTACAAAAGAAGAAACCATCAAGGTTGAATCCAACTTCAAGCAGAAAACTTCGGACGAAAAGAATTGATCGATTAAATAACTTATCAATTGCCTTTGTTGAAATTGAATAAGAGAAACAAGATAACAACAATGCACATATCCTATGATTAATCCAACACAGAAAAGAACAAGAAAAAATAAGCTTACCTAGGTTCTTTGCGTTTTATCTGGCGGCATGATTTTCCTGTTCGATGCTTTGGAGAAGAATAAGTGGACATGGAACTGCTTCGTCTTTTCAGAGATTGATCCTTGTATTTTTCAGCAGAACTTGAACAATCTTTCTGTACTTTCCAAGACATGCTTCTACCAAGTTCTGGGGAAAAAACATCATCAGAATCCAAAACTTCTTCTGACTCATTTTTTCTCACTTTTGAATTGACAGAATGCCTCTCTTCTCTGTAGGACCGATTACCAACAGCGGATTCACAAGGGGTATCCTGGTCAAAGCTCGAATCATACATATCAGAAACATCAGTTATCCCATTGCCCTCCAGGATCGCAAGAACATCTGCTGTTGCTTTCTCAGCTTTCATTCTTTGAAGAGAAACAACCCTCAGCTGTTCCTCCAGTTCTGCTACCTAATACACATACAAAACCAATATCAAGCCATTCAATGGGAGGAAAGAGTGAGGGAAAAAAATGTCCACGTAAAAGTACCCTTTTTGTTAGTTCATCAGCTCTCTGTCTAGCGCTTTTTGAGACAGATCTTTCAGACAACAACTGTGCACGAAGGAATTCAACAGTCACTGCATCGTTATCCTCCATGTTGGAAAATGTCCTGATGAATGGAGAATAAAAAAATGTAGAGATTCATAAAGAAGCCTAACATTTTCATCAAATAAGTATCACTTCTCAACTTGGACAGCAGATGCATGTACTTATCTGTTGCGCATTAAGAATTGAACTCATTCCTGAGTTAAACTTTGTTTAAGCATCACACGACATCCAAAATTCGAGATTCGGATTTAAATTTCGCAATAAACCTTTCTAGTTCATATTTTTAAAACTCATAAGGAACCACATATTCCTTAGGAAGCAAATACAAGCAACCCCCAATTTTTCAGCTACCACGATGTTGTTTATGTTTTCAATCTCAAGACTATAATTTCAAACCAGTGCACTTTTCAAAACAAGTTGTGACTGAAACGTAAATCTCTAGTCACATCCTTAACTACCAAGAGGATTAAACCATGCATGGTCACGACTTATCTACCCACGGTGAACGATCACAAGTCACAACTCATGTCAGCAATCCACTTCTACAGAGAATCAACACTAGAATTGAACAATAGAATTGTAAATTCACACTAAATTATATATCTGGAGATCTCTGTGACTGTATCCAAAGAAACGGAAAATTAGGTAAATCCCAACAAACTCCGCATTTTTTCTGTCTAAGAATCGAGTAGTAAACTCCATTAAAGCCAAAACAAGTAAAATCATTTAAAACCCACTTCAGCACTCCAAAACCAAACAAAAAAGGAAATACCCAGATGAAAATTACCTCTGATCTTGCTTCCCTTGATCAGAATCACCCATATTTGCGGTAAACGATGCAGGAAAACAGCAAATATTGCACTTTAAAAAAGTCCAACCTTGAAAGCCCAGTCCTGCAACAAAAAGAAAAAGAACAGAACACACAGACGCATAAGATTTTCTGGAATCACAGCATAACGACAGTGAATTACGAAAAGAAGAGAGACAAACTTGAATAAAAATGATCATGGGTCCTATACCTCATGCTCAAAACAACTGTATCATTGCACTAAACCCTAAAATGGGAAACTTTCACTTTCACTGACCAAACAGACAGAGATGGAGAGGTGTTCAGGTCCATTGGGAATGTGCAAAGAACTTTCGTTGATGAGAACACTAAAGTTTAAGCCAATGGGCCATCCATCAGCTTTGTTCAGACGCAGAAGTACTTAAATCAAGTGCTTTTAGATGACAAGTTTCTTTAAAGATTGTCAAGTGGGACTTCAATAGAAAATTATGTAAGCATGTTTTCACAAACTTAAACCTTTGAAATAAATATAAGTATTCTTACTTTAAGTATTACATTTTTTAAAAATATGGTTCAGGTGAATCCTCTAGAGATATAGATTTTGAAAATTTTGCATGTTGATGTACCCAAAAAAGATTAAAATATGTTTCTGACTTACTTGTTAAAGACTACCTTTTTTTGTAAGTACAGATTGAAGACTATTTGCAAGTCAAATTTGGATAATTTACAAAATATTTTTAACTTGGTAACAAATATTTTTATACCCATTATCCATTTTGGTTCGTGTAATTTAGTTACTCCTTTGTAATAAAAAGGTCACAAATTTAAATAATAAAAATAATTTTTTAAAAGAAAAATACAAGAAAAATATTGTATATAATAATGATCCTTTTCAAACTCTCGCAAAAAGAGAAAATCTTATTGATTATGTTGACTTTATAAGTTGAGTTTAGCAATAGGTCATTTCTTCTTCTTTTTTTAGTATTGGCATTTATTGTAAGATGATAAGATTACCATTAAAGAATTCCTTTTTAATTGGAAAGTTTTGTTTCTTTTCTTTTATAAAAAACAAATTAGGACTTGCAATATGGGGAATATATCAATAAGTCCTGTGATTACTCTTTGGGCCATTGAAAAAAGTGAAATTTTGGTCTTGCTTTGGATTTTGAACATTAATGTCTTGGTTAAGAAAGAGACTTAGGTATGACTAGGCCCGATCTGGTAGGAGCATGTAATTTAATATCAACCCGAAGTTTGGGCAAACTCACGTTGTGCAATTTGAGATCAAGCTAATCACTCAAAATAAGGTCGTTTTAATTAAACCATTAGACTGTTCAAATTCTTCAATTCGAATATTAAACTGATAATTTAAATTTAAACTTAATTCATTATTCAATCAAATTAATCTTAATTTGTTGATTTTAAGTCGAATTTGTCTAGATAAAACTAAACTAGATTCACACCCTATTGTCATGGCTATTTCCCCTTGGTATTAACTTGCAAGTATTTTCAAACTGCCTCAACTTTTATAAGGAAATTGACTTCCAAGTTTTGAATTGTAGTCTATAACCTTGACTTTCAAGTTTTGGATCGTATTCTACAACTTTAGGTAAGGGGTGGGTTGAGAAGGCACAATTACATTATTTGTAAGGAAGTCAATTTAACAAAGATAAAGACATGAAATCTTAGAAGAAGATCAACAAATAAAGCTCAAAAGAGAATTTATAGATTTAGCTCAATTTGTGACCGGTATATAATAATTTGATTTTTTATTAGGCTCTACACTATTTTTATAATATTGCATAAGAAGAACTTATTTAAAATTCAATTTAAATAAACTCAATTTTAAAACTAAATTAAACTTAAAACTTCTGTTACGATCGTCTTAATGCTTGAATTCACTTTTTAGAATTAATTATCAAGAATATTTTACTTTTTATTTTTTATTTGAATAAACGAGAAAGTATGAGTAAAAAGGAAGAAATCCTTCTCGTAAATAAAAATAAAATAAGCTCAATTAAAGTTGAAAAGGTTTAATTTATCTTAAATAAAAAATAAAAACTCTTAAATATTTTTTCCATACACATATTTAAATATTTTATTTTAAATTCTAAATAAAATCACAACTCTTCATTATATATATATATATATATATATATTTTTCGTTATATAGTATGTTTTGATGGATTTAAACCTCATTTTAAAAATAAAATCTCCAAATTTGCAAAATTCATTTCAAACTTAGGTAATTACTTAGACAATTAAAATAGGATTTTCAATACTTTTTGTTATTTTACAAATTGACCTTGAAATCAAAATTTTATGTTTTGACTTTTTATTTATATTTAAATTAGATAGATGACGACTCTATTAAAATTAAAATTTAAATTTAAATTAGATAAGTGATAAAACTAAAATTGAAATTAGATAAGTGATGATTTTATTTAGAACTAAAATTGGACTTAGATAAGTGAGTATTCGATAAAAAATAAATATAATATTATTATTTTAGATAAAGGCGTGCTTAGCGAATAATGAATTGATATATAGAAATCGATTCAATTTCATCAAATATTGAAGTGTCGTATGCATGTGAACCTACAGAATGCAGCAAAAAGTAACTTCCAAACTAAAACTATTCCAAATTGAGTGGATTACGTTTTGAAGCTAACAGAGAAGAAATGCTCTAAAATGGAAACAAATGTAGTCAAACCACGTCGTTTTGCATGGCTTTTCTACTCTGCCATCTATAATTTGTCAATGGTGTGACTAATGGATGATGGGAACTTGGAAGCCTGTGAACGGTTGGCGTGAAACATAAAGCCTTAAATCCAACGGTGGGAACGAATATCATTGCGTTGTGATAGTTCTGTAATGATCATTGGATGCCCATTAGAAGCCTAAAGGCTTTTTAGTTGTGTAGACCCCATGACTTTGCACAGACCAAAAACATCGGAAGTTGTGAAAATCTACTTGATAGATAGGCTCACAAGTCACAACACAAGGGCAGATAAGAGAGAGGGAAGTCTTTGAAGTCTCATGAGTTTCAACTCTTCTTCAATGGACGTCTCAGTTCATCAACTCCCACCTTCAGATTCTTCTCCCAAAACCCATCTCCAATCCATCAACCACAACAATGAAACCACTCAAGACCCACGGGACTCATCGCTGACAGGTTCTGTGATTGTTACAAGCACTCAAATTTCAGAAGAGCAGGACCAGAAGTCCAAGACAAGCAAAGGGTACATGTTTCTTCTGGTGATCAACTATGCATGTCTCTTTGTGGGTTCGGTCTCCTCAAGTTTGCTCTTGAAGTTCTATTTCATTCACAAAGGTTCAAGTAGATGGGTCTCCACATGGGTCCAATCTGCTGGTTTTCCTCTCCTTGTCTTGCCTGTTTATTTACCTTACTATCTCCTTAAAAACACCGACAGACCACCCTTTAATGGCTTCACTCCTAGAATATTGGTCTTATCAACTTTGATTGGCCTCATGATAGGCATCAGCAATCTGCTTATCTCATGGGGCAATTCATATCTTCCAGTGTCAACCTCGTCTCTAATTTTATCATCTCAACTCGTGTTCAATCTTATCCTGTCTGTTCTCATCGTGAACCAGAAGATCACGTTTCAGAATCTGAACTGTGTGATCCTGTTAACTATAAGTTTAGTCCTTTTGGCCTTAGGTTCAAAGCACGATAGGCCTGATGGCTTAACTCGTGCCAAGTACTTCATTGGTTTCTTTTCCACATTAGGAGCTGGCTTGTTGTTTGCACTGTATTTACCTGTTATGGAGAAGATTTACAGGAAAGTTTATTGCTTCTCGATGGTAATGGAAATGCAGTTGGTGATGGAAATTGCAGCCACTGCACTAGCCACTATTGGAATGACATTTGACGGCGGCTTTTCAGAGATGAGAAGAGAGAGTCTTGAAGTTTACGATAAAGGACCAACGGTGTATTGGGTTACAGTGATCGGCAACGTTGCTGCGTGGCAGCTATGCTTCATGGGCACGGCGGGAATGGTTTTCCTGACGTCTTCACTCACCGGAGGTATTTGCATGACTGCCCTTTTGACCATGAATGTGATCGGAGGTGTTTTAGTGTACGGCGACTCGTTTGGCGGCGTTAAGGCGGTATCCGCCGTGCTAAGCGTGTGGGGTTTTTGTTCTTATGTTTATGGCATGTATGTGAAGATCAAAGAAAATAAAGGACTTGATGGTGAGAAAGAAAAGGAGAATCAAAATCATGGGATGGAGATGGTTCATGTGTAGCATCATTCGTCTTTTTTTTTTTTTTTTCCTTTTCTAATATTAATCAATGTCATTAGCGTCTTGCTGTGATAATAAATATATGAATAGTTATTGTATGATTAAGAGATAGTTTTGGAGATTAGTTTTATGAATTTCACTTTCATCGCCAAACTACAGGTGATTAGTGAGTATTAATAATTGCAGAATAAAAATAAATTTTTTAAAAGGTTAATTATAAAAAATTAAAGTTTACTTAATTTTGTAATATAAAATTTAAAAAGTAATATTTAATATTTAATATTTAATAAAATAGTTTAATTTTAATTTTTTCGATTAATATTAGTGAGTATGTAATTATCATATATTATATTTGTATCACATATAAATTGTATTATTTAATGACCTAGTTTGTTACATCATCTAACTTCATAGTATTTTTGTTAAAAATTAAAAATTAAATTACTTTAGTGTCATCTTTTAAAATTTGGGCTATTATTATAAAATTAAGTAAAATATATAATATTTTGATAATTAACCCATATTTTAAAGTAAAATTTTCTTTTTTTAATAGAGACAACCACAAAAAATCACTGTTTAAAAATTTATGAACGAGAGATTAAATTTGAGTTGAACTCTTGTGTGATTTCTAAGTGTGATAGTGCATGCATGACCATAGAGAGTTATCGATGTTAATCATAATTAGTGGTTTCATTAATATCAACAACAGGAAGAGAGAGAGAGAGAGAGAGAGTTAAAAAGATACCAAAATTTAGTGTACTTTTTGCATAATATAGAAAGGAAATAATGTAAAGCATGAATTTTTGGCATTTGACAATGTTTAGGATTTAATTTTTGATTAGGCAGCTGAAAGCTCTATTAAACAGTAAAACAAAAAGGAATCAGGAAACTGCAAATGGTACTTAAATAGCTAATTGCTGTTAGCACTAAGTAGACCGCGCTTACCGACTCTAGATTTGCTCCACTAATTAGAGCATGCCTTTGAAGGCCGCCTAAATATCTTATTAATAATCATTCATTGAAGGCCACAAATCACATTGCTTGACTATAACAATTGGATTGGTGTACGTACTTAGGCATTAAAAGCCCTCACAGTGCCTACTCATAATGGTATGGTTCATGATTCATCCATTAATCTTGTAATGTGTGGTGTGTGATTATTTGCTTATGAACAAGACTGGTCACATCGCAGTCCTGAACGTGTCAACTTATGCAGTAGTGGAGATTTGTCATTTCACACCAAATATCAAGGGAAGATAGATTTGGGGGGTGTTTTGAGAATCTAGTTCAAATCTATTCGAAAACTAGGCTGCATGAAGGGATTTTCCTGTTGGCTAGCTAGCTGCTGCTGATGATATTATTTAAAGTTTTAAAGTTTTGTGGATTTAATAATAAAAGTATCGATTTTAAATGTTTGTATTGAAGTTTTTTTTTTGAAGCAGTTTGTATTGAAGTTTTTATAATAAAATTTAAATTATTTTAGAACATTTTAACATTTATAAATTAAATTATCCCTTTAAAAATAACTCTTATTTAATTAAAATTTAATAAAGATATCATAATTGATAAGGTAATATCGAAAAATATTTTATATTGCAGTAAAACTTGAGGGCGTCCATTATTAAATGTTCCATAAATTAGAGTTATTTTGTGAACATGCGTTATTTGATATATAAATATTGAAATGCTAAAAATTTATGCAAATTTTTATAAAATGAATTACTTTATTATTTAGTTACTTTTTTATAAAAGAAAAATATCACTCTTGATAACATAAAAAATTAAATTTTAGTTAAAAAAGAGGATTGTTAAGTGAACATTGATCAATTTATTATAATTTTTGAAAATAGATTAATTTATAAAAATTAGTTGATTTTTAAAAATATCGGTAGTTAAAATAAAAAACATTCAATTTAAAGTTTTTAAAATTAAATGAATTAAACCAATTCAAATCATAATAGCCGATAAGGGAATTGGGAAATCGAAAATAACGATTTCATGCTCAAATCCTGTCCACTTCATTACCAACCGAAAGAGAGGGATGGAACTAACAACTATAAAACACATCATCCTTATGATAGTGAAAAATGTTATAATTACTGCCAATCTCAAAGTCCTTTTCATACAAAGTGGAGAGGGAATCTGATCTATCCTCTTTGTCTCATATATATCCATAGCCAAAGAGATCGTATAATCCTCTAAAAAAGAAAGGGTGTCCCCATCCAAAATCCTTAAGCATTGAGTAAGCCTTCCTTTTAGTTTCGACTTTTCTATCGTGTAAATGAAATAAACACTTTTAAAAAAATCGTTGATGTAATCAAATCTTTTAGGAATTATCTGTATAAGATTGAATTTCTGACTTAATTTTGGTAATATCTATCAAATAACACGTTAAATTGCTTTTTCTAGCATTTTTTTTTGTAAAACATATAGATTGAAATTCATCCATGTAAAATTCAAAATTTATATATCATCTTATGGCATATTAAATTGTTTTTCCTAGCATTTCTTGTGAAACATGTAAATTGAATTCATCCATGTAATGATTGTTCTAACTGAATTTTCATATAGATTGAATTTATCTATGTAGGGTTGAATTTCTAACTAAATTTTAGTAATTTAAAGTTTTTATATCCATTAGATGACACATTAAATTTCCTTTTCCTAGCATTTCTTGTGAAACATATAGAGTTCATAGACCTAATATTGCACAATCTAATTAATGTTGGTGGCTGATTATCTTGTCCCCCATGCTAATATCCTTTTGGGGTAAAATCAATTTGCTTGATAGGCTACTTTTACTAAGAGATAATATTAGTGCAAGTGGTAGGGCTCACATTCTAGAAAACACACGTTAGCAAAAAAAAAAGAAAGAAAGGGGGATTTAAAACCTAAAAACACAAAGTGAAAGAGATAAGTTGGAAAGCAATAGGTGGATAAACCCTAATTTCATCATTACGTGGTACCAAGTGGATGAATCAGCCTAAGAAGTTCTTCCTCTTGACAATAAAGAGATAAATATCATTGGGATTTGGTGTTTATCTGTAAAGTATTACTTGCATAGTCAACTAAACAAATGAACAGCGTAGAAACATATGTCCTTTTAAGCTCCTTTTTCGTACTGACTTTCATGTATACGATTGATGATTCTAAAATATTTAATTCTGCATCTTTATATATATATATATATTAAATAATCCAAGTAGACAAATCTAGGCAACTTTGATGATTGCTATATATATATTTTTTAATTTTTATTGAAAGTACAACCCGCCAATAAAAATAAAATATTTCAACTAAAGAAAACTTGCACTTTTTGGAGAATAAAAGTTATCACGATAAGCATTTGCTACTTGCATTATAGCTTGTAAGATTCTCATCTCTTTAGCATACACAATTTATTAAAGTAAAAATATTCATTAAAATTGGTTAAGGGTTTTCTATTAATTATTTGGGTTAAATTTGCTTGATTTTGAATGGGAATTTTTTTGAATTATCTAACTTATAAGATACTATATACACTTTAAAAGTATATCTAATGAATATTCATAAAATAGTAAATATGAATTCTCTCATTAAAAGAAAAAGGTTAATTACTAAAAAAAGCTCAAAATTTTGTCAAATTTTCAATTCCAGTTTAAACTTGAAAAAGTAGTAATAAAATGTCTAAATTTTTAATTTTTTTTAATTTTAGCCTGAACTTCAAAAAGTAATAATAAAATACTCAAATTTTCAATTTTTTTTCAATTTTAGCCCATTGTTAGTATTTCATTAAGCTTGTTGACGGGACTTGCCATGTAGTGTAGAACCCTTAACTATTAATATGTTAGCCAAAATTAACAAAAAAATGAAGATTAATGAAATGACATTGTTTAATTACATAATTAAAATGACATCGTTGTTTAAAAATGATCTAAATTAGATTAGGCAGCCCCGATAACCTTACGCTTTGATTTCAATTTTTTTCTTCATTTTTAGTTTATTCTCTCGACGCTCTCAACTTTTGATTTCCAGATTACACAACCCCAATGTACTCACACTAAGAGCATCAAAAGAACGAATTAAAACAAAAAACTTATTGGTGCAGTATGCTGTAATGCGAGAGCAGTTTGAAGCGTCATAAAAACAAACAAAAAAAAAGAGTCGAGGGCATCGGGAAAATACCAGCTAACGTTGGGCTAGAACTAAAAAAATTGAAAGTTTGAGTATTTTATTGCTACTTTTTTAAGTTTGGGTTAGAATTGAAAAAAATTGAAAAATTGAAATTTTTATTGCTATTTTTAAAGTTCAGGTTATGATTAAAAAATTGACGAAATTTTAAGTTTTTTTTGATAATTAACCCAAAGAAAAATTATATACCAACTAAATATATTTGAGTAGAAAATTTACCATCGTGCCTATCTTAATTAAGCAAAACAAAGTCTCAAAAGGAATTGTTCAACTCCAAATAAAAGTACAAGCAGCCAACAAAATTATAAAAATTAATTATTATTTATATAATTACTCGTAAGATTCTCTTCTTTTTAGTATATATAGATTTTATTAAAATAAAATTATTAAATTTGATTAATAATTTTTTAATTATTTGGATTGAATTTATTTGATCTTGAATTTATGATTTTTTGAGTAAATTCAAATTACTTAATTTTATAAATTATGTACTTAAAATTTTATTTAATGCATATTCTAAAAATATTATTTACGAATTCTCTCCTTAAAAAGAATAACTAACTAAATATATTTGAGTATAAAATTTATTATAATGTTTACCCTAATTAAGCACAACAAAGTCTCAAAAGGGATTGTTCAGCTCCAAACTAAAAGCTTGATTGTTCAAACTTGAAACCGTAGCAAATAAACTTGTGGAATCTTAGTACGACAACATGCACAAGAGAGCTCATAACTCGACATGTTTAGCTTTAGAGTACTTGTAAATACAATGAAGGACTTGTGGACAATATCAGAGCTTTAAACATACAAAAAAAGGACTTGACAGTGCAATGCAATAAAAGAAAAAAGTAACACCTGCAGTACAAGACGAACACACATGGGTTTGATTCCAGCCCGTCAAATGCTTCTTTATGAGTATGTGGTTGGCCAGAAATGAAGATAAGGATTTAGTAGGACGAACTCTTTTGTCAGAATCATTGATATGCATTACATATGATTTATATGAAGCTCTCTCATCTTTTTGAAGCTTT
The DNA here is from genome assembly GCA_025629825.1 of Erythroxylum guanchezii. Taxonomy (NCBI): domain Eukaryota; kingdom Viridiplantae; phylum Streptophyta; class Magnoliopsida; order Malpighiales; family Erythroxylaceae; genus Erythroxylum; species Erythroxylum guanchezii. Next base: position 33,278,547 of record JAOTAX010000003.1, on the reverse strand, counting down.
TAGCTTTACCTTTTTTCTCTTTTTCAGGAAACAAGAACCTGGGAATTGCCTATCTTTGACAAAAGTTGTGTTTCCGGAACTTACTTGGTTGTGGCACAGCAAATATACGAACTTATTCCATTGACTCGACTTTTAAAGGCTCTGTAGTACTTGCAGATTTGGTACAAATATGGAATCCATTCGAAGCATGGTATTGATTCCTTGTTTAATTAGTGTGAAAAATGTTGGAGGAACAATGATGCAGAAGTCAAGACAAGGCTAGTCCTTTTAAAAATGACAGAGGGCCCAAAATTCTGCTTTTGGTTTGGTCTGAAGCTATGTCGGACTCGAAGCTCCAAACTCGAGTGCGAGCCTGTTCAAACTTAGGCAACATGAAGCTTCATCAGGTCGATTATATTTATATTTTTTTTAATTTTAAATAATATTTTTTTATATAAAATTTTTAAAATTTAAATTAAGTTTAACGGAATCAAACTGAGGGTTTTTTGATTAATTACTGAAAAATTGTAAAATTTACACTATTTTATAATTATAATCTGAAGTTTAAAAAGTAACAAAAAAAACTTGAAATTTTAATTTTTTTTAACAAAAATGGCTTAACGTTAGCTTTTTCATTAAAGATGCTAACGTCACAAGTCATGTGAGCTATATTATGGTACATATAGAATGCCCTGTGTCATACTAAATTCACATAAGATTTTAATAAAATAATATTAAACAAAATTAAACAACAAACCTTCTCCCCTCATCTGCCATGTAAATTAACCCAACAATAGCATGCATCTCATACAATAACAATACGTAAAAGATACATGCATATAAAACAATGGAAGCATAACCGAAACAAAATACCTCCAGCCATTACCCACCAATAATCCTTTTTGTCTCTGAGTTTTTGAATCTTCTAGCCTCTCTCTTTAGCACGATCGATGGTATACTCTAGTGTGTTAGTGAGGATAGGGACCTAAAACAACATTTATATTCGTCTCCATACCTCTATTCATCACAGAGGAAGAAGCTCGGGAGTATGGGCAATGACAAGTGCGTGCGCAGAGGGTAAATGCATTAAATGGACCATACCTGAACAGTAGGAAGGTTAGGTAATTGTTTTTTAAAAATCTTACATCCTCGCACTTAGTCCATTTAACCTGACACAAACATAACAAGAAATTAAATATATGAATAATGACTATAAGTCCTCTTATAGTGAGTATTATCTTCCATGTATTACATATATAAAATTTCTCATTACTAGCCCTTAAACTTAATGAATAAACCATATGTTTATTCTAAGTCCAAATTAAATGACATTTCTCAAAACCAATTAAAATATATGTGCACAAAATATAAGAGAAAATATCAAACTAAATAAGAGTTCTATTGAATCAACAAATGTACAACAAAATAACATTATGGAACTAAGTCCTATTTGCGCTACGTGATCCTTAAATTGCTTAGGTGGCATGCCTTTAGTTAAAGGATCCACAATCATCAAATCAGTGCTAATGTGCTTTATGACAACTTTCTTTTCCTTAACACATTCTCCTATGGCTAAATACTTAATGTCAATATGCTTACTTCGACTTCCACTCTTGTTATTTTTAGCCATAAAAATCGTAGTTGAATTGTCACAATACAACCTTAATGGCTTAGAAATTGAATCAACAACACTAAGCCCATATACGAAACTCTTCAATCATACACCATACGAGATGGTCTCAAAACATGATACGAACTCAGCCTCTATGATGGAAGTAGCAATTAGGGTCTGCTTGGCACTTCTCTAAGATACAGCTCCACCAGTTAGCATGAATATATAACCAAATGTTGATTTCCTTTAATCAATGCAGCCAGCAAAGTCTGAATCGTAGTATCCAACTACTTCCAAGTTCTTAGTTCGCCTGTACATAAGCATGCAGTCCTTTGTGCCCTGAAGATATCTCATAATCTTCTTTGTAGCTTTCCAATGGTCAATACCTGGATTGTTTTGATATCTTCCTAACATTTCAACAACATATGCAATGTCAGGTCAGCTGCAGACCTGAGCATACATAAGGCTCCTAACAGCTGAAGCATATGGAATGTTCTTTATGTGTTCCAACTCAAAGTCATTTTTCGGGCATTGATTCAAACTGAATCTATCACCCTTGACTATGGGTGCTACACTTGGTGCACAATCTTTCATCCGAAATCTCTCTAAAACTTTGTTGATAAAGGTCTCTTGAGACAAACCTAAAATACCTCGAGATCTTTCTCCATGGATCTCGATGCCAATGACATAAGATGCCTGGTAGGCATCGAAACTACTAATAATAATCCTACTTTCTAAACAAATAAATTGTAATAGCAGCAAGTAAGGTCGATTCCACAGAGATTGGGATGGAATTTTAATTCTTTCTTAACAAATAACCAAAAGCGAATGAAGGGGATTTATGTTGTAGAAAATTAATTTAGTGAGAAAGATGAAGGCAACGACTAAAGTAAAGGGAAGAAATCAATATTGAAGGATCTCAGCCAAAGGTATAATTTCCCATCTCAATTCAACATTTGATTATAGATGCAAAAGTACAATCTAACATTTACCAACAAACCGGTTAAAGTTATCGAAGACGCTTCGGACAACCAATCTTTGCTTAAGTTGTAAACCAATTAAGAGACGCTCGTTAATCAACCCTAACCAATGAATAACCACAAGAGATGCTCATACGGTTTAACTCACTGATTGCATTACGAATTAGAAAGACCTGATTCTAACTAACTAACACAAGACGCTTGGTCGATTTAAGTTAGATTATATTATTTCCTAGAATGAGGAAAGTGCCTGGTCACACCTATTCACTCTAATGTGCTACTGCTTACAGATCAAAAGATAATTACGGATCTATTGAACTTGTATGGCGGTATGCAATTCTCAAATTAACACAACGGTACCAAGCTGCATAAACATAAGAATCGCACAAATCGTGAACTCGCAGACGTAATATAAATGCTGGAAATTAAAAAATGAATAAACTCAATTAGATCTCACAAATGATTGAATTGAAACTTCGATTATCCTTCAATTCAGAAAGAAGAATTAGCTACTCATGTCCATAAAGAAAGTGCAGGAGAATAAAACGAAAACGAAAACTAGCGCTCCCATAAACATAAGAATCGCACAAATCGTGAACTCGCAGACGTAACATAAATGTTGGAAATTAAAGAATGAATAAACTCAATTAGATCTCACAAATGATTGAATTGAAACTTCAATTATTCTTCAATTGAGAAAGAAGAATTAGCTACTCATGTCCATAAAGAAAGTGCAGGAGAATAAAACGAAAACGAAAACCAGCGCTCCCTATCCTTTCTTTCCTTTCCCAATAAATAGTACGTTTTCCAAAGAACACATTGCAACACTAATTCTCGATGGTTCAAGCTAATAATAATGTGAAATCAGCAAACATAAAACTCAATTCATAGCTCCATTCACAATATAACGACATTGATACTCTTCTTAAACATAAAGTTTCAACACTTGAAATTCAGTATAAAGCACAAGCAACTTATTAGTGATAATAGAAATTAAGGTGAATGCATTAAGGGACACCTACCAAACTAGCTGAGATACTTTATTCACACATTTTATGGGGGCAATGTGATTTGCTTGACCTTTTCGGCCTTTTATTTTGACTTTGCAACTTCGAAACACTTCAAGCAGTTTTGTTCGAGTTCTTTCGGCCCTTTCGGGGGTACACTCTCCCAATGCTAGCTTTCTCCATACACAAAGCTCATTTTGAGACATTTCTCAAGGGGAAACAGACTCGACCCATTTGAACTAGCTAGCAACGATGAACCGACATGGCAAATTTCGAGCTATAAATGGCCCCTATGAGGGTGCACTCTCCCAGCACGAATCTTCTCCATTCACAAAGTTCATTATTTGTGAGACTTTGCTTTAGGGGAACAAGCGTCGTACCACTTGAACCGGTCAATGTTGGTAAACCACTTACAAGAAGCATAATATTATTCACACGCAAATTCATTAAAGCTCAATAGCATATGGATTTTCATCAGCCCAGTCCCATTCATTTTCTGAATTCAAATTTCAACACCAATACCGGTTTTGACAAGGTCCCTTAAATGCAAACACATTCGTTGAAGAGCATGCAGATTATAGTCATCTTTATTAACTTCAAGTTTTAAGACTCTTACACAGAAAAAGAGTATCAAAACAATTATGTTATGACTATAATCATGAATGGGTGGGTTTTGTTCAAATTGATTTCACAGAATTATTGACCCAAATCATCAAGTCAAAAATGCATTGAGGCATCTTCAGTAGGGTTAGATATTCCAAAGATTAAGGGCTGAATCATGACATTAAAATCTATGTTTCCTAGCCTCGGAATTGGTACCTAAAAATCAACACAAAAACGGAGTCGGCATTCAAGTGTGACTTCGCATATGCTCCCACATTTATTATCCTCCCCCACACGTACTCATCACATTGCCCTCAATGTAGGCATAATACCAAAAGAGATGAATAAGAAAAACAAAATTAGCATATGGGAGTATAAAAAATGAACAAGGAACAAGGGAGGAATATTGCCCTTTGTGATGGTGAGGGAGTAGTGGCGGAGATCGATGCCGAAGTAGGCGAGGCAGCGATTGTGGGCTCCAAGTCACACCATTTCCATTAGAAAAAGATAGCTTCTGCCCATAACCAAACACACAGATAATGAAAAATTAAAGAACATAATTAAAAGGTTGAAGAAGAAGGGAAGCGACCAAAATAATTAAAAAAATAAAAAAAAAGATTAAAAAAAAGAATCGTAGTTTTGGTTTATAGTCTCAGCTAGACTGTGTGGCCAACATATTCATCATTTGCTAGGGTATGGGTCAATCTAGGTGACCACTGAAGCAGGTTGAGCAACAAATCCCTCATAAAATGGTTTGAGACGATGTCCATTCACCTTAAAGACCTTCCCTGTGTCTATACTCTTAATATCCACTGCACCATAAGAAGAAACTTTAGTAACAATGAAATGACCTATCCATCTAGTACGCAATTTACCAGGAAATATTTTCAGTTTAGAGTCAAACAACAAAACTTTTTGCCCGACTGTAAATTGTTTCTTGGTGATCATTCGATCATGGAATGCTTTGGTTTTGTCCTTATATATCCTAGAGTTGTCATAGGCATCATTCCTTATTTCTTCTAACTCTTGCAACTGTAATTTGCGATATTCTCCAGCTGTGCTAAGGTTCTTGTTGCATTGCTTAACAGCCCAGAATGCCCTGTGATCTAATTCAACAGGTAAGTGACATGATTTACCAAAAAGCAAACGGTATGGAGACATACCTATGGGTGTCTTATATGCTGTCCGATATGCCCATAAGGCATCATCCAACCTAAGGCTCCAATCTTTTCTATTAGGAGTAACCATCTTCTCAATTATGGACTTGATCTCACGGTTTGATACCTCCGCTTGACCATTGGTCTGAGGGTGGTATGCTGTTGAAATACGATGGGTGACTCCATACTTTTTGAGAAGTGCAGCTACAACTTTGTTGCGAAAATGCGTTCCCCTGTCGTTGATGATTACTTTGGGCACTCCAAATCTGTTAAAAACATTAGACTTTACAAAATTCACCACAACTTTATCATCGTTAGTTTTTGTGGCTTTGGCTTCCGCCCACTTTGAGACATATTCTACAACAACAAGGGTGTAATTATGACCGAAAGAAAAAAGAAAGGGGCCCATAAAGTCCATGCCCCATACGTCAAACACTTCACAGATAAGAATCGGGTTTAATGGCATTTGATCACGTTGACTCAAATTTCCAGATTTTTGACAATTAGGACAAGTCTTGCAGAACATGTAAGAGTCATGGTGAATATGAGGCCAAAATAATCCACATTCTAAGACTTTCATAGCTGTTCTTCTTGGACCAAAGTGTCCACCATAAGCATGTGAATGACAAAAGTGAAGAATGGATTTTATTTCAGATTCGAGTACACATCTACGGATCAATTGATCGGAACAAATTTTTCATAAGTAAGGTTCATCCCAAATATAATGCCTAGCTTCTCTCTTGATTTTATCTTTCTCGTTTCTAGACAAATCGTTAGGTAATAACTTAGAAACTAAGAAATTGACAATATCAGCATACCAAGGCAAGTGTTCTGAAACAGGAAAAAAGATACTCATCTGGGAAGTCGTCTTGAAAGGGATTTGTTTCACCTACAATAGGGAGTCTACTGAGATGATCAGCTACCAAGTTTTCAGACCCCCATTTGTCACGAATCTTTATATCAAACTCTTGCAGCAATAAAACCCAGTGAATTAGTCTTGGCTTTGCTTCTTTCTTCTTCAATAGAAATTTTAAAGCTGCGTGGTCAGAAAAAACTATAACTTTAGTCCCAAGCAAATATGAACGGAATTTTTCTAATGCAAATACAATAGCCAAAAGCTCCTTTTCCGTTGTGGAGTAATTGCATTGGGCACTATCAAGTGTGCGAGAGGCATAGTATATGAAGTAAGGTTCTTTCCCGTGTCGCTGCCCCAACACTGCACCTACAGCGTGGTTGCTAGCATCGCACATTATTTCAAAGGGCAAGTTCCAATCGGGGGGCAGAATTATTGGTGTTGTGGCGAGCATCTCTTTGAGCGTATCAAAGGCTGTTTTGCAAGCATCATCAAATCTAAATTCGACATCTTTTTGCAAAAGGAGACAAAGGGGGTGAGCTATCTTCGAGAAATGTTTGATGAATCTCCTGTAAAAACCTGCATGACCCAGGAAAGAAAGAACCTCCCGCACACTCACGGGGTAAGGTAATGACCTCACAACCTCAATTTTAGATTTGTCGACTTCTATTCCCTTTTTAGAAACTATATGCCCAAGAATCAAGCCTTAATCTACCATGAAATGGCATTTCTCATAATTCAAAACTAGATTTTTCTCAATACATCTTTTCAGCACTTTGGTCAAATTAATCAAGCATTCATCAAATGAGTTACCGTATACAGTAAAATCATCTATGAAAACTTCAATAATATTTTCCACAAAATCTAAAAAAATACTAACCATACATCGTTGGAACGTGACTGGTGCGTTACATAATCCGAATGACATTCTTCTGTAAGCAAAAGTGTCAAATGGACATGTGAAAGTCGTCTTATCCTGATCTTCGAATGCGACAGGGATTTGATAGAAGCCATTGTACCTGTCCAAACAACAATAATGTGATCTACCTGCTAGACGTTCAAGCATTTGGTCAATAAATGGTAGTGGAAAATGATCATTCCTAGTAGATGCATTAAGTTTCCTATAGTCAATGCAAACACGCCACCCATTCTGAACCCAGGTGGGTACTAACTCACCATCATCATTCTTAATGACTGTTATACCTGTTTTCTTAGGAACAACCTGTACCGAACTTACCCACTTGCTATCGGAGATCGGATAGATTACACCTGCATCAAGAAGTCTCTAAATCTCGTTCTTTACTACTTCGATCATTGGCGGATTGAGCCGACGTTGTGCCTCACGAGTTGGCTTGCAATTTTCCTCCAAATGTATTCGATGCATGCACGTAGAAGGGCTGATTCCTTTAATGTCAGCTATGGTCCACCCAATAGCTTCTTTACATGCCCTTAAAACACAAATTAATTCTTCTTCTTCTACTTTGTCAAGTTTACTAGAGATGATTACCGACAATGTTTCTTCCTCACCTAAAAAGGCATATTTGAGGTGTTCGGGCAGCAATTTCAACTCCAATTTAGGTGCCCGTACAATAGATGGTAAAAGTTTAGTGTTGGTGTCAAGTAACTTCATAGTAGATATAACATGTTGCAAAGGTTTATTCCCATCAAACTCACACACAACCGCTTGCAAAGCATTGTTTACAACAAAAATTTT
>JAOTAX010000003.1:33211029-33239585 GCA_025629825.1 Erythroxylum guanchezii | reverse complement strand
GAACTTCTTAATCACCTCTTTTGCATAATCTTCTTAAGTGATGAAAACTCCATGCTTCATTTGTTTTACCTTAATTTTAATTAATAAAGCATCAACCCCATGTCACTCAATCTCAAACTCTTGAGTCATGAAATTTTAAACTCTTTAAACATCTTTGAATTGTTATATGAGAAAACAAGATCATCCATGTAGATAAGAACAAATAACAAACATCTTGATCCTTTTTAATATAAAGACTATATTCTTGTAAGAATATAATAAACCCTTCTTTTGAAAATAACTATTGATCACTTTGTTCAAATTCTTAGTGCGTATTTAAGTCCATATAATGCATTATTTAACTTCATCACTTTATTTTCTTTACTTTCACCCACATATCCCATCGATTGTATAATGTAAACTTCTTCCTCTAAATAATTGTTGAAAAAATTGAATTTGACATCAAATTGATGAATCTCCCAATAATTTTGAACAACAAGATATATTAATAAATGAATAATTTACATGCAAGCAACAAAGGCAAGTACTTTTTCATAGCCAATACCTTACTTTTGCCTGTATCCTTTAACAATAAGTCTTGCCTTATATGTCTCCCGTTTAGCTTTGATATTTTCTTAACCTTGTACACCTCTTTGACTTGAATAGCATGGTGACCTCTTAAAAATAAGTCTTCATGTGTCATTCTTTTCAATATTTTTTCATTTATTTTATGAGTCTATTTCTCGTTCTTGTTAGCATCTTCACAAGTTAAAGGTTCAATAACTGCAAGTAGACAAAATAAGTTAAAATTATCATAAAATTCATCAAGTTTTTGATATCCCTAAGGTTTTACATTTGTTGGTGAAAATGTGGATGATGTCAGTTGAGATGATGGAGTTGGTCAGGTTGGTGGAGAAGAATTAATTTATGACTTTTTGAATAATCTCCTTTTTTTCTTCATCTTCAAAATATAAAAGGAAATCATAAGATTCCTCTATTTAAGAGCTTTAGTCCCACGATGCATCTTTTTCAAATTCATCTTTACTAATGATTGAACAACTATAGTCTTTTAAAACTTCATACTTCGATCATCAAGTTTGTGCTTTTCTTGATTCAAGATATGCACATACGTAAGAATGTCAAACACTCTTTAAGTCACTTTCTTTTTCAACCAAAGTTTTATACTTTTTAAATGCTTTAAAAGCTTTAGAAATTTTTATTACAAAACTTCACTCATGTCTTTTTACTATATTTATCAATAAAAAGAATAAAGAGTGTCTATAAAAATACCGGCGATTGATTGATCCACCAATATCTGCATGAATAAGTTGAAGTAGGTTGATAGTTTTTTAAATTGGTTGTTTTAAAAAACTTTTCCTTGTATGCTCTTTAAGTAAGCATGTCTCACATAATTGATCATAATGATTTATGCTTGAAATGCCTCTTACCATCTTCTTCTCTCCAAAGACTTTAAGTCCTTTAAAACTCAAATTTACATACCTCATATTCCATATCCATGAATGATTATTGATACCATCTTCAAATACTTGACCTTCGTGGTGCACAAGTTTAATAAAAATACCTTCTTGCTAGTCATATTCTTCTTTACTATAACTCTTCATTTGATTTACTACTCCCAGGGCTTCTATGAAGTACTCTGAAATAGATTCGCCATTCTTCACTAAGACCGTCTCAAACTCAACTTTGAGGTTTCAGTTTCTCATGCCTTCTTCATTGTGGTTTTATTGCTATTATTTTGAGCATTTATACATCTAAACCTTTATGGATCACGGTAAGTGCACTTTGATCTTTTTCCCTTTCTTTCTTTAAGCTCTCATTTCGATTTGAGCCGAGCTTGCCTCATCTTGAGGATTCATGAAGCGTTTGTTCACTACGTCTTACAGCTTATGAACTAAGAATGACCTTTATCCTAAGTGCCATATTCTCATAAATTGAGTTTGGTGAGTTGTGGAAACTGAAAAGACAAAGAGACTCCTTTCAATGTCGTAGTTGGCTCTGGTACTGTTTCGTTATAAAAATCATAGGCTCACAAGCACTTATACACACACAAAAAATGAAAGAAGAATGAAGAGGAAGAGGAAGAGAAAGAAGAAAGTGCCACCAACACCTCAAGGTCTTGAATGCGTTGGAGAAACCGAAAGCGTCATTTCCAATTGCTCTCCCTGGCTTGTGTATAGCGAAAATTTTGCCTCTTTATCTCTGTTTATGAGCAATGCTTGCATATTTACATTTATTTATGTTGTTAAAATGCTGGAACTCCTGAAAAGGAAAACATATTTTTTAAAATTAATTTTCCCCCACTTTAGTTTCCAAATTCTTATCAAAAGAAGCACAAATCTTAACCTAGTCTTCCTTGGTTGTATTTTTTTAAGGGTAAAAGAGATATACCTCTTTTATACTTTAAGAAATCTAAAAAATTCTTTAAAATTTTCAAAATTTTAAAAAAACTTATTCTCTTATACTTAAGTTAATTATAATAATAAAATACATGCGACAAGAATATCATACATTAATAATCAAATGTTGTACATATAATAATATAACTCAATTATTAAATTTGCACCGAATTAATTAAACATAATGTAAACTAATAATTTATTACTATAATTTTTTAATTATTAATTTAAGTCGAATTTAATTAATTTGAATTGTGTTTAAAAGTTAAGTTGGATTATCATGTCAGTTACATTTTATTAGTCTACTTATGATATTCATAAAATGTGTGCCAGATTTAATTTGTCTCATAGATCAAACAAAACCAAATTGTGTAGCTTACACATATGCAAGGCTAACCTAATGTGGAAGTAAGGTGTTTATTGCCATGATCATAAATAATACTCTTAATGGCACATGAGTATCTTGAAATATTCTCAAAACTGAGTTCATACCTTTTTTAATGCTTTATTTCCAATGATCAAACTTTGCAGTTGTATCAATTTGTTCACTTAGTTGTTGTTTCTCACGTTTTCTGAAAGTCAACTCTCTCAATTGTATTACAAATTCAGTATTTAGACATGGAGATCATCACCATCTCACACATGGGAGTCACTACAAAGTAAACTTAGGACATGGTTCCCACTTCCTAGCTCCAGACAGGACTCTTCTCCCTCGTATAAGTGGATGTTAAGTCACGATTCATGCACACATTTTTGTGTATCACACCATGGTCATTCAAGCTTCAGGTATCTTCCTGCCTAGTCCAAATAACCAGGAAATAGTTGATGCATACCAAGACTTGGAATTGAAATCATTGGCTGAAGAAGAGTATACAGCACTTATCAAGGAGGATAGCCCACAAAAGGAGAAGCAGATTTTGGTGGATCCAATGTCGTTGAAAGAATCATCGTCAAGAGAGGATGAGTTCGACTTGATGCTTCTACCTATTGTGCCAGTTCCTGAGCTGCCACCAGATCTCCCACCAGTGAAACCTCAGCTGATAAGTTGCAGCCTTCCAAGCTCAGCTTCTTCGTCCCCTCGATTCGGGTTCAAATTGATGAAGAAGAAACGGAAAAATGAGAACCAATCATCTCCAAGAATTGAGGATCTGATATATCAACAATCTGCAGCAAACTCTTATCTTTCCCCGCAACAAGAGAGTCACTTGCAAAGAAGCAAGTCCTGTGCTGAAGGAAGATCGTGTGCACCAGTTGATGAGCTTGACATCTGGTTGAACAAACCAAATGCTCTGGAATGTAACAGCAAGTACAATCCGAACAATGTTAAAGCTCATGCGACCAAAGAAGACTACTACACCAAGACCAGCAAGAAAATGTTTAACGACGACCAAGAATTCAAATGTGGAGCTCTATGCTTGTATCTTCCAGGCTTTGGAAAGGCAAAACCGATAAGACCCAAGAAGGAAGAACTAGGATCAGAACCTGGAAACGTGATCTCGAGGACAGTCTCTCTGGAAAAATTTGAATGTGGTTCATGGGCTTCATCAGCTATAATGGACGACCACGAAGATGACTCCATGAATCGCTACTTCGATTTACCACTGGAGTTGATACGAACTAGCGTGAACGAAGCTACTTCACCAGTTGCTGCTGCATTCCTCTTCGACAAGGATCATAAAAACGTTCTGAAGAACATCAGTACAACAAAAGCAATGCCCAGAAAGTCCCACGAATCTTCACGCCATGTTCGGTTCTCGACATCATCTCCCACCTCCTACCCTGCCTCGCCTGCTTCTTGCATCACTCCTCGCCTGAGAAAGGCCAGAGAGGAGTTCAATGCGTTCTTAGAAGCGCAGAGTGCTTGAGGAAGTACTGCAATGAATTAGTACCAATTACTTCATGAATTCATACTCCCTCAGCCACACAACAATGTGGACTCCTATTCTTAGAGATGAATCAAAAGAGCATCAAACAAAACAATGATGTTTGTTAATCATCGGCTTCAATACACTGAGTCTTTAAGTTTGCCTCTTAAATTTTATAAATTATCAGATTCTCTTTTATACTTAAACTATTACTTCCTCAACCACACGACAATATGTTATCAGTATTTTGACAATTATAAACTTGTAATTCTAGAAAAAAAAATTATGTAGAAAATGCAATAATCCCTGCATACCATTCAGGCAACTCTTGGTCAGAGAACACACGAGGATAACAAAAATTCAAAGTACCTAACATTATTATACCACATAAATCGCCGTGACTCCTAGACTTGTAAAATATTTTACCAACAACTCTTAACGAAGCTGCATCATAAGTTTTCAACCTATAAATTAACAAGTGGTTTATAAAACAGACTTCCATAAGAGAACAAAGATAAATAAAGAGTGATTCTAGTTTAGATTTCAGATATGCTAGCGAAGACATAAGCTCTTTTTTTCTTTTAAGGCAACAATTCTCAAAGCTTGTCTTTTAAAAATTTAAATTGACCAAGATCCTTGTAAATAGATAAATGTGGAGTATACTTGTCTTTTTGTACGATTATTATTACATTATTTAACAATCAAGCTTTCAAGAAAGAGAAAACTTAGAAATAAGTCATAAGATAAAGAACAATATTTGTCTTATCAATATATACAATGTTGTCTATGAGTTTGTTCTACTATGTATGGTAATTCGGGTGAATTTAATATGAATCTATATTTCATGTGAGAAACATTTTAGGGTTATTGATTATAAAGGTTTCTTTTTTTAAAAATAAGGTTTCTTGAAATTATTAAGTATTTGATAACTTTTAAAAAAATTGTAAGATGAAAAATATTTAACTATAGGAGTGCCAACCTTCGAGCCTGAGTCCATTTTAAGCCATTTCATTAGGGTTTTTTTTTGAACAAGGGGGGCAAAAAGCCTCTAAATGCTAATTACGGTGGAGACCGCCTGGAGAAGGTGGTGTCAGAGCGATCCTGTGCAAGAATAGTACTAATGCCAGCAGGAGGAACAGGGAATTCATGGTGCCCTAAAGGAAGGCTTAACGCAAAATTGGTAATCCAGTCGACAACGAAATTTCCTTCATGGTAGGTGTGTAGACAATTCAGATCCCAATCCTTGTGGAGTAACATTTTTGAGTTTAGAGATCAAGGTCCAATTGCAGTGAGTATACGAAGGATCCTCCTCAAAAAGTTTGATAACTTGTGTGTTGTCTACTTCCAATAGAACTCGTCATTCTCTGGAATGCCAAGCCTACTCCAATCCTTTCAAGGCCCCCTAAAGTTCTGACGCCAATGACGTGCAGTTGCCAATCTGATAGGTAAAGTCGGTCTTTCATTCGCCACGATCATTCCTTAACACGTCCCCTGTTAAAGCTAACCTACTAGAAGTCTTGACGGCTCCATTAGTGTTGATCTTGCATCATCCCATCACTGGTGGACTCCATTCAATCTGAGCATCTGGGTGACAGGTTTGTGGATTGGTGATGAGTGTAAGCATATTAACCTGCTGAATGACCCTAACCTGGGCCATAATGACCTCCAACTACTACTTGGTAATGAAACTCATATTCCTAAGCTCACCATCAAATTAAGGTTAGATAGATGTTTACTAATTATTATCAAATGTCAACAAAATAACATAAAGTATTAAAATTAAAAGGAAGACGTAAGAAAAGCTTAAAGGAAGTGATCAAAAATGATATAACTTTACTATAACTTATCAAAGACGTCACCCTTAATAGAAAATTTTATCGTACTAAGATACGGATAAAAGATCTCATATAAAGAAGTCATTCTTCTTTTCATAGGACTTTAAAACATATTCCTTCAAGTCTTTATGTCTTGTATTCAACCTAAATATTTAATATATAATATTTTTCAATTATTTAATCTAAATATTTTCTTACTTAACCTAAATATTTTTTTGTAATGACTTGTTTATTTTATTTATTTACCTATCTTGTTTCTTGTTTGTGTATTTATTAATTTATTTTATCTTTTACTGTAACTTATTATAGTATTTATTTGATTACTTATTTTATATTTTTATTTTTTGTATTTATTTGTTTGTGTTTTATTAGTATTATCTTTTATTCTATTTTTTCAATTTTATTTTAGTTTATATTTTATACTAGATATTTAGTTATCAAGTGTGTGTATATATATTCTTATTTATGTGAGTTTATTGAAAACAACATCTCCATCAATTAAGAATAAAACCGCGTACTTCTGAAACTTCTCTAACCTGTGTTCAACTAGACTTTTATTGAAATGTTGTTGTATTTAGATAGATCTTGTATAACAAAATAGATCAATAAGATAAAACTACTATCATCTGTCCATAAGCGAGGTATTACGTATTAGAGTACTAATTAAGAAAAGACGTCTTAACAAAATATATGTGGCATTAAATAACCATACTCTTTGTTTTACCCCACACTCATACGCATAATCATTGCACTTTTAGGGCCCCCAAAGGCCAAATCATATAAACAGCGAGTTTCATTCATTCAAAATATCAAACATGCATTATGAGGTACCCTACAAAAAATGTTATAAGACACGTACCTATTTAATTCTATAAGTCTGTAAATCCTACAAATCAAAGCTATTTCATATAAACTTAATACTTGGAAACTATCGATTTGATATAAATTTAATTATGTCAATCTTCCAAATTTAGGTATTCCACCAATGTACCTAAAATTGCAAACTTATAAATATAATATTCGTTATTATATTTTTTTATAAAGGTTTATATTCTGTGTTCTTCTTAAGTCATCTTGGTCTGATGTTTCTATAATAGTCATGCTTAAAATATTAGGGGATGTTTAGTTAATTAGTATGAGAAGAAAGGAATAAAAAAAGCTAGTTGATAATATACTATGATTAAATGCATACTATTTTTATATATTTTTTTGGGGCAATACTTCATACCTTTAATATAGTGAAGAATATAAGTCATATTTATTTTCAGTGCTCACTATATTCATTATAATTTCTATTAACATTCTTTCGAGTGAACCAAGAACATCCTAAATATTGTTCAATTTTTGTAACATATTGAATTAATATGCCTCTTTATTACAATTTTCCAACTTGAGTTCCATTTAATCAAAATTTACATCATCTTAACAATTACACAATATTTTAACCATCAAATCTTAATTAAAATAAATCGTAATAAATTAAGAAAAACATGAACAAAAATAAGAAAAATTTTGGATTAGGAGGAATTAATGCCTAGATAAATTAAAGTTTTAAGTTCTAGTCCCTCCAAAGTTCAAACTAGTAAAACATTATCAATTTCTTAGAAGAAATATCATATGAACATTGGGCTAGTTTAACTGGGCCCTTTAAATAGTGTTGGACAAAAGATAAACATTGAATTTTGATCATTGTACGAGCTGGGCTGTCCTAGCTCGAAGAAACATTGAATTTTGGTCATTGCATCGAAAGTAGAGATTATAATGGACCGAGCCCCGTCCAAGTCTAGGATAGTCAAGATCAGCACGAGCTCGACTCAACTAGACTCGACTTGTTTTTTATTTAGCAAATTAAAAATAAAAAACAACATTATCTTTTGCAAAATGATGTGATTCTCGCAATAATTGTCAAAAGTCAAATAGGGCCTGGTTCGTTAACCTTAGGTCAAACCAAATCCAATCCAAACCCACATGTCATCTCTTATCGAAAATGATAATTAGTTGCTTTATAACATTTTTACCTAATTGAGCAATGCAATGTCAATTACACTTTGTCATAAACTTGAACATGAATTTCTGAGGCTGATTAGTTATACTTCTTCCCAATTTATACAAAAATAATTAATTTAAATTTGTTATATAAATTCTCATTGTTATGTATAATTTAAAAAGGTTAAGAAATATGCAACATTATCCCTTCTATATATATATATATATATATATATATATATATATATTCACAGTTGTTCAATACTTTTTTAAAAAAGATATAAAAATCTAATATCTAATTATAATATAATCGTATTTTTAATGTATATAATTCATACCTACCCTGAAAAATCTGTCGAGTGGTCCTACAACAGTGAACTAATTAATCAACTTATTACCTTATCAAACCCGTGCAAGATCCTGAAGATTTATACGGAAAGGTCTTTGAGAAAAAAGAATAGCCACAGAACTTAAGGTCAAGAGGGCGTCGGTATTTGTCAGACTTGTCAAGGTTCACGTGAAACAGTTCCAACCACCAACAGTCAATTCTAATGATGAAAGGAATCGGAAAGTTCGCACGTAAGAGATAAGTTGCAACTAAATTAATTTAATTATAAAAATTTTGAATCGTTTAATTTTTAATTTAATTTATTTTAAAAATTTTATTATTAAATTTTGATTAATTCAATAATTATAAAATATTTATTAATTTTTATTAATTTTTAATAATTTTCCCTTTCATTCTTATTTTAATTGTTTGAATTTTATTTAATATTAATTTTATAATAATTTAATTTATAATTTAAATTTTCTAGCTTATTAATTTAATTTTTATCAAAATTTAAATGTTAATTATGACATAAACATCAGTCGACTATTATTCTATAGTGTAAAATGGAAAATTCTTACATGTCGTGCACGCTGATCCAATCCTGAATCGGAACATTAGTCGGTCGAATTTCAGAGTTCAGACGCCGCGTGGGGGACGGGGACACGGGGTAGAATTTTCTAAACGGACTTTTGCATCGGCTCTAACTTCTCTGTCAGGATTTTGTATGTTCATTTACTATTTGCCTGCCAATTATTCAAAGAACCTGTGTGGCTGACAGAATGGAATTCTGTGTCTGTCAAATCAGTACCAATTAACTATATGGTAAAGACTACATTAAATCTGTTCCAATTATCACGTTTACGTAGAATCCACGTAAATATGTAAATAAAATTTAATAAAATATAATAAAAATATTGTAATTGAAACCAGAGATCTAATCTTGTAAAGAGGATTTACAACATATTATTAAATTATGATATAAGAGACGTTATAATTTTAAATTGCTTAATAATTATTTAATTTAAAATTATTTATTTATTATATAATTTATTCAAAATACATAATTTATGATTAATTATAGAGTAAAAGACAAACTTTTTATGTAGTTTAAGAAACTTTTGAATAATACGAATTAAATTTGACCTAAATTAATAATTTATTATAATTATCTTAAATTATTAATTTTAATTCAATTTAATTAATTAAAATTGAGTTTAAGAACTAGTCTGGTTATTATATTCTATGTTTAGTGTCCATATTGTATGAAATTTATCATTATTTTTAATCGAAATTTATCATAAAGAATTTTTAAAAAACTAAAAATTAGAAAAAGAATTTTAAAGAATTTTTAAAATGATTTTTTTTTTAGTTTTACAAATTATAAAAGAGATTTATACCATTTAGTCTTAATTATATACAGGTAAAGGTTATAAAATATATTATTATTAAAAAAAGTGCTTTAGAACCTAAAAGCCAGAGGAATAACTAGTTAAGAGGCTTTAATTAACAATCATTAAGTAAACACATTAGCACTTATATATATTCTTTATGTCAGTGTTAACGGTCTAATCTGAAAGTAAGTTATAATAAGAATAATGTAGACGCAGGCATACATATGCTCCAAGTTCCATCTAAAAGAGATCCTGTACAACATGCCCTCCTCACGTGCCATGATGAAAAATGAGACAATCGACATAATGATATGATGCCAGAGGGATCAAAGTTGTGGACAGCCAGCGATTGCCTTTTCGAAAGTGCTCCCCAGCTGGGACCTTGTAGTTTTCCAAGAAGAAGTGAAGAATAACCAAACGAATTATTAACTAAAAATAAAAATCTTTAAAAAAGTTAGATCGAAAAATTAAATTTGGTAAGAAAAGAATTTAAAAATTAATTAGACTATCATAAAATTGACGTATAGTAAAAGTTGAACTAAGATTAAAGAAATAGATTATCTATACTTATCAAAGAAATTAATATTTAATAGGAAAAGAAGACTGTTAAATATAGAGGTGACAATAGATTAGCTTGATCGGGCTTGGATAACCTGAGACTGGCTCGATCAGACCTAACTCGATTTTATTAAAAAATCATATTAAAAAATAAAAGAAAAATCTTTTATCCTTTTAATTGTCAGGTCTCAGGATAGGTTGAGCTTAGACAATTCGAGCCTAAACTTAACCTGAGACTCAATTTTTAAAAAAAAAACTGGCACAAAAACGAAGCCTAACCTATTAATTTAGGGTCAAACCTCGAACCCAACTCGAGAATCAATCTTTTAAAAAAAGCAGGCTCGAGGATCGGTTAAACCAAACGGATCAGGCTCGAATTTACTCGTCAAGCCTGGCTATATAAAAGCAACTTATTTATTTTGGATGATAAAAATTAGTTAGTTTATAATTACGCCCATGCATAATTGCCAAAGTTTTATTAAATAAAAATTAACTAATTAAATAATTAATAAGCTAATTTTTATTAATAAAAGCTATTAAGATAAACTACAACAAAAAGTAATCATGTCCATAATTTTTAATTCAGTTTTTTTACCTTTTCTTACAGCTGTATTCCTTTTTTGATAAATATAATATTTGGTTTCTTTTCTTTAATGTAGTTTTGGTGACAAGGAAGGCGTAAACTTAAGGTTATACATATTGTAACAGAAGAAAGGAATCAATGGGAATGAAGCCAAAAAGTCGAATTTTGTTACAGTTGTACCCTATCTAGTGCCTCAAGCCCTAGAGATCCATACACATGAATACAATGAATCCAAAGTTTCTTGAAGAAAAGTCTTATCCCTTGTACACGTTCCATCACATGAAGCCATACAAAGAGAGTGACAAAATTGAAGGATGAGATTCTGTTTCTTTCAACCCGTCTGCTCGAAAGTTCCACAAATTGATGGCTTACATATTTGTCATTCCATTATTTGATATACAAATTTTTTATTAATTATGCTGAATTTATTCTAAGTTAGAAATTTATAATTTCAATTTTTATACTTTAAAAATGATTATTTACTTTTAATATTATGTTCGTTTAAGACAAAATTATATAAAGTTAAGTAATATTATAAAAGAGAAGTAATAATTACAAATTAAAATTAAAATTAAAATTAAAATATCTTTTATAATTATCGGATTCATTCAAACTCGAACTCGAAGTTTGATATTTTGAAAAACTTAAAGCTCAAGGCTCTGTCAAATCAAGCTTCGTACATTGACTTTGAGTCAGGCTGATATCTGGGCCTAATAAGGTTTAGTTATTTTATTGAAGTATTCGTCATTCAATAACAAAGTACAAGTTAATGCAGAAGACACAAAGATGGAAGATGAAGTCAGGGAAGTACTAAGAGAAGTAGAAGTAAAACTATAAATGCAACAGAGTAGAGCTCGTTGGACAGTGCTTTAATGCAATATTTTGAAAATCTCATCAAAAATTATATTGATAATATAAAAAATTTAAGATTTAAAAGATATTAAATTAGTATAAAATTAAATAAAATTAAAAAAATTGAATTATAATAAAATAATATCTGTTAAAAAATTTAAAAATTAATTAAAAGATCGTTAAATGAAGTTAATTAATTTATTTTAATTTATAAAAAATTAACTTATAAAAATTGATTGATTAATTAATAAATTGATTAATTTTTTATAACAAAAATTATTAAAAATTAAAAAAATTAAACACTAAATTGAAAAATTAACTCATCAAAAAATTTTATAATTAAATCATTATTTTAATGTCTCTGACACAAGTAGAGCTGGAGCAATGCATGGGATAGGTACATCCAGCTTCAGCAACTGCTTACCAGAAGCTGACAGTTCGAACCATACCAATTGCCAGAGATTCTTCCAGTTGGATTTGGCAACTTCTGTACCATCAAGTTGTTCCGGATTAACTAACATAAGCATTACTTTAAAAAAAAAAAAGCCAAAACTTTGTCAATTTTTTTAATTATAACTTGAATTTTAAAAAATCATAATAAAATATCTAAAATTTTAATTTTTTTATTTCTAATTCTAACTTTAAAAAATAGCAATAAAATATTCAATTTTTTTAATTCTAGCCTGACGTTAGTGTTTCTTTTAAGTTTATTAATGTTACTTACCACATGCTTCAAAAAGCTTAACTGTTAATACACATCAATCAGAAATAATACAACAAATGAAAATTAATGAAATGATGTCATTTAATCACATAATTAAAATGACCTAAAACAAATTACGCGGCCTCGACAACATTATACTTTGATTTCAGTTTTTCTCTTCGTTTTCAGTTTGTTTTCTCAACGCCCTTACTCTTCAGTTTTCAGATTATACAACCCCGACGCCCTCACACTAAGGGCTTCAGGAGAACGAACGAAAAATGAATAACTTACTGATGCAATACGCTGTAATATGAGAGTAGTTTGGGACGTTTGAATAACAAATAAAAAACAAATGGATAAGGATATCAGGAGAACAACGTATAACGTCGGACTAGAATTGAAAAAAATTAAAAGTTTAGACATTTTATTTTTACTTTTTAAAGTTTGGGCTATAATTAAAAATTTGACAAAAATTTGAGATTTTTTTAGTAATTAACCCTTAATACAAGGCCATCAATTAAGGTAAGCATTTTTTAAACTTTAATTCTTAATTTTAAAAATTTATAATATAAAAAGTTATTATTACTATTATTATTATTATATTCCAAAATATGAATAATGTTCCATAAAAATAAATTTATGTTAAACAGTTGATAAAGTTTGTATAATCACTTAACTTAATATTACTATCAGTTTTTGTAAAATTAATTTTAAAAATATAAATAATAAAAATGTTTTTAATATTTTCAAAATTATAGCATTATTTTTTAGCATAAGCAATTCCTTGGATATTAAAGGGAGGAGGGTAATGTTAATAACTAACGACTTTTGTATTTATTTGTCATGAGCACAAACACGTGAAGAAATGGGACCACCAAACTACCTTGGTTTGAGGGGACCAAACTGCCTTGATTAATGCCTCGCTTCCGGTCCCCTCAGATAATAATGCTTCTTATTTTTCTATTTTCCATTTTCTATAACAATTCACAAATTATTTCTTAATAAATTAGTTCAACACATTATTATATAAAAGCATGTCGAGACTAATAATTATTTTTAAATCTCCTCCACCAACCTTTACATTATTAACAAGTAAGGCCAAAATAATGACATTAGAATTGATGATGACATTTGTTAATTATTTTATTAAATAAAAATTTTAATTTTATGAAAATAATGTTTTTTAATGTTAGGTATCATTTATTTGCATTTTTTTTTTTGCAATAAAGACAAAATTTTGTTTGATTTTTAATGTCCATGTAGTTTTTATCACTGATATAAGATAAAATTTAAAAATAAATATATTTATTTAAATCTCTTATATAATATTTATTAATAAATTATTGATAAAATTATTTTATTTTATTAAAATAAATAATTTAAAAATTAAAAATTTAAATATATTTTAGTTTTGAAATCAAAATTTATTTGAAATTTATATATTTTGAAGATATGTTAAATTTAATTATTAATATTGCAAAAATTAGATAAAATTACTAAATTAAATTAAATTATTAGTAATTAATTTTAATTAATTAAATATAAAATATAAAAATAAATAATTTTTATATATATTTTTATTAATAATTAATATATTAAATAATTAATTATTACGGTTAGTAAATCGGATTATAAAAAACTATTTTTTATAATTTTCATAATTTTAAAAAAATTGGAATAAACTAAAACTAAATTGAAAATTCAAACAAACTTATTTTTTTATTAAATTTACAAAAATAAAAATAAAAAATAATACAAGCAAACCCTTAGTAACTTAATAATGGCGAAATTCTTTTTTTTTTAATACTCAAATCATGTTAATGATGGTTACAGCACCTTTTGATGGGATTAGTTATAAGATGGGACCATGTAAACGTACCTATTTCCTGTCACCCACTTTCTCTTTTTGACTTGTCAAAGAAGAACACAAAGAACAGTGAGAGTGTTGTTCGCAATCAATAAAAGCACATGCAACTTTGCTTTAATTCTGTTCCAAATTCCATTTTCCATAAATAAAAACACTTTCTAACGAAAAAAAGAGAGCATCACATGAAGCATATAATGATCATACCTAGAAAGAAAAAGGCAAGAAACAGTAAAGAAAGCTCCAGCACATCGACAACCACTCATCGGTGGTTGGCGGTGGAGGGCCACAACACTACCGACAGGAAATCCTTAACTAATCCTTAGGAACATCCCAATAAGACCGAACACTTTTATTTAATATTTATAAAGAATGCAAAATCTACCATAATATAATTATAATTTACGTGTATCTGTACTATAATACAAAAAAAAAATATTTATAACATGGAAAAAAACAAAAAAATTAGAGATGACGAAGAAATTATTTTATGTTCAGGTCATTGGCGGGTTTGCTGTAACCTGTTCCCGATCATCTTGAGCTCAAATTTCTTGATAGTCCATGCAATATCACGCATGGTGGTGTCAAGCTTATAAGGGATCTTCTCAAAGTTGATCTCCGACTCGTTGAACAGGTTCCGACACGGTTCACGACGTTGTGCGATGGTTCCATGGTAATGGAAATACTTGATTCTACCTTCTGTCTTGTGGGTTGTCTTGCCAACTAGGTTCTGTGACATGTGCACACCTGTTGCGAACACATTACGCGGTTGGATGGCATACTTGCGGTCCCTCCTTATTCCTCTTTTCACATCTTTGTACACAAGTTTCTCAAAACCCCATCTCCTGTTCCAGATCCAAGAATCAAACTTAAGTTTCAGTTACGCTGTAATTAGAGAAAAACTGGAAAGTTCATGTCGACGAAACTTGGGGTCAGCATCCGAATTGTTGACAAGTTTAGGTATAAGGTGTGAAACTATGTCCCGACAGAAGCAGTCTCCATCAGAAATTGTTTCTCTCCATACACATTTCGTATCAACATCATCATAAATAATCATCAAGACTAAGTGATTGTTTTCATGTGATATATATTTTATATATTTTCTTTTCCTGTCATTACATCAGAAAAGTTGGAACTTTCTACCCTCAAATCAGCATCCTACTGATCATTATGCTTTTTTCATGTTTCTTCTTCTTGAAGAAGAGGTCGGCAATTGAGCATCCGTGTCACATTTCTTCACTTGAAATAAAAGGACTCTTGAACAAACAAAAGTTGTGAAATTTACCAAAAAAATTATACAACTAACCGGATCTTAATCATGCATAGGGACAACTAGCTTTAGAACAAAGTTGAAACCCATCCCAGTTCTACCTGCCCTTGTACACCAGAAAAATAAAGGAAGCATCACAGAATCTGCATACCAGAACAATAATTCCAAACAAGTAGCAACCACTTGATCATATCATATGTTTTAATTTGGGCCTATTTACCAGAATTATCACATTAATACATGATGATTACATCTATCTAACAAAAACCAATAATGTCCAAATGATAATAATTCCAAACAAGTAGCAACCACTTGATCATATCATATGTTTTAATTTGGGTATGTTTAGCAGAATTATCACATTAATACATGATGATTACATCTATCTAACAAAACCCAGTGATGTCCGAATGAGAAGGAGTCAAACAAAAGATGCAATTTTTTTGCAGTAACTCAACCAGACACAGAAGAATATCCAGCAAGAACCTTTTACTAGATCACTCTTTTGCACCCGTAATCAAACAGAAACCAATCAGTGATTTAACTAGAGTTGTATTGTACCTGTAATATCTTCCATAATCGGCGGAGAGACAGAGCTTGCTGCTCATAGGCATCTGCTCAATTGTGAACTGGCTATAATCTCTGAGTGAATCTAACACAGACTTAATTGTACTCTTGGGAGGCACATAAATGTACTCATCCACGTCAAAAAAGAACATCCACTTAGCCATAAACTTGTATCTGTGTAAACAATCGTTAACCACCATGAACTGGTTGTGATAATACCCATCAAACCTCTCCTGTTCTCTTATGTCCTGCAATGTCACATATCCCAGCTCCATCCATGGCCTCAAAACCTGCATAACCTCCTCATGTACACCACCAGCATCGTGAATCACAAAATGGGATCTTTCCCCAAATAGCCTCACATGAAAAGCAATCCACTCCCTCACTCTCTGTGGACTCAAGTTCCCGTACAACGAAGAACCACAATACAGGTAATCATACTTGGGTTTCGCTTTGAACATACCAAAATTCACAGTTCCAGGATGTTCGCTTAAAACCTCGAATCTATCAGTAACATTAAACTTCGTGTCCCCTCCACCTGAAGTTGAGGCATGTAAGAACAACTTACCTCCAGAATTGTCAAGGTTAATGGGCTGTGAGAAAGTACAGTTCACTACAACAACCGTGTACACTCGACCGTAGCCCCAGTCCGGGAGGATTTTGTACGCGACAGAGCTGTTGATGGGTGTGGCGGAGGAGTTCGGCGACGAAATCTGCGGTAACCACTCGCATTGATATGTTGGTTTAGAGTAGAGGTGTAGAGGCTTTGAAGACAAGCCCATAATGGCAAAAGTGTCGAGCCCACCTCTGTAAGCGCTCATCAAGATGAAGTTGTACGCAGCAGCACCAAAAGGATGGAACACGCGTTTAAAGACTCCATTGTCCAAGACTCGTTCTTGTTCTTCTTCTTGCTCTGGTTTTTCCTGCGTCGGTGTTGAAGTTTCTGTAGGTGGGGTAGCAGAGGAGTTTAGCAAGGTGGTGGGCACAGCAACACCCGCGGCGGTGCTGACACCGTCGGAAGAGGCGGCGGCCGTGGTGATTCGGGAGATGCAGACACGTAGATCAGTGGCAGAGATGGTGAAACGAGAAGGCAAGAACTGTAAGAGAGTGGCTACACTACAGAGGATTAAAAGAGCTGTTAGGAGAAGCTTGAGCTCCGTTGCACAGTTGACTACAACACCCATAAGCATCCTCTTCTCTCCTCTGTCTTTATCTCGCTCTTTACCCATTTTGTGACTGAACCAGAGACACACACCACCACCAACAGAACTGTGTTCTGATGTTGAAGAAGGAGGAGGAGAAGAAGGTGGTGATGCTATCCTTAAGAGGTTCTGTTTTTCATCTTAGGTTGTTTAATTTGTTATTTGTAACGCTTTTTTCTTCTCTCAATTTCTTACCTATTCTTTTCTAATTTTTGCAATTAGGTCCAAATTCAAGAGCAAGTTCGAATTATAAATTTTTCTTTGGATTTTAGCATTTAGATTTACATTCCTAACATAATAAAGACAAGTGCCGAATTATTACACTAAAGGATCTCTTTCTTTAATTTGGTTAAAAATGAAAATTAAATTAGGTTAATATATTTTTATGTAATTATTTGTTCAGTCTATTAGATCATAATCACACACCCAGTCACGCAATAAAGAGAGATTTGAGAAACTCTGATAGTACGTAGTCTTATCTCTATATAATAGAGAGACTGTTCAGTCTATTAGATACAATCATTTTACTAGTTAGAGGTAAGATTGCATACTACAAAACTTTCTCAAACCTTATATTTTAGTGAAAATTTTGATCTAAATTGTAAAAATTTCCCAATTAAAAAATTATAAATAGAGTTATTTCACTTTTAATGAATTTTAATATCAAATAAAAATATTCCGACAATATTTGTTTTAAAGTTAAGAGCATTTTTTAATAAATTTTTTACAGATTTATAATTAATAAAAGGTAAAAAATTATTTAATAAATCACTATATATTTATTTAATCTTAGAAAACCAAACACAAACACTTAATACAATTTGGTTGCAACCATTTTGTGTCACTAAAACAGAAGAAGGCGAGTCGTTATTAGTGTAGTGCTCAACGTACCTTTCAGACAGAATGAAACTTGAATAGTCACTCTTGAGTCACTTTCTTAGAAATGACGTTTAGGAAGAAACTAGAGAATTAAACAATTTTTATATTAAAAAATTAGTGAAGAATATCGCTAAACATTTTAAATTAATTTGATTTGACTATTATTTTCTCCTATGCATTCATTTTCTTTGTCTATGCTTTTACCTTTCAAACGTAGATCATAAGGATGGAGAAAATTTCCAAGCAATGTCAAATATGTTAGGTAAAGTCCGATGATTATGTTATCATGTTCAAAAGCACAACACGCTTCTCAAAAATCAGATTTTAATCATTTTATTTGAGTAGAATTATCTTATAATTTCAAATTTTTAACAAAATTTATTAATTTTTAAAAAATCCTTTTCCCTTAAAATTCAGTAAAAAATTAATGGCAAAACATGTAATATAATTAATATTATACTGAATTCTCTTATAATTCAAAATAAATTAGAAATTTTCTTAATCTTTAAAAATTTTCAATCTTATTTTTAATTAAAACATTATTTTCTTTTAAATTTCAATTGAAAATAATGGAAAAATAAGTGATATGATATTGCTACACAAATCTCATCATTATGATAATTTTAATTAAATTTTATTTAAGTTAATAATTTTTAATAGTTGGAATAAATTATTAGTTTGAATCAGATTAGATCAGTTTAATTTTATCTTAAATATTTTTAAATATATTATTTTTTTAATATAATTCAATTATTTTAAATATGTTATTTTAATATAAATTTTAAAAAAAATTCTTTTAAAAAAATTTAAATTTTTTTAAACATGAGGTACTCATTTTCTTGGTATTATTTTTGGGGCTCTCAAAAGCCATCGAGTAATTATCCATCCAGGGTAAACCTCACCTCGAGAATAAAACAAAAGAGCTGAGGTGAGTGATAGAAATAAAATATATGTGTAGAAGAAGACATGAAAGGATCGGAACACGCGTAGGATTCCCCTGAGATTGGAGGTCCGACGTTCCCTGTACAAAACACCAACTGTCCCTTCTTTTCCGTCCGCCACACGACGTCTTTGGAATGGATCCTCAATTTTCTATTTCTAACATTCATTTGATTTCCTTGGATTCGCCTGAGAACATTGATGTTTTGAGTATTCATTACTTCAACGATCATAACATAACTAAGGTGATCTTCTCTCGCGTAATTTTCAAAATTTGGTAGGATTGAAAATATATTTTTTAAAATATTGTAGTCTTTAATTTTTTATAATTTTTGAAAAATTATTTCCTTAAATTTTTAATTAAAAATAACAATAAAACGTACGTAAATTAATTAAGAATTTTTATATGATAATCTAATATAATTCTTAAACTTAAATTGTACTGATTTAAAATAATAAGATATTTCATATATTTTAAATAAAATTTAATTGTTTTGATTCAGTTTAAGGGTTTAATTGAATTATTATGTTATAATATTTAATTATTTTATATATAATATTTATATTACGTATATTTTATTAATTTTAATTAAAATCTAAGATTTTTTTGAAATTTTAAAAATTGAAGAATTTTTCTAAAATTTGTATATATATATATGTTTTATAGCACAAACTCTAACGTATTGTTGAAGAGTAATTATGTGCTTTGATTGCTTTAATAATTTGTTTCCTCTTTCCATATTCAGGCGACGAACAAACAGAGCAGGTGTGATTCATCCATTGATGATATCAAATTCCAAAACCTTGTCATCTTTTTGATGTCTATTCTCGTGAAAAGCAAGTTCTTTTATTACAGATTTGCGGTGTTGCCAAGTGTGACAAATAAGACATAACCACCTTGTAACACAGAGATTGTAACATGATACCTACCAATTTGTAGTTTCTTTAGGGTTGATGTGTTATTAGGGTACATAACTTGACTAATTCATCTTTTCTTAATTAATTATAAATATGAATCTATCATATAATTATAAAATTACGTTTTGAAATGCCATTGAAGTGTTAAGATATAATTAAAAAGAGTGTTATAATTATAATTATAATTATAATTGTAATTAAAATAGTTCAAGTGTTTAATGATGTCTATTGTGTGAATATTATAATAGTAAGTGTTAGAGTATCCTATATTGGCTAAACATGAAAATATTAAAGGATTTATAAGTAGTAATGATCAACAATCTAAATAATTAATTCTAGTTATTTTAGTAATGGTTGACCCAAGCCCAGTTCTTGTTTATGAGCTCTATATTTTACCCATATTAAAAATTCTAATATGATATCAGAGTAGGTTTTGTTTGGATTATTAATTTTTCAGTTGTCCGTCTAGATATTCAGTTCCAGCAGGTCGGTCCGGTTACTACTATGTTTATTTCAAGTGATAACTGGATGTCCAGTTCCAATTGCACTCGAGGGGAAGTGTTAGAGTATTTCATATTGACTAAACATAAAAATATTAAAGGATTTATAAATAGTAATGGTCAACTATCTAAATAATTAATTATAATTATTTTAGCAAGTTTGACCCAAGCTCAATTATTGTTAATGGTCTTTACACTCTACTTATATTAAAAATTCTAATAATAAATAAGTCCCGCTGTAAATTGGCAAGTGAGATTTACTGTGTAAAATGAATAAAAATGAACCTCACAATTATGTGATATTGAAATTTATTTTTTATTTAAAAATATAAAAATGATAATATATTAGTATTGACATGATATTTGATAATGGAAAGTTAATCTTATCAAAATTTTCATTCATGTAAAGTTTATTATGAACATTTAAAAAACGTTAAGGATTAATTTAAATACTTCAAAATGTTAAGATTCAACTTATTTTCTATTATAAATATTGAGGTTTAAAATAAACTTATGACGTTTGAATATACATAAAAACATGGAAATAGTGTTCAAGAGGGTAAAAATAAAAATAAAAATAATTGGTACGAGGTTAAATAGTTGATGATAGGTGAATGGTCGTAATTGTGAAATTTTGATTACATTTGTGAAAAAGGGTGACTCACCTCTCGGACTTGCCTTGCTTTCCAAGGATCACCACGGTCGGATTAAGTGTAATTTGATCGAAATTTACGTTAGACTCGAGTTTAAAGGGGTGGTTTGAGATCCAACCCGAATGATCGGATCGCCCACCTAAAATGCGGGCTCAGCCCATATGATGCAAGCCTGACCCAACCAAACTGTCCACTTAACAAAAGGCTACTATCAAAATCCAAAAAGGGTGGATGAATTATGAGAACAGGGAATCCTGTATAGTTATAGGGCACCACCATTCATGAGCAAAGTTCCTGCAACTAGCAAGGTCCCCCCAAGAGCATTGGCCTTGGATTCCCCTTATAATCTCACTTTACAGTAACCCAAAAACTGTCATCAATCATCATTCACACCATCTCACTTACTTTTGCTGCAAAAAGGGACTAATAAATTATCAACTTTTCAGCTAAGTAACTTGAGGGCATGTGCAAAAGGAGAAAGAAGGGTATTGCAGTTTTTAATTTATGCATTTGGAGATAAATGACCAAATTCAGCTACAGAATTCATAATATATACTTTACAAGTTAGAAATAACAGTGATGCAGTCACATTGAACTTCACAGATGCTATTGGATACTGCAAAAGTCACTACTTGCCCTCAAAAGGATCAAACTGGTTGGTATTCCAGAGAATAAAAGATCTGAGCCCATAATCCTCATCTCTGCCCACCTGCACATGCTTCTGCTTTACTTTTTCTTTTTTTTTTTTGGTTTCATTTCATGGAAATAATGGAATAATAGGCTCATTTCAGACCCATCACTCCCATCGAACACTTCAACTAAAAGACTCACCGAACACACTACACGGGAAGAATAAGAAGTACTAGACATTAATATCTGTAGTTAGAACACCAAACTAAACTATAATTCCTTTTGGTCATCATACTATTTATATTCCACATTCATTCTTTATAGAATTTTTCTGGTCTTTGATTTGTTGTTGATTAAACTGCTTGTGGGAGTTGGTTTGTAGTAGGTTGATGAGCTGCCATGGCGTTACGCTGAATGTGTCTGGGGCAGGTGATTAAGTGGTCATTACTGAGACCAGCTGCTTGCATCCATGAGTGCATTACAGTTGGACCAACAAATCTAAAACCTCTCTTCACCATGTCTTTGCTTATGCTTTCTGATTTTGACGTCTTCACAGGCATCTTGTTGCATGATCTGTATTGGGTAAAGATTGGTTTGTGGCTTACGAATCCCCACAAGTACTTGTCAAATGACCCAAATTGCTTCTTCACCTGTAACAAGAATCAAGTAAGCTAGAGTTTAATCATCTACTAAGGAAACTCCTACAAGGACATGTAAATTGAAGGAAGTGTTAAAGTGTGTTTGCTCTTCATTACCTCAAGTATCCTGTTGGAGTTGTCAATGACTCCTCGAACTTGGCTTATGTCGATGCCAAATTCAACACTAATTGAGGTTATCTTCTTTTCATTGAACTTGGAAACAACCTCTGGATCAAACCCTGAAAAGGCTTCCCTGCAGGAGGTGATTCCAAATAGCCATTAACTACTGAACAGGAAGATTAATTGTATATGGTTTTGATTCTCTTCATGGATATATCTACCTGAATGCTGGACGTTTCTTCAGAACCGAAGTCCAGTCTGATCCAACTTGTGCTCCAGTCAATACTAGCAATTCAAACAACAATCTGTATGATAAAACGAACTTGGTTCCTCAGTATGTTGTCTAAATTCCTGTGATTGAAGAGACAGAAAGAGGATATTTACCTATCATCGTGAACTGGAACTCCCCATTCTTCATCATGATAAGCAACATAGATGGGATCTGGAAAAAAAAAGAAAAAGAACAGGATCAAGGTCTCAGCTTTCTTGTTTTTGATAAATGTTTTCCAGGACATGCATAGAATAATTAAATCTACAGATGAAGATACCTGAATTGGGAGTAATAAAACTACATCTCTTTTCCTCTCGGCTAGTGGTACCGGTAGGCATAGAATCAGCTGCAGCAACTTTGCCTGAGAACTTGGCAGGTTTTCTTCCATAATGAGCGATTCGCGATTTTCTCTGTTCTTGCATCAAAGCAACTTGTTCTCTTCTTGCAGCTGCTATACTACCAGGAGCCTCTACGGTCAACGAAGAAGAAGAGCATTTCACATCAAAAGTTTCTACACAAGGTGGTGTGACTTCACCAACAACGCAACCTTTTGATTTCTTCACTGCGCTCGTCACTTTAGCTATGTTCCTCGGTGTGGAAACCTTCTCAGAACTCGAATTCAACCCCTCGTTGTCACTTCCTCTCTTGAGTGGTGGTGGTGGTCTTGGAGATTTTAGCTTGGGAGATATGGGTGGGGACAAAGAACCCTTAGTACTCTTAGTGGAAGCAACATTTGTAGGTGACAGCAATGGTAAAGGTGAAGGCTTTGAGGAAGGAGACTTGGTGGGAGAGTTCTTTTTAAGTGAATTTCGCCTCTCCAAGATTGGAAATTGGTTCGATTTTGGTTGAAGTACAGGTCGGCCATTGATTTTAGCAATGGTGTTGGCTTGATGCAACCTGGGTTTAGAGGAACACATTGTGTAAGCAAAGCAAGCAGTTGCAGAGAGACTTAAAAAATGTTTTGGACTCTAAGAAACTGGTAAGGAAATATGAGGACAGTGAAAAAGATTGGACTTAAGAAGAGCAATGAAGTGATATGGTAATATATAAATGGGAATGTGGGGACAGTTTGGAGGAAGTTGTAACATGGGTGGGTTGGGGTCTGCCATACAACCCTTACTTGAGGGGCATAGCTTTTCTGGGGCCAAATGTTGAGAAGAAGATGACAATTGAAACCCTACTCAAAAGGGTATTGATAAAAAATATATATATATCAATAACAAATAGCAAACCAAAAAAAAAAAAAAAAGAGAGAGAGGAAGTGTTGGGGGTGGTGGTAATGTTAATGCCAGCCTTCTCATGGACCCTCTTCAATTCCCATTCCTTTTTGTGCCTTCACTGCTAGAATAGCACAATCAGTCTTTCCCACATCCTAGCTGGGGTGGGGATGAAATGGAGAGAATGACCAATCATTGCCTTTCATATGGCTTGCTGGATCCCTTAAGTGTATGATCAGTACTTGATAAAAAAAGAAAAAAGAAGAAGTGATTTGGATTTTAGTATTGATTCTAGTTTTAATTTGATTAAAATACATATACTTTTTATGCTATTTGATAAATTTTAGAAAATTATTTAATTTATAAATTTTCAAAAAAAATCATATTTTTATTTTTTTAGAACAAACTTTTTCTTTTATACCTCAGATAAAAAAAATAAAACAAACGTGATATAAATATTATACATAAACTAATCAAATGTCACTAATATGATAAATCTGTTAAACTCTTAAATTTGATTTGAATATGGTAAACTCGACTTAAGAGCTAAGCTGGATCATCTTGTAAACAACATTTGATTGACCCATATATGATGTTCATGTTTTGTATATTTTATCGTTATTTTTTAATTGAAACTTAAAAAAAGAGTTTTTTAATTAAAAACATTAAAAAACTTCAAAAATTATAAAGATTAAAGAGTAATTTTGGAATATTCCTAAACCAAAAAAAAAAAAACCTTTTGCTCTTTCAATTTAGTTGTTGAACTAATCAAATGAGTGGTTAAAACCTTTCCATCTTGTTACATGCTTGCTCCATACCTTCTCCACGTCTTGTTTAGTGCAACTCAGCTTATTCTAATTCATTATCCTTTGAAAAGAAAAAAGACTTGTGCATGTGAAATGGTCCCAAATCCCAATTGGAAGACAAATAAGGCCTATATACTCAACTCAAAGTACCTTGGATCACTCAATGCCCGCGTATCTTTCTTCTCTAACTTCTAGGCTATGAACTTGACATCTGAAAAATATCAATTTATCAGAATACCAAACCTTGGAACTGAATTCATATGGACATTGCTTGGATCTAATGTTCTTCTCTAATATTAGAAAATCATTGTCACTTCAAGGGTTGAGAATGCCTGTAAAATGAAGTATTTCTTATTAATTTATTCTGTCTTGTGAATTTTCTTTTGTCTAATAAAGAGCAATGTGGAACCCTATGATTAGGCTGGCCTAACGCATATCTAGACAGCCATTAATGTATAATCTATACCTTTCAGCTTTCAAGCAAAGTATAGCCAAAGCACATGACTTGATCAATAGCAAGCCAATGTCAAAGAAACTGAAGCTTTCAAGTTTGGCTATCTTTGGAGTATTCATTTGATTGTAGTCAAGAGTGGCCCCATACCCATTTATGGTCATCTACAGTACTGTAGGCTCAACTCCTTACATCTGATCTTCTTAGGGATATGCAGGTGATTCTGATACCTGAAAACAAGATTAACAAACATGTCTAACTTTAATAATTTTGTGTGTTTAATTTCTTAGACATTACATGAAGCAAGATCATGCAATTCTATAAGAGTTTCACAAGCAGAAGCCATTGCAACAAAGAAGTTTTAAGACCAGATTCAGTTCTGGGTTTCAATAAAGTGGAAAGATATAACCCTAATTGCATGATTAGAATTATAATAGAAAACTAGATAATTGAAGTTTAAGAAGCATATATCATGAACAAAATGGAAAACAAATTTTAGTGGAAATTATTCTACCACTACCGAATTTAGATAGTTATAATGAATGAGTATGGACTATTTAGAGATGATTCAAGTAGTGTAAGAGTTTCTGTTTTTAAAAATTTTTAAAATAAAAATTAAAAAATGCATAATTCCAAAATTTGCTTAAAAGTAATTAATTAGTTAGATATATATTTATTAATATTGCATATAATCATTATAATTATTTAAATCTAATTAATTAATAAATTTGAAGGTCAACATATATATTTTTAATTATAAACTAGAGTTCTTAAGTCGTATCAGGTTAATTTATTAATTATTATATTGTAAAAAAGATCATGAATTAGCAAAATTTTGATGGCTGGCATTTATATTCTCAAGGCATCATCGCATTTAATGTGCTGAGCGGATAAAACATGTGTTTCTCCAACATATTTGAATTCATTTCTTATGACAATACTGAGACAATCCACTTGTAACACGCAATGAACATCTTTTCAGAGTGAACTGTCTCTTTGTATATTTATTTTTCCTTTATCATCGACTTGACCTGAAGGAAAAGGTGAAGCATCAATTATTTAATCGTCCTTCCTGTTTTCTGGGAAGAGTTGGTTCTGTGAATTTAAACTCTTTTTTTTTTTTACTGATAAGTTCAAACCGAAATTCACAGCAGAAGTTGGCCAAAGTTGAAGGTTGCAAACAAGTTTGATTCATTAACTGGCTCGTGTAGCTATAGTTATCAGAACAAACGAGAAACCACATGGATAAGAACAAAGGTGCTTCCGGTTCCATGATTCATCTGCAAATTCGTTGAGCTTCGAAGTGCCTAAAAATGACATGGAACATCTTCAACTTTCCAACAGTTTCCACATAGAAAGATAAGGGTTGCGTTCTTTTGGGTACTGATAGGTACTTGTTTGACGTCTTCTTACTCAGAAACCCTAGCATGCCACATTATTGTACGTCCCAAAAAGAAAAAAGAAAAAAAAAACCATGTCTTGCACCTGTCTTGGGCTGTTAAGCTACTGTAATCTTCAAACAGCTGGTCACGAGAGCCAATGTTACTGCCAAATTTTGTTGCTAAGGTACGTCATCATCATCTATGGTGGGACAAACTTCATCTCTCTCACTTGGTTTCCAATGATGACAAGAGATGGTATCTCCCGACAATTTGGGACAGACCAAGTAAATGAAAGCAGTCTCAATGTTTGATTGCCTACATCAAACGTCCATTATTGTTCGAGTTGGATCAGATTTTAAGACTAAGTTCGAACAAATATTGGGACTGAGTTAATAATTACGAATTAACAGAATAATTTTTTAAGAATATATAATAATCCGTAAATTATATAATCAACCCGTGATGAGCTGTGATTAAAAAAAAATTCCTTTGATCCACTGAAAAAGAAGGGTCTTGGGGATGTCCCCAAGCAGGTGGACCTCAGTGCTGGCATTATTCAGGGTCAGCACAGCAGCCTCCACATCATAAAAATTTTAGGAAATTGAATAAAAAAGAAAAATCATAAATTACTGAAATTGAATAGAGAACATGATAAAAAATTAGGAAAATTTTCATGAAAGAGATGTTTCATGGTGTATGATAAAGTATATAAAGCCAGCTTTTGGCAAATTCTGAATTCCTTGAACCTTGTTTGTATGATCCATCATTCTCATGATCTTCAAGTACGTGTAAGTATGATCTTCAAATGTTACTTGTAAGTATTATCTTCAAATGTTAACTTTTCCATTAGGTGTAAAGAAATAAACTAATTAGCCAATAATTAGTGGGATTCAGTGATTATTATCACTATTAAATGAAAAATATTTTAAAAATTTTATAATAATAATAAATTTTGCTGTAACAAGAAAAGAACAAATTGCGTTCAATGTTTTAAAACTGGATTGAGAGTTAAATTGATAAAATAAAAGGATTAAGGTTTAAAATATTTAACCGATATTAAATAATCATAAAACCGGTTAAAAATTGAATAAAATTAAAGAATTTGAAATATGATTAAAGAATATTGTCCTTGCTCATAAAAGAATTTGAAATTTAATTAAAAAGAAGATTGTTAAATAAAAATTAATTGATTAATTTTAGTCCATAAAAATTGATTATTTTACAAAAACTGACAAAAATTATTAAAGTTAAATTAAACAAAAAATTAAAAACTGAACAAAAAATAAGACGATTAAAAATTTTAACAGTTGAACTAATAAAATCGGTTCAATTTTTGGTCACAATGCTAATCTGGCATTGAAGATCCATCCATGTCTTTCCTTGTCAGATTACTTCAAGGCCACGTTTGGTTGGTACGGATTGTTGACTGGGAAAGTAATCTTTTTTCTAAAATTTAAATTATTATGTTTGGTTCGTTTTCTGATTAGTTAAGAAAGTAAAAACTTTCATTATTTAAGGAAAGTAGTAGCACTTTCCCTGAATTCTAAATCCGAGCATCCCCCTTAGTATTTAGATTACTTTCCTCAAGAATTTAATCTAAAAATTATACTGGCCAATTTAACCATTCATTCCCTCTCAACTCTACGACTTTAAAATATATAAATTTCAAATAAATTTTGATTTAATAATTAAAAAAATATATAAATAAATTTTAGTTTATAAATAATAATTTTTAAATTATTTATTTTT
>JAOTAX010000003.1:33195372-33210929 GCA_025629825.1 Erythroxylum guanchezii | reverse complement strand
AGTTTTATTTAATTTATAATTATTATTAGTAATAAAAATATTTATTATTATTTTAAAAACAAAAATTAAAAATTCACTATAATTATGAAAGTTGAAATAAATAAAATAACTAATTAAAAAACTTTGGGAAAAAGAGGGGAAGGAGAGATAAGAGGGAGGGAGGGAAATTTCTTTTTTTTTTGAAAATTTCTCCTATTTTTTTTTAATTTTCAGTATCGGCCAGTATTTAGATTTTGAATATTTTTGCTCTTCAAATCTATAGTTTTCTTTATTTAACGATTTCAATTTTTATTCGGTTCGTAGGGATATAATTAGAAACACAAGTCAAAATTAAATTACATTTCATAAAATACTGTTACATACCAAACACTATAATAAGAATCCATCCAACTTTCCTATTAGAATTCTTATAAGTATTCAAACATATGAATATTTTTACTTTTATTTTCCGAAGAATCATATTCCAAATTTACTTTACTTTTCCGTCAATCAAACAGGACCCAAATGATATCTATTTCTTAAAGGCAAAGGGGATATTTATAACTCAACAACATTCCATAAATTTTCTTTCCGATTACTGGTTAATATCTACAATAAATTAAAGGTAGTGACATTGGTTTTTTGGCCATTCAAGTCTCTCTACCTGCCTCATTAAAACAAAGTTCCCCAAAAGAGAATGATACTAGATATAGTCAGTTAGCTAAGTCAAGAATTTGGTTTTTGTGGCTTGCAATCACTTATAGTTTAGACATGTACTTGTCAAATTTATTATTATTGCTATTGCTATTATTTTGATACTAAAATTCATAATTTTTTGAGTTTATATTAATTAAATTATCAAATATAAATTATGTATTTTAAATAATTCACTTAACAAAGAATTGCACTTCTTTTACCCTAGGCTAAAAGAGAATTTGCATCAAAGAATGAATAAGTTGCATAAGAATTTGACATTTTTATTTTATTTGTATACAGTAATTTCAGTACTAATTTACTTTTCTGCCTGTATCCTCCATTGATGGACTTAAGCTTTTCTGGGATTTGATAATTAGCCGGGTTTTAATCAAACGCCACACTGATACCAACAATACATAGAAAGCCTATTCCAAAAAGCTGAAGTAGAGGCTCAAGGTCCGCACAGGCTACAACAAGAGTTTAGGTCTCCTGACCCACAAATGAAACGATGGGATTTGATAATTAGTCAGGTTTTAATCAAACGCTACACTGATACCAACAATACATAGAAAGCCTATTCCAAAAAGCTGAGGTAGAGGGGATTCAAATTATCTTTACCTATAATGCTTTATCAACCCTATTCAGACGATATCATTCACGTAAATATATGTAGGATAAAAAAAAAAAAAAGTGGGTGAGATCGTCTGAAACAAAGTTAGCACAAGATTATAAGCACAGAAGATTTGATACTAAAGTAAAGGCTCAAGGTTAAAACCCCAAGGCGCAGGTGAGTTGGTAAGGGGTTCTCCTGGTTTAAGTGAGGTTGCGGATTCAAACCCCCTTCATGTATTCAACCGTTTAAAACTTGGAGCCAGACCTTTGCCTCCCGCAAGGGACTTACTCAGCTCGAGCGGGAATTAGTTTAGGTGTGGATGGTTTAAAGGTGCCTTCTCATAGTTGGAACCCTCCTAAAATACCTCGTGGGCCAAAAAAAAAAAAAAAAAAAGCTCAAGGTTAACAGAGGTAAATATGTGAATTTTATTATATTACGTGACATAAAACACCTAACAAGACTCCAATCCTTAAATAAAGGCTTAAGTTAGCACAGGCTACAACAAGAGTTTAGGGCTCCTGACCTGCAAATGAAACGAAACCAACTAAATGGAAGCCTTTTTTGCCTTGACAAAAATTTAATAGTAAAATAATTTGAAACCGATCCAATTTAGTTACTTCGATCGATTATAATTTAAATTAGATTTGAACTCTTATTTATAAAAACTTTTAGACTTCAATGTTTATATTTTTATAATTTAACACACTATAAAGTTTAATTATATTAAAATAATTTTTTGTTTTAAATAAAATTATATTTTTAATAATAAAGTAACAATTAAGATAAGGAATTCAAAGATTAATTAAGCAAAATTAAGTTCTAAAGCTGAAATTTTTAAAGAATTGTGATTGAAGTAATGACTCAATCGCTCTATTTATATAATTCTTTATTCAGCCTTCGTCAATATAAAAATTAGAAAGTGGAAATCAAAGGATTGATTTTTAATTTACATACTCAAATTGAAAAGAGAAAGTGAAAGAAAGTAACCCTTCAAATAAAGTATTTAAGTTTTTTTTTACCTAAATCATAAAATTTTAAAAAGTTGAATTTTTTAACTTGATTAGTTTCAATTGAATTTTAAATTATTTAATATTTTCCTTAAAAAGTTAAAACTTTTATGATTACATAACATAAATAGATTTAGGACTATTTAATATTTATTTTAAAAGATTAGACTTTTAGACTTAACTCAACTTAATAATATTTGATATAATCTAATTGAATATAATTAAAATTTAATTGAGCCTAATTAAGCTTAGTTTAAATTGCTTATATTTAATTGAGCTTTAGTTAAACCAATTAAGAGATTTGATTCGGCTTGGCCAAATCTGTCAAGTTCGATCAGGGCCTTACTCGACCCGATGCATTACTATTTTTAGTGTTCATGTAGTTTTGGTACAATCTTTTGTACTTCTTTTATCAGGAAACTTGTGATTTTTTGAACTTTCTCAAGAAATCTGTTCTCTTCATGTTTCTTATGATCAGACCAAACCAGAGGTTGTAATGGTCAACCTGGTACGTTGTAATTGGCAAAATATGGAAGGAAAGGTGCAGAATCCGGAAAGGACAAGTGATGGCTCTATAGAAAACAATGGTTAAATGCTGTTCATCCTCAAAATACATATGCAGAAACATATGTGAGTAAAGAGAGACAATTTGTGTGATTAGGCAATGTACAAACGTTAAGCAAAGCGATTAGTCATCTTCCAAGTTCAGTTTTGAGTTGAACAGGACGGTCCTCTGGAGCAAGAACTCGTTCATAGGTTTGTCAGTTTCTTTATGTATCCATGTCTGCCCTCACAACGTCCAATATTGGAGCTCTGCAAATCGGACATTTTCCACTACTCCATTGCAACTCATGAGCACACTTGAGACAGGTGCACATATGTCCACATCTGACGAAGAACATTTGTTAAGTACAATTATGAGCATTAGTTTTGAAGATTTTAGATTGAACCAAGAAGTGTGGGATCAGAAGCAAAGTACCTGTACAGAAAACAATCGACCTGCACTTCATAGCAGATGCAGCAAATTCGCTTGGATGGTACCTTCTCAATTGAGTTTCTTCCTTCCACTTGAACTGTAATTTGTAGTTTTTCTGAGTCTTGATCATAAGGAAATGGATGGAAATACTGAAGAAAAGGAAGGTTAACAGGTTTTTCATTCTAAACTTACCAGGTGGATGTGCTATGTGCTGCATGGAGTTTGCCAATTTCACTTGCATCTCCACACAGCTCAGAACTGATTTCTTGAGTTCAAACAGCTCGCTTTGGAGTTGCTCCATGTGCCCTCTTAGATCATATATCATTTCCATTTCCTGTGAATTGACGCCACAAATTATTTGCATCATCTCCTGCAAGTGGCTTTTACTGGATTTGATCAAGAACTTTTTAAGTACTTACAATCGATGGATGGCTTGCAGATGAAGAATGTGGCCTGTCCTGAGTCAACGCCTGAGAGGGTACACTTAAAAGAGAAGGTGCACTTGAAACTTGTCCATCATCATCAACAGCAGCATCATGATGATCGTTGTGATTCCACATCCTAAATGGAGATGAAGATTGGATTGTTGCTGAGGTTTCATCAAAATATGCAGAAGCTTCGATATACTGATCAATGGTGCTTTCTCCTATATATTGAATCAGCGAGCTCTCTCCTCCTCCTTCACCATTTGCTTCTTCTTGTAACAATCCACCTTCTTCTCCTTCTACTTCTCTTCCTACATCATCTGCTACTTGTTCTCTTCCTTCTGTTTCACTACCTGCTACATTCAAATGCCTCCTGAAGTAAGGCAATCTTGACAACTCTTCAGCTTCACTTCCCTCATCAAGTTTTTCTAGACTGGCTTGTCTTTGTGCACGTAACATCATCAATTCGTCCATCTTATCTCTGAGATCACCAGCAAGAAAAGTTGATACTGTTTTTCTGCATCAACAATGCAACCAACATCAGATTTTATTCATTTTTGGATTGATGTTGAAGTGGTAAGCATGTAGGAGAACATCATACCTTTCGATGAGCTGCCGTCTCTCATCGTTGTCTGAGCAAGTAAGCATCATCTCCTGATACCATGTTTGTCTCCGGTCTTCCCAATAACTTTTCGGCCGAGCTATGTCAGTAAACCAGTCATAACTAGTCACTTCAAAATCCTGCTGGTAATTGAAGTCTTGTTCTGTCTCATTTTCATCCCACTCATTCAAGGACTCAGTTACCTGTGAAGCTTCTCCAGGTTCAAGATCTTC
This sequence comes from Erythroxylum guanchezii, assembly GCA_025629825.1. Classification (NCBI taxonomy): domain Eukaryota; kingdom Viridiplantae; phylum Streptophyta; class Magnoliopsida; order Malpighiales; family Erythroxylaceae; genus Erythroxylum; species Erythroxylum guanchezii. The sequence goes on along the minus strand of JAOTAX010000003.1, from coordinate 33,206,399 downwards.
AACTTCGTTGGGCATGATTTCCTGCCATGTTATATTGATTCGTACATGAACATCTTCGAGACTTTTGCTAGTTGAATTCTCTACTAAATCTGCAACTTGCTGCTCAGTAGTGGAACTTTCTTGATGATGACCATCTGCACAGTGGTCCTGTGTTGGGGGCAATCGATTTTCTACTTGTGCAGCACGATATTCTTGCTGATGACCCTTTTCAGGAGCTTGGTTAACGTGTAAGGACAAGTTCTTTACTTGAGATGCACTCTGATCGGTGGTAGTGGAACATTGTTGGTGATCATTATCTTTAGGAGTTTGCCTTGGTGGCAACTCTACTTGGGAAACACTCTGCTTTGCTTCAGGAGTCTCACGATGGTCACCATCTTTAGTGTGCTGATTTTGAGTGCTTGAAGAATTGTTCATATGCACATTCTTGACATCGTTGTTGCTTCTTGAAGCAGAAGCTGCCTCACTCATGGATGTCATGGCTTGCTCAATTCCTGCACTAAATATTTCCCTGCATAATTATCAAACTTTTGAGTAGAGATTCCACTGGAGTAGAAACAAAACCTATTGGCATTGATTGAAGAACTCGCTAATAATGTGATACAGTTCATGGAATTTGTACTATGTTTCAATGCATCAGAATCATAGTTCATATATGTATTTGATACCTGAGATGCATGATTTTAGACCTCTGTTGCAATTGGTTAGCTTCAGACGTCGGTGCTGTTCGGGTTATTTGCGGCCGCTGCTGACTTTGGACCATATCATCTCGCCGCCGTAGGAATCTTAATCGGAGTAAAGACTGAAATTGAAGCATTACAAACAAATACGCGATACAATAGTTTCAGTAACAATAAGTTGTGACAGAGATGAAATTTCCTGATAAAAGGCAGAGGTTGACTTCACCTGAATGCGGCCACGATGAGGGAATTTCGAAACAGATTGGCGTTCTGTTAATAAGTTGAGCTCTCTATGCCTGTCTTGTTCCATGTGCAAAAGCAAATCATGGAAAGCTTGTCTTCCTCTAATCCTAGGTGAACTTACAACCTGTGAAAACCCTCTTTGCTCTGCAGATTCAGAACCAGCACAAGTCCTGCGCTCTCTTGGCGCATCTCCAGCATTGATTGTCTGACCCTGATCATTACTATCAGAAGTCAGTTTCTTGATTATATCAGCAATCCTAACTTTCTCTCGCTCCCCTGCACTTGAAATTCTGGAATTCATCGACGAATGTCTGCTCTGTGGGATTGTGTCACAATCAGCAAAAGAGTCAACGTTTGAGGCAGAGTCACCTGCATCAGAGCATCTCGGCGGCGAGGGCAATGTACTTTCTGTAAAGTTCGATTCAAAGCTTGTCCTGTTCGTGCTAGGACAAGTGGGGTTTAGGGTGCTGCTAATGCTGTTGGATCGATTTAACTTGACATCTAGTTGACTTAGCCTCGCTTCCCATATCTGAACCAGTGAAGAGGCTCCGAGATTCTGACTTTCTGATGAATTGCCACATTGGGTCGCAGAATCTGATGTATTCTGAGAACTTTCTCTTGCAAAAGATTGTCCATTTGAGGATGCAACCACCCATAACTCTGCCTCTTGGCTTTGTTTCTCAATGGTTGAGACCATTTCTCGAGCCTGTTTTGCTGCCCACCGATCAACATTCCTTGCCTGCTTGCGACTCATGGCTGGTGAATCACCAATTCCATTGACATTTCTGGCTTGACCATTGGTCACGTATCGTAAGTTTCCATGGTCAGGCTTTGGATTGATCCGGTTCTCAGAATTCTCATTAGATGAAACAGAGATACATGTGTGGAGATGGTCTCTGACCAGTTCCTTGAGGTTTCTCTGGAAAGCGGCATTGGTCTCTCTGCCACCGCACCTGTTACGCCTGTTCTGATCCTGAAGAACGCAACCAAAAGGCGAAGATGAAGCAATCTCAACTTGGAAAGACGCCATTTTCGTTTTACTCTTTCACAACATACAAACAACCATTGGTAATCAAAACTGGAGGTGACAATGACATCATCTCCTTGCACATGAACAACAACAACCCATTTTTGTTTTCATGGGATTGGGGAGGATTGTGGTGGGAATCAAACCTCTCAATCTCTTACACCAGTAGATCTTCTCCTTTTTAGAACTGGGAAAACCTTAAAAAGTTAGGGAAACACGTCACAGAAAACAGAACCACCAAAAATAGGGAAGAGGATGTAATGTGCAAAATGAATGGTTTTGGTTTAGCTACTTTATGGGAGTCCTCGAGAGACAACTTTGACATAGAAAGATTTCGTCTAAATTGGTCTGAGAAACGGTTGTTTGTGTTAAAAAAAGGACCTTAGCATGAACGAACCAGAAAAGAGAAAGAAAAAAAAAACAGAGTAACTAAGAAATGGAGGGAGAGAAACAGAGACAGAGCCTTTTTGATAGGTTATGGAGTGTGAGGGAAGAAAAGAAGGAGACGTTAGTTCAATTAGCCGTTGGGAACAGAGGAAGGTCCCAAAAGCAAGCTCGTGAACTAGGAGGAGCTACTTTGCGACTCTTACTTTTTTGACTATTGCTTTATAATCATTTTTTTTTTGGGTATAATTTGATCGTATCAACCATATTATAAATATGTATTTAATGTCTATTTAATTAACTTTGACTTCTTTTTTAATTTTGCCTGGTTTAATAGTGTTAACCATCAATATATATAATAATAAAATTAGTATTATTGGCAATTTAATATGAAATTAAATTTCTTTTTTATTTTTGCATGTTTATTTTTTAAGTATATATTCAGAAATAATCTCTCTAATAGTTACGAGTAAAATTATATATCAAACCTCTCTAAACCTTCAGTATCATTGAAATTTTTACTTCTAATTATTATTACTTTATTTAACCTTTTGAAATTAGTACGACATATTTTAACATATAATTTTTTAAATTTTTGTCTAATTTTATGAATTTCCATAATGATAGTTACTCAATAATAATTTTTATTAGTTTTTATAATCTTATTTGTTGGGTATAAATTTACAAATTTATCGTATCAACTACATTATACGTATGTATTTAATGTCCATTTACTTAACTTTGACTATTTTTGACTGGTTTAAGAATGATAATTAATGGCTATATATACATTAAAATGAAAATAAATATTTATTAAACTCATCCTTATTTTACTTCGTTTTACCTTTTGAAACTAATATTACACATCATAACGTACCAAATTTCTTTTCAATTTCTTGATAATTTTTATGAATTGCCACAATGATAATTACTCATTAACAATTTTTATGAATTGTTTTATAATCTTATATTTTGGTATTAATATACAATTTCATTGTATGGACTATGTTATACATATGTATTTAATGTCTATTTAATTAATTGTGACTTTTTTTACATTTTTTTACTGGTTTAATTGTGCTAACTAATTGATTGTATTATTCAGTATTTTAAAAATCAAACCGAAAGTTAAACTACTAAAAAAAATTTAAAGTTTAAAAGGTTCAATCGGTATCAAACCGTCATAGAACTACCTAAAGATTGAATGAAATTAAGAAATTTGAAATATAATTGAAAGATGTTGTCCTTACTCATCGAAAAACTTGAAGTTTAATAAAAAGATATTGTTAAATAAAAATTAATTAATTAATTTTGATTTATAAAAATTTATTACCTTATAAAGTTGATCTTCACTAGTTTTTAACAACAAGAGTTATCAAAGTAAATTAAATTTGAAGTTAAAAATCGAATCGAAAAGTTGGACGATTTAAGATTTTTACAATTTAATAGGTTGAATCTGTTGAATTTTACTTTATTCAACCAATTATAGACAAGTTAATATGAAATTAAAAAATTAAACGAATTCTTATTTTACTTTATTAAACCCTTTGAAGTTATTCTTGTCTATTTTAACATACCATTTTTTTTCAAATTTGTTGCAATTTTTACGAATTGCCATAATGATAATTACTCTAACAAATTTTGGTATAAATGTACAATTTTATCGTATCAGCAACATTATACGTATGTATTTAATGTCCATTTGATTAACTTTGACTATTTCTATTTTGACCGCTTTAATAGTGTTAATTAATGGATTGCATTACCATTTATACTTGTCAATAACCCACCATAAAATTAGTATTATACACAATATAAATGAATTTAAAAACTTATTAAAATAATCTTTATTTTACTCCATTTAACCCTTTGAAATTAATATTACATAATTAACATATCTATTTTTTTAAATTTCTTGCCAATTTTTGTGAATTGTCATAATGATAATTACTCAATAACAATAATTTAGCGCTACATACCCTTATTTTTTGTGGCGCAAATATACTTATATAGTATATACCTCTTAGCGTACCAACTATGTTACACGTATGTATTTTATGTCCATTTAATTATTTTTGATTGGTCTAATATTATTAATTTTAGGGTTAATTACTAAAAGATCTCAAACTATTGTCAAATTTTCAACTATAGTCCGAACTTAAAGAAGTAACAATAAAATGCTAAAATTTTCAAAATTTTTAAATTCTAGCTCAACATTAGGTTTATTGTTGTATTGGCTTACGTAAAACTGCCACATGTCTATGGACCCCACTAATTAGACACGTTAGTGTCATTAAGAAGAGGTTGCCTGATTAGCAAAACGACGTCGTTTGTTGGACTTAGTAAAATGACGTCATTTCGGTTATTATCAGATGTCACCCTCTTCTTCTCTGTCAATAGCCCAAAAACTCTATAACTAAAATCTCTAACCTCTTCTCTGTCAATAACCTGAAAAGTATGAAACTAAAATCCCTAATCGTGCATGGGTGCTTCTTCTTCATCAGTCTCGCACCCTAAATCCCTAATTTCGTCTTCTCTTACGTACTCTCACTCTCACATACGAGCAGCTTCTTTGTCCGTCCCTAATTTTGTCTTCTTTCACGAACTCTCACTCTCAAACAGAAGCTTCTTCTTCGTCAGTCTCACAACCTAAATCCCTACTTTTGTCTTCTTTGATGCACTTTCGTTCTCGTACGTTGGATTATAATTGAAAAAAAATAAAAGTTGGGCTTTTTTATTGTTATTTTTTAAAGTTTAGACTATAATTGAAAAATTGAAAAATTTTAAGCTTTTTTTTGGTAATTTATCCTAAATTGATTTTAAAGCTAATAATTTACAACTAATTCAATTCAGGTTAATAAGTTAAGATTAAATTGATCGAATCTTATGTTAGACGGAGATTAGTTTGAGATTTTGACAAAATATTTTTATTTTTTGGTGGCTAAAAGATTAAATTATTAAAACAATATTATTTTGTCTCATAAGTAAATCAAATTTCCGATTTTAATATTAAATTTGGGACTATCCAAGCCCCAGCTACCAAGCTATATACAACTAATAGATGAAAAAAGAATTCAAAAATTGATCAAAAAAATCCTGCATATGTACAAATAGAGGGCACACGAGATTTCATATGAACAAAAAATGGGAAAGTAATGTAGCAGAAGCACCAAAGGCACTCAAATTCAGAATGAAAGCTCTTCAATGCTAGATTTGCTACTAGATGTCCTTGGCTTTAGCTTCCAAGCATCCACCATGTCTTCTTCTTCCTAGTATCCATCAGAGGTAGCTCTGGAAAACAAATTAGACAAGAACAATAAGAAACTAGAAACTGAAAAGTACTCATGCTCTCTGTCAAGAAATGAATCAAAAGTTTGGAACTACATACGATCATAGCAACATATGCAAAGCTCATAAAATGAGAGAACATAGAGATTTCATGCTTTTGTGATATGCCATAAGGCAAGTATCTCAATTCATTTCAAAACTAATTATTCAGTCTCAGATTGTTTTACCTCCTTCAGGATATGCTGTATTAATATAGTGTACCTCTACCCAAAAGCTCAAGAAAATAACTGCATGTAAAGCATCCATTATCATACTGTAGTTAAGTGGCAATGTGTATTAGTCCTTAATGCCAAATGCTTCGAAATAAGAAAGAACAGAGAATAAAACTGACATAAAAGCTTACATAAATTTAAAAGTTGGACTCAAGGGCATAGCTTTTATATGTTCCAATAAGCAAATAAAAACTGATAAACATAAAGAAAATAGGTAAAACGAAAAGGAAACATTGAAAGATTGGAGATTGCTCGTACAGAATCTGCAGAAGCTTGCAATGTGACATGATCACCGCATTCACCACTCCTAATAGCAACCATGGAATAAACAGAGTAAGCAGCTTGAATTCACTTCAAAAAGTTTTTACAGGGAAACAAAGAAAAACAGGGAGCAACAACAAACTTGTTCATTTTCTTCAAATATTCACCAATACGTTAAAACGTAACCCTAAAACATTTTTCGGTGAGATTTGAGGTGAAACAATGTGGATACAGATTAGAAAATTCTAATTTTAGTCTAATATACAAACATGGTATCAACTCATTAAAACAATTTTACAGTAACTCATTCAGATGTCATGTTTGTAGTATTCAAGAGATTGGTAAAGATGATCTGGTAAGGCACATAACTGAAATTCGAAAAAGAGGTTAACAAGATGGAGTAGTAACAAAAAAAAAAAGTGAGCTACTGGTAAGAAAATAAATCTTTAAAATTCAAAAGAAAACAAACCTGACAGTTACCATCCCCTTCAACTTTGTTCTCAACCAGATCATATACTTTCAGCCTGAAAAACAAACAGCACATAATAAAAGATTATTATATAAAATGTCATATACTTTAACCAATAAGAGAAAAAGTTACAAGTTCTGCAAATTTCAGGCATTTTTGCATAATTTAGTTTATTGCTTAAATTCAGGAAAACATACATAGGAAGAACCAGTATGAGACGTGTCTAGTAGCCTTTGATGAGAAGAGACCTCTTCATCTTCTGATGGCATCTGTCCATTGGTTTTAGGAACATGCTTTGGAAAACAAAATAGGAGAGTCAATTCATGCAGAGATTAAAATATGTAGAAAACTAAAATTCATAATATTGAACAATCTAGGCAAAAAATAAAATAAAATTATCATCTCCTAAGCAATACTTACAGGAACTGGAACCATCTGATTTAGCCTCTTGTCCACTTCACTATCAAGAGCAGACTCGTCTGCTATATCTAAAGTACATCTCAACTCTTCCATCTCTGGCTTTTGTTCAGCAGTATGAAACAGCATCTCATCTCCATTACAATGATTTGATTCCATTTGGCAACTATCATCATCATCCAAGACTTTCTGATCAGTCTCTTGATCTGAGAAACCATACAAACTATCAAATCAACCCAGAAAAACACAAGTAGCCCATTATAAGCAATGAATCAAGCTCAATACATTACCAGAATCGTGGCATTATCCACCAGAAGGACCATGCCATTGCTGGTTAAGAACCAAATCTTGAGCACAATCATGGAACCTAGCTTCTTCAGCAGAAGCAACCCGGGAAAGTTCTTCCTGAAAAGCATGTGCAACAATAGCATCGTTCTCCATATGATTTGTTTGATTATTATATCTGTAACATATCCAACTTCATAAATGTCCCTGCCATAATGACAATAATTTTAATAATATCATGCCACTGCATATTTTTGAACTTTGACTTGGTGAGCATAGATTGATTCTTGGATATATTGAAAATATTGATGCTTCCTATAATAAAAACATCTCTTAAGCACCAAATGGAGATGATATTGTGTGATGTGTGTTCACAGTTTCTTAATCCTTTGCAAATGCACTATGTGCAAGAACTAGTTACGCCGAAAGTTTTGTTGTTAATTTGAGTTGGATGACCTGATAGAGGATGCTGATATGCAGTAAGAGGCCATGGCAATTGGCAACAGTGAGAACTCAATATATTTGCTATTAAGTTTATTTTTCTATTTGATAAAAGTTAAAAATATTTATAAAAGTACTTATTCACCTAAAAAAAATTAGAATTGATATTTAAAAAGTACTTCCAAAAATTTAAACTTGTAACCTTACTATTATGTTCTAAATTAAAATTAATTAAATTAATAATGAAAAAAATTTATGTTTAAACCTTATGAAAAATAACAGTAATAATAAATAATATAATATTTGACAAATTCAAAGAAATAATTATGCATTAATAATATATTTTATATTTTTATTAAAAAGTTATTTATTTGAGTGATAAATTTATAGTTGATATATATGAGTCATTAATTTTTTTTTGGAAATTGAAAAGGGATTAACTATAGACAAAACTATAACATCATTACAATGAGAGTTAATCTAAGAAGAAATATACAAGAACAAAAGAGGAATCAAAAGGTTAGTAAAACATTATAAGAAGCCAAGCTAAAGATTTCATGTGAGTCGCATGTCGGGGGAAAGTGAATGAAGAAGATTTTTAGTACTTAAGGCGCCTCGAATCTAATTAATAATCTTGTCAGCTACTTGATATTTCCCCTCTTCATGAGTAGTATATAGTCGAGCATTACGTTCTTTTCAAAGAGAATATATAGTAGTAGTGAAAGCAACTTTCACAAGAGCAGCGAGTCCGTCCTTTCTAAGAGTTTGTAATAGCCCAATTAAGAGCTTGATCCCAAGAATAATAATATCCATTAATAGATAGCAAATCCAAAAAGTCTACTCCAGATTGCTTTAGAATAACTACAAAGAAAAAAGAGATGGTCCTGATCCTTAGGCACGGACAAATTCAGAAATTTTTTTTAGTAAGAACAAAATTTCACTAAAGGCAAAAAAAATTAATAGAGCCAAATTTTTAATCAGAACAAAATTTTAATTTTTTTATAAGTTAAAAATTTAAAATAATAATTTTTTCATGTAAAATTTGTAGGAGCAGGGCAAGTGCCCACTGTGGCTCTCCTGTCCTCATGAACCATTTTACATAAGACAAATTATATTAGTATTGCCATGTCACCCATCTTTAGTCCCAAGTCTGTTTTTAATCACTAGTCATGTAATAAAAGAGGCTTTAGGATGTATAGAATTCTGCCATAAAAGCAGAAACTAAGATACCTCGTGTAGACCCTAAGAAGTAGCTGATGACAAGATTTATTGGAGAATGCATCACTTGGATCAAGAGACCAACTTATAGAATCATCATTCAAGAGATTAACCTGCTGGGGTAGGAATTGTACCAGAGTGTCAAAACCTCGATATCGCCCATACCATTAACCATTGCAGAAGGATGAGGCTTTTAAGTTGAGAGGAATGTAGTTTCTTAAGTGCTGAACCTGAGGGTTCCAGATAAGAGAACTGGAGTCAACCCAGTTATCATACCAAAGCCAAGTAGGTGCACCATTGCCAACCTTGTGTTTGATACAAGGATAAGCTAAGTCTCGCATCTTCATCATCTAGATTTGTATCTATGAGAACTCCCTTGCATAAGGAGCTTCATCATCTAGACTGAGTCATTATTATTTATTTTTCATATTCATCTTTTAGCATTATTATGTATTAGGTTAAATTGAGCTGAAATAAAATTAATAAGGATTATTTTTAATTTTAATAAATAATAAACTCGACATTTAACGATATAATACTTTAATCTTTAAAGTTCGACCAAACTATCATATTAAATTCATATTCTTTAGGGAATAGTAATGTGCTCATAATGTTCGCACTATCAAATATTATAATATAATAAATAATAAGTTCATAATTAATATTATTTTAATTATTATATAATATTTAATTGTGTAAAGAGCTAATTTAAATAGTATTAATTATGATAATTATAAATTACTAAATTAATGCTTACATATAATGAGCATAGTAGAAAAATCAGTTGCTAGAAATAATAAATAAACAAAGCTTTATCTCATATATATTTATATAAGTTTCAAATTTTGAATTTTCAGGATAATCACAACTCAACAGTGTTTACATATAACGAAGGATTTTAATTATGTGATTAGGATTTTTAGGCTTTCAGTTAAATGTTCTTATTTCAATTATTAAACTATTAAAAATTTTAATTCAATTCTTAAGTTTGCTGGTCACTTTATATAACAAAAGGACTATGTGATATCAGAAAGAGTCCAAACTGAAAATACAATTAAAAGAATGTGAATGTGTATGTCTACCTTGACGTCACATGAGATTTTGTTAAAAATGTTAATGAAAATCTAATTTGTAATGATTAGTAAATTTTAAATATAATTAAAAGATTTAATAATTATAAAAATAACATAAAAATAATATTAAATTAAAACAGGACCACTAAAAGCAACGCAACAAAGATTAGTGTTTCTCTCGGCCACTGCGTTTAGAAATGGTAACAAAAACTAACCTGGATCAGCATTTTACTATTTTAGAGATCAAAGTTGGAGATGATCCTACGAGACATCTCTGAAGCAATCTCTTTTACTTTGTCTTCATGTGCATCATCCATCTCGAAGATCTTACATCGTTAATATGTAAGACAAAGCAATTATTATTATACTCAATCATAAGAACATAACATGATACAGGAAAACAAAAACTTCTACTTGAAAAGATCAGATTAAATCACAGTTTCACATGTCATCAGGTTCGGAAAGAGCGCCTACTATTAAATAATATGTATCATGAGTCGTTATCTGAATCAAAAATTATGGTTGTTTAAAACTGATATGCTTATTTAAGACAGCCTTATGGTTGTGTTTCTGATCCTTTTCAAGAAAATGGAAGTAAATGTGAAAACTAGAAAGTTAAAGACTGGTTGAATAAAGATTTTGACATGGCTGCCACAAACATAAACAAATGATTCAAAGGTACGAGAATGACATAACGTGAAAAGAATGTTAGAAAGAAAATACATACATGATACATGTATGTGATGCCATCTACGAAGTCTCCCCTGTTCCACTTAGTGGGAGCATTGAACTTTGAAGCAGTGACCTTTTCATTTCATTCAACTTCTTCTATCTTCACCATGGACACTGGAGTAGGAAAGCTGAATGTGTGATAGAATTTATCCTTATCTTCTTGGGTGTACAATGGAATGATCCCACACTTTTTGATTATATAGTTAGACAAGCTGAACTTAAAAAAGGCTACATCCTCTT
>JAOTAX010000003.1:33178395-33189754 GCA_025629825.1 Erythroxylum guanchezii | reverse complement strand
GCTTTCAAGCTCTATACAATATTCCATCCCTAAGTGCTCTAATTTGCTTAAGAGTTCAACTGAAGACGAAGATACCCGTTTTATAGCAGTCCCACCTAAGTATAGCTTTTTTATGTTGCTTGAAATTTCTGGAAATGTATTCAAATTTGAGCAACCCACAAGTTCAAGAACTTCTAAAAGTATACTTCTGCTGTTTGGAAGATGAGTTATGCTTTTGTTACCTAGTAAATTTAGGGACGTTAACTTAGCTAATCTCCAAAAGCTATTAACAGTCGTACTCATCATTCCATACGTAAGTTGAGACATCATTGAATCTTCCTGTAATTAACAAAAATAATAAAAGATTAATTAATTCATATTACTCTCAATTTTTGTTATAGTAAATTAAATTGTTAAGTAGTACATAATTTTCGTACCTGGGCTCCGTTCCATAATTGTTTAATGTTGTTGTAGGATAATTTAAGCATCACAAGATTTTTTGGTTAAAAATTAGGTGGAAAAGATTTTAATGGATACTTATCCCACTTAAGGTATTTTAACGTATTAGGAAGATAATCAAAACCTTAAAAGAGATGTAAATTACTTTCTCCATAGGAATTGAGATATTTAAGATTGGGCATCTTCATGAACACTTGTGGATTTAAATTCATCTCTCTTATCTTAAATAAGTTTAAAATGATGCTTTTCACAGCTTCAACCTCCTAACAAAAGACACCCGAAATATATACACAAATTGTTATGAGAATAAATAATTTCTTTCAATAAAATAGAAATTATAAAAGATTATTAACAATAGAAAGCACTTTTTAAATATCTTACCTTATTCCCTACGAATATTTCATAAATATCTTCAGGATCTCATAATCTATTACGTTGATTCGTTCGGATATCTCGTCTTCTTCATGAACAATTTATTTTCCCATCTCCTTTAGCAAATCATGCATTTGTAATATGCCTTTAGAAGCATTCACAAGGCATTTGTCTTCGAGAATGCTAATTATGATATCTACATCAAAACCGCAACTTTGAAGCACTTTCTTCACAACATTTGTGCTATCACACTTGAAGAAACATGCAATGTCAAGGAAGACATCCTTCTCCACCCTATTTAAGCCATTATAGCTAATTTGCAGCACATGCTGAATATCCTTATTTGAAACTTTTGACAATTGATTCAATGCACTTCTCCATTCGTCTTCCTTTTTCCCAATTAGGGTGGAACCTAAAACCTTCAAAGTTAAAGGATTGCCTTGTGCATATTTCACAATCGAGTTTGACAAGGACACATAGTCATCTCTTGGATATTTTTGCTTGAAGGCACTCTTATAGAAAAGTTGGAAGGCTTCATCATAATGTAATGGTTTAACTTCATATATAAAATCAGCCCTTTTTCCGAATACTTGCTTATCTCTATTAGTAATGAGAATCATGCTTCCTGGACTGAACCAACATGAATTTCCAATTAAAGAATCTAATTGTAGAGGATTATTCACATGGTCAAGAACAATTAACATCTTCTTGCAACCAAGTATTCTTTTAAGAAATAGTTTGAGTCCTCCACTAAACATACTTTTATCATGGTTTTCTTCACCTAATGCTTTTGAAACAAGTTTTTCCTGTAACTTCTTGATTCCACCATCTTCTGATTTTTGCCTCACATTGTGTATAAAGCAATAACCTTGGAATTGATGGAATATCTTATGATATATTACTTCAGCCGTAGCAGTTTTACCAACACCACCCTTACCCCAAATTCCTAAAATACAAATCTCTAATGGGTTAATCGTAAATACTTCTTTTACGTTCTCAATGCGCAAGTTCATTCCAACTAAGTGCTCAAAGTCATCATATGCCATCAACTAAGTAATAGAGATTGTATTTTAGTCCACCCTAACTTGATTCGATGCCAAACCTACCTATAACAATGATATTTAGTAAGCACCAGACAAATATAATCCTAGGCAAACTTGTTCCTTTAAAGAAGTCATATTATTGCATAGATTATGCTCCGCATCTCCTTTTACTCATATATCTTCCTTGACTACTTTAATAACATCAACAATATTTTAGTGAAAATTTTGTTAAATGCGAGATATAAGGAGGTCTAATATTATGCAACTTTACCCAATGTTATGAATACCGTACCGAACTTAATGTCAGATTAGCTACTGGTACGATATTGTACTAGTACCGGTCAATGTTGGATACTGTTTTGCGTAAATTTTTAAATTTATGAAATAGTCCATTGTCATATTGTACAATTGTACTATATATTTTTAACCATGTCTCCAAAAATCATAATAATAAATAATAATAACAATTTTAATTTAATTTATAAATTAATTTAATAATTATTAATAAATATAATTAAATTGAAAATATATTTTTAAAATATATGAATGTCAAATAAATTTTGATTTAATAATTAAAAATATATAAAATAAATATTAGTTTATAAAAATAATTTTTAAATTATTTATTTTAACAATAAAATATTTTTATTAATACATTATTAATAAATATTATATAAAATATTTTAAATAAAAATAATTTATTTTTAAGTTTTATTTAATTTATAATTATTATTAGTAATAAAAATATTTTTATTTTAAAAACAAAAATTAAAAATTTACAATAATTATAAAAGTGAAGTAAATAAAATAATTAATTAAAAAAACTAAAAAAAAAGGGGAGAAGAGGGGGAAGGGAGGGAGGAAGAGTTTAAACTTTTTTGAAAATTTTATAAAAAAATCTCTTTATTTTTTAAAATTTACGATACTGGCCAATATTTAGTATTATGTGGGCTCGAAAAATCTAAAGGTTGAGTTCTACCATAAAAGGATCTATGCAAAAAATGGGTCAGTTTTAGATTAATTGGATTGGGAGTCTAGCTCAAAAGAACCCAAAGGTTATCCACCATAAAAGAATTTATTCAAGAAACGAGTTAGTTTTAGAAAATAATTAAAAATTTTAATGCGGGTTTAATTGTAAAATTTTTGAATATTTTAACTCTTTAGTTCGGTTTTTAACATTTTAATTCATTTTATTTTAATAACTATTGTCACTAAAAATTGATTAGTTTATTAATTAATCGATCAATTTTTATAAATTAACAATTTCTTATAAATAAAAATAAATCAATATTAATTTTCCCTTAACAATCTTTTTTCAATTAAACTTGAAATTTTAAATAGATAAATACAATTTTTTTAATCATATTTTAAATTATTCATTCTTTAATTTGTTTTATAACGATTTAATACCGATAGAACTTTTTAAATCTTACTTGTCTTACTAGTTTAAATTTTAGTTCGGTTTTAAAACATTAGTTTTAGATAAATAAGGTATTTACGTGAGATTGATTCGAAAAACCTAAAGGTCGAGTTCTATGTAAAAAACGGGTTAGTTTCAGATTGATCAAGTATTACATGAACCCGAATCGGAAGGCTACCTCGAAAGGCTTGAAGGCCGAGTTCCACCATAAAAGGATATTATTTTAGTTTGTAAGTATAATTATGATAACAATGTTTACTAATTATGAAATTTTTGATATGATAAGATTTTAGTATTTAATCTTATTTTAAATTTTTAATATTAATTTGTAAATCAACTCTTAAATGAAACTCCTACTCCAGACAAATCATATTTAATGGTTTCTCTTATCAATAGCTTTGTTGGACTGTGAAGCTTCCATTCCATCAACTTTCCCTAAAATGTAAAAGCTTCCATGAACTTTTTAAATTTTATATATAAAACAATATTAATAAAGCCCATAAATTAAGAAAGCCCAATTTCATGAAGCCCAACAACATCATCATTCAAAGGAAATGAAAGAAGCCTACAAGTGTAGTAGACGGAGAGGAAGAAAAGAGAGAGTGAAAGTGTGTGAGAGTTTGGGGCAATCGGTGGTCATCGTCGATGGCGTTGAGTGCGACGGTGTTAGGAGCGTTGCTGGGGCTTGGAACCCAAATGTACTCCAATGCTCTTCGGAAGCTTCCGTACATGCGGCGTGAGTCTGTTCCCTAGTTAATTGATTGATTGATTGATCGAAGGAGGATTGATTCTTTTTGTGTTTAATTTGATATGATATGATGTTGAAATGTTTGCAGATCCATGGGAGCATTTGATTGGGATGGGACTTGGAGTGGTGTTCGTGAATCAGTTGGTGAAATGGGATGCTCAGCTTCAACAGGACCTCGATAAGATGCTCGAAAAGGCCAAGGCCGCGAACGAGCGTCGCTACTTGGGTAAACCCTAACCATGTCCTTGAATTGGAATTGCCATATTAAAATGATGGAATGTTTATGGGTTGAATTGGGTTTGTTCAGGACGAAGTGGGTTTTGTCATTAAAGGTCGTAATTACATGGTTTTTAGGACTATGTAATTAACGTTTTCAATTTGTTGATTGAGGTGCAATTGGATGTTGCAAAAAGGTTTTGCTTGATAAATATCATCCCTTTGCCAAAAAGGGCGTACTGGCTTACTGTGTTCGGTGAGGTTTTTGAATTCGCACTAGCTTTAATTTTGGATGCTTGATGCTGTTGTTTTACTTTGCTTTCGGATACGCTTCGAAAGATTATGATTGTAGTTCTGATATGCATTTTATCTGTTTTACTTGTTCGTTGTTTTTCCCTCTAGTTTTTGTACAGAGGATAATAGGCTAGACATGTATGGTTTGGTGTGGATGCCTGTAATGATCACCTTTTTCTGATATGAAGAAACTCAATCTATTGTATTGTGTCCGCACACATCTTTTGTTTTCTCGTCTTTGATTATATCTATCTTCTGGCTTCATTTTCATATTTGAAGCTCCTTAGTCTGAGGTATCTGTATGAGTGCTACTCTGCATTTTTCTCTCCTCTTCCTCACGTTTGGTCTTCTGTTTCTAGCTTGTTCTTTTTCTATCTTTCTTTCTTTGGTTTGGGAAAATGCTTGTCCATATAATTCTCATTTGTGTTTCTATTTCACCATCCTATGCACTTCTCTTCACTGGAACTTATCCTTTGATTTCTTTTGCAGATGAAGATGAAGATTAGCGGCAATCTGTTGATGTTTGCTCCTGCCTTAAGGAAGATGTTTCAGTACCATAAATGTGCATCTGTTATCAATTATTTTATGCTACTGTGTTTGCATGGTTGCTTGAACTTTTTGTAATGTTACTTGCGCATAAATTGCTGATGTTTTGATAGAGCAAACTGGCAAATTTCTAATAAATTTAGGCGTCATTCAGAGCAATTTCCATTCTGCTGCAATACTCATTTATGTTTATGACATTGTACAAGTTTTATGGCCAGGTTTCAATCGTTTTAGAGAGTAATTGCTGAAAAGAAGAGGTTGAACACTACACCTGGAAATAAGGACAGGCTAAATACTGCAATCAGATCAAGGATGTTATTTGATTTGCTTATGCATGAGATGATCGAGGATGTTGGTTGTTATTTCTGTTGTCTTTTATGACATATGATACACCGCCAACAGTAAAAAAATTCTGGACCAGTACGTGGCTCTCATTTAGATTTCAGAACATAACAGTGGTAATAATCCTCAAGTGTTATTTGGGGATCAACTTGGCACATAGTTTCAGCAAATGATCTACAAAGCTAAACTGATTCTTTTCTTATATTTCAATTTCGGATACAACGGTAATGTTACAAAAATCATATGTAAGGATCCACGTTCATCTTATCAAGCTCTGCAACCCTGTTATTAAACAAATGCAGGAGAAGATTGCATGCCTGCCGTGACGAGAGCCTTTCCTGTGGAACGGTTTTTGTGCACTGCAGTGCTATTTCAAGCATTTGATATGCTGCAGATTCTTCCCCTTGTAACATTGGTTGTAATGCAGGATCGATCAATTCTTTACGAGCAGATCCTTGCATTTCAATGTTTTTTTCTACCCATCTCACCATGTCCATATCAACACCAAATGTTGCATCTGTTGGCATTTTCCCACTCACGAGCTCCATTAGAACGATCCCCATACTGTAAACATCACTCTTCTCTGTTGCCTTGAATGAGTAAGCATATTCTGAAAACAAATGAATTTTGCCAAGGTTAGACAGTATTATAGTTGAAAACTAAATGGAAACAGTAACCGAAGTTGATACCTGGAGCAATATAGCCATAAGAACCAGCAAACCAGAAACCTGATTCTGTATTCGACTCGACATTTTCCAGGATCGCCTTAGCCAGTCCGAAATCTCCCAAGTGTGCTTCCATCTCAGGGTCCAGTAATATATTGCTTGATTTGATGTCTCTATGAATTATGTGTGGAACACAGTCATGGTGAAGATACTCCACTCCTTGAGCTAGTCCAATAGCTATTCTCAACCTAGCTTCCCAGTCCAGGATGATCTTCTTCTTTCCATCAGCTGGCTGTTTATGCAGCCAATCCCACACGCTTCCATTGTCCATGTACTCATATATCAACAGATTAGAACCCACAAGTCGGTTGCTACAATACCCCAACAACTTCACTAGACGCCTGTGTCTGATTCTTCCAAGTGTTTTTATTTCTCTTGTGAAGCTTTTATTGAGTAGAAAATCGTCCTTCCATGGAATTTTCTTGACTGCCACTGTTTCTCCAGAGGGAAATTCAGCTCTGTATATAGTTCCAGAACCACCCGTGCCAATGATTAACTGGTCACTTAGATTGTTTGTGGCTTTCATAATGTCTTCCCATCTGAAATCTCTCTCGGCAGAACCCCTCAGAAACAGGGGTCTCCTCTGTGCTTGGGAAGAACTTGAAGAGTAAATGTAGTTCACTTCGCTTGACCTTTTGAAAGATTCTCGTTTCTGTTTGAAGAAGAGAGCAAGTACAAGTAGCATTAGAGCAATCGCAGCCAAGGTTGTGATTGCTGAAATTGCCACCACTGTTCGCTCGCTCAGGCCTGACTGTTGGCTGCTGGATGCTGCATTGCAGCTATTAAGGGGACTTCCACAGAGCTGCAGGTTTCCTTCAAACGACTCAGCTGGCCACTGTGAGAATTGCTTGCCCAGTTTACCTTGAAGATTGTTGAATGCGAGATTGAGTTTGCCAAGGCTGCTCATTTCTCCAACTTGGGGAGGGATTTCTCCAACAAGCTGATTGTGAGAGAGATCAAGCACTTCAAGTTTGGTCAGGGTACCAATTTGTGGTGGTATTTGACCAGAAAGATTGTTGTAGCTGAGGTCTAACATGCTTTGCAGATTCTTGAGTCGTCCGATCTCGTCAGGTATTTCCCCACTGAAGCTGTTGCGAGAGAGCCGAAGCTCATACAATTTGCTCAGCTTTCCCAATGATGCAGGGATTGGCCCTAATAGTTGGTTATTGTTCAGATTGAGAACATTAATAGATTCAAGGTTTCCAACCTCAACAGGAAGAGTTCCATTCAATGAATTGCTATCCAAAGAAAGCACCAACAATTTGGAACAATTGAATAGCTCTGGAGGAAGAGAGCCAACAAACTTATTGGAGGAGAGCTTAAGCTCACCTAATAGGGGCAAACTACCCAACCAAGGTGGTACAACCCCAGAAAGAAGGTTGTTGTTCATGTCAATGTGGGTCAGTTTTTTACACAACATCAGCTGTTGTGGTATTTCTCCTGTGAGCAAATTTCCCGAAATGTCTAACAGAGACAACTCACGAACTTTTGCCAGTGTCCATGGAATGTTCCCGGTAAACTGATTGTTTCCTAATCTCAGTCTTTCAAGAGAAGGTGAGTTTCCTATCTGGAGTGGGATTTCATGATCAAATGCATTATCTGTGACATCAAAAGATAGAAAGTATCTCGAGCTACACAGTGAAGCTACGCTGCCATTCAGTTTGTTGTTGGAGAAATTGATTCTTGTCAGGTTCCGTAAATTGGTAAGCGAATCAGGAAGTTTACCTTCAAGAGAATTGTTGTAAAGCATAAGCTGTTGGAGAGCTTGAAGAAATCCAAAGGTTTCAGGAATGGCACCAGAGAGACGATTGTCAGCCAAGTCCAGAATATTTAGTTGGTGACAGTTGCCTAAACTGGCAGGAATTGAACCCACGAGCTCATTTTGCCTTAAATGTAGCAGTTTCAGTGCCTCAAGCCTCCCAATAGTGAAGGGTATCTCTCCATTGAAATGATTTCCGAAGAAATCAACCATTTGCAAGCTTGTACAGTTACCTATCTCCATAGGTATTTCCCCTGAAAAATGGTTGTCGTAAAGATACAGCACTTCCAGGTCGCTAAGCATCCCTATCTCTTTAGGCAAGTTGCCTTGTAAATTGTTGTGAAATAGTGCGAGTTCCTTCAGGTTGGTGAGGTTTGCTATTGATGGAGATATTGAGCCCACCAAGCTGTTATTGTGCAGATACAAGTGCGTCAGTCCAACCAACTCGAAAATCTCAAGCGGGATTGAGCCATTAAGTGTGTTGTTAGACAAGTCCAGTTGTTTCAGCGTTTGACATTGTTTCAGTTCTTTCGGAATCGGACCAGAAACTTGAACCTCTGCCAAAATCAAGCTCTCCAAGCTGCTGGCGTACGAGCATATGCTACTTGGAATGACTCCAGAGAGATTGTTGTTTGATAAGACCAAGTAAACAAGCTGTCCCATGCTGCCCAACTCCTCTGGAATTCCTCCAGAGAGACCGTTGATCGAAAGATCGAGATTCTGAAGATTTCCCAATTTCGCTAGCGATTTCGAGATCGAACCTTCAAGCCTGTTGCTCATGAAGTTCAGGTACGTCAGCTGACTCAGTTCACCGAGTTGACCCGGTATCTCGCCTGAGAGACTATTGTTGGCAAGGTTTAAGATTTGGAGACTTTGCAGACGACTCAGTTCTTGTGGGATTGATCCATTCAGGTTGTTAAGAGCTAAAGCCATGACAGTGAGGTTTGAGCAATTTCCAAGCTCCCCAGGAATTGGTCCCTCCAGTTGGTTCTGTTGCAGAATCAGCTTGTCCAGTCGATCAAGTTGTCCCAGTTCAGGAGGTATTGGCCCCGAAATATTGCACGAAGCCAAACCAAGAGTGATCAAGTTAACAAGATTACCAAATGAAACAGGAATAGGTCCGGTGAGTCCATTGTCTCCAATTCGCAAAACTCGTAAGCTTGTGAGAGAACCAAGCTGAGTTGGGATTGGACCCGTGAGTTGGTTAGAGAACAAAAGCAAAGATTCCAACGAAGAAAGGTTTGACAGAGTGGTTGGGATGGGACCCGTCAGGCTGTTAGAAGAAAGATCAAGGTGGAGCAGGTTTTGCAAGCGACCGAGTGAGGGTGATATCGACCCGGAAAGTGACGAGCCTGACAGATTCAGGCTCACCACTTGCATCGAGCCATCAAACGAGTTCAACCCACAAGTAACTCCTGTCCATGAGCAAAAGCTCGTGTTGTTCTCATTCCAATCATGCAGAACCTTGTCAGGGTCTTGTACGAATAATTTCTTTACCTCCAGAAGGATTGACATCTCCTGGTTTTGACACGAAACAAAACCAAAACCATGCAACAAAACAACGACGAGAGCTGGCAACACTTGTTTCAACACCGCCATTTCCGTCGACAGAAAGCTTCAAGCAAGACTAAAATGACAGAGAACAGCAAACAAACAGAAGTTGAAGGTCGTTTGAGGTGTCTGTTGCATGCTTCTTGGGATAATATGTCTTGGAGGATTGACTCTTGGTCAAGTAGGCATTAATGATAGGGGCAAGGTGGAGTTGGTA
Source organism: Erythroxylum guanchezii (assembly GCA_025629825.1). NCBI lineage: Eukaryota > Viridiplantae > Streptophyta > Magnoliopsida > Malpighiales > Erythroxylaceae > Erythroxylum > Erythroxylum guanchezii. The sequence continues at coordinate 33,180,083 of JAOTAX010000003.1, read as the reverse complement.
TCAGTGTTAATGGCAACTATTGATGGACCAGAGAGTAAGACGCGTGTGTGGAGATAAGGTGGCGGCAGCCAGGTGAGTAGGTGCACACGGAGCTCTACGCATGGGTCTTGAACTGTACGCAGAAGAAGATATTGAAGTCCTGCGTTGGGAAGTTGGTATTTGCAGAGTCATGTAAGAGAGAGGCCTTAAAATGGGTGAAGAAAACAGGTGACCATAGTCAGGGAAATGCAACAAAACGCCATAAATGAGGATTCCAGCTACAGCTGGAGCTGTGCTATTGAGCAGGATCGAGAAGATAGAGATAGTGTTATAGGTAGCGAGCTTTAAATGTGAAGAAGCGGATGGACAAAGAAGGTCAAAGGCGGTCAGGGAAAGAAACATTAAATCATATGATTAAAAAGTGAAGAGTAATAAAAACAAGAGAAGTCAATGAGTACAAGAAACTTACAACATTAAAGACAAGATAAAAACTATAAAAAGAAAGAAAAGGAGAGTAAATTAAAGATTATTAATTAAAATATGGTCCTTTTATTTAAAAATGCTCTCAAATTAAGTATTCCGATTTGAGTTAAAATAACATAATTTTATTAAAATTTAATAAAATCACATCCTTTTATTTAACAATTCAAGAATTATTAATTAAATGTCGTCATTTAATTTTGAAATTTAAGCCAAAGATAAAATAAGAATTCTAGTCATAAACAACTTAACTTATGTCTAATCCATTATTATGTTTAGTATATGCTTGATTTTTTATATATAATAAAATAAAAAATTAAAAAATTACTATTCAAAATAAAACCAAAGTATTTGGATATTCTTAGGTTGAGATTGAACAAGAAGAGATATGGGATTACAGTATGAAGATACAGTGGTTGGATGACAGACATGAGGACTGAGTTATGGGTTTGCTTGAAGTAGTGTGTTAGCTCAGACTACTTAAACCCTTGTGAGAAAGTGAGCAGTTGAATTGCTCTTTTTTCTGTTCTCTGTTTTCGGGTTTCATTACAGGAGTCAATGGAGTCCCTACACAAACTCTGTCATTGTCTACGTAAGCAACACCAACTTCTAAATTCTGATGGTTTTAGCTAATTAGGTTATGGTTTTTAATAATGTTGTTGCTCTCTATCATTGTTTTGGGTTGAGCTACCAAACCTTGATGTCTTTTTGTTCCTTTGCATTGCCTACTCCAAAATGGCCTAGCTACTTAAACCTTTTCACTTTCTCAAGTTACGTGAACAAGAAGATCATTGTTTATAAATAAATAATAAGTTTTGAAGCGTCACATTTTTTATTTGTTTAATTTAGTCTATACTTAGGCCTTATTTGGCAATCAACTGATTACATTAACTATTAGCTGATAGTTGATTATATCAGTTGATTTAATCATCAAATTGCATTAGCTGTTTGTTAAAGATGTTTGGTAAAATTAGTTATTTAATATTAGCTATTTACGTGTAAAATAACTTATGAGGACATAACTTTTAAAAAAATTATAAGAATATGAATATTATATAGTTTAGTATTTAGATATTTAATTTTAGAAAAATTAAATTTATAACTCTAATAAAAATATAGAACATATCAATAAAACAATAACAGAATAAATATTTTAATTGAAAATTTTAAAAGACATAACACTAAATTAAAATAAATTTTAAAAACTTGATACTTTAAAATATGCTATA
>JAOTAX010000003.1:33154786-33178271 GCA_025629825.1 Erythroxylum guanchezii | reverse complement strand
TTTAATTGAAAATTTTAAAAGACATAACACTAAATTAAAATAAATTTTAAAAACTTGATACTTTAAAATATGCTATACCAATTTTAAACAATGGTAGTTTTAAAACACATTGTTAAAGAATCTCATAATTTGAAAAGATATAACGCTAATAAAGGGAATTTATTCTAATTAAATTGAACTTATTATTTAATTTTAAGTTATTAATTTATCGAATAATAAAAGGGAAATGATTGGGTTATTAATCTATCAAGAGATAATAAGAAGGGAATGATTGAGTTTAGTGTTGTTTTATGTTTGCTATTCTCTTATTATTTTAATTAAGTCCAACCTACTTCAGCAACTTATAGAGGATAAGTTCAAATAATTGTTGTAGAAAAAGCTTCATCTTCTACTTTCTGGGGCAAACCGTGACAAGAATATGCTCCCAAAACGATTTCCTGAGTTAGAACATTCAATATTTCCTGATCCCTTGTAAATTTCAGATCATGTCAAAAGAGACAAAAAGGAAAAAAAAAAGTTTAATTTGCAAGTTTTTATTTAAAAAAAGGGAGAGTAAATTAAATGACTGTTTAGTTTTTTTTTAAATTTAGCACTAAGTTTTTTTTAATTTATTTATTATTCTTTTAAACCTTGTATAAATCGGGTCGAAAAGTTTCTTTTTTCTTTTTACCAACTATCGTATGAATGTTTATTTATTAATCATATCAGTATAAATCATATTTTAACTTGATTTATATATATTTTAAAAATACCACTAAATTAAAAATTTTAGAAATTTTAATACTAACTGAACAAATTTTTAAAAATTTTGCACTTTTGAATATATAATATCTTGAAATAATTATTCATAAGTATACAAAGAAAGTAATTTGCTAAAACATTTGATATGTAATTTGTTATTAACAATTTTTAATCTATTTATCATTTATTTAAGTGAACTATTTGGATCAAATGGATACATGATTTTAAAACTATTTACCATTGTTAAGGAGCTTAATTTACAAGTTAATCATATATTAATCCTATCATTGGGGACCCATTTGACATTTATTCGATTGAGAGATATGTTTGATAATTCAATTAGCATTGACTTGTATAACAAAAGAACAAGAATGAGAATGCAATATAATCCAACCTTACCTCGATTGTGTTCTATTTTCTACTACTTTGTCTTAATGCCACGAACTAAGTAAGTAACTATATACATACTCCATGGTTTTATAATCAACTTTCTATAAATATATGAAATTATCAAGTTTAATAATTGTAGAATAGCAATCTCATGAAACTATATTTTATAAATCTCACGGAAGATAATTGAGATTTTGTGCTTCTTCAGAGCCTAGTATATATTGTAGAGTTTTTTTATATAACAATAAATTCATACCAAACTATTAATTACGAATAAGGTTGTATATTATTGAATATCTTCAAATTTCACGTATCAATGAAATTTTTACTGAATTGTTGTTATCGTTGGTACTAATTAACACCAAAAATACATAATAATCAATATAATCACGTAACAAGTTTAAATATCTTAACCTTTAACACAAATAATTTATGAAAAATAAGTGAAATATGATTTTTTTTGCATGTGACGCTGGTCAATTTGGACTAATTTCATAGTTTTTATTGCTTTTTGTCATAACTTGCCATTAGCAATGTCTTATCTCGTGGCTTTACAATGTAAGTTCATGTTAATATCAACGAAAAGTAATAACATCCCGTGAATTTGGTTTGGAAACATCTGATTAATGCTTTCTTTATTATTGACAATATGACAAATCTCCAGGCTTGTTAAGAGTGTTGCTTATTTTAATTAAACTCTTAAGATTTCAAATCATAATAAGGTCATCGTTAATCTTCAGAGCACAAATGTCGCCATCTCTGGTGCATTATTACATGAATATTAAACCAATTCCTTAAGAGAATTTAATCAAATCATATGTTGTTTGTTTAGATGTTTTAATATACTCGAGATGCTTGTCCAAAGAGAAGGTGACAAAGAAGCTGAATTTTTAAATCTTTGAAACATCACAATAGTTTGTAATTAATTAAAGTTCTTCTCTCATTTTGAATCAAAGCATTTTTTGAGATGCTCTTCGTTTAAAAATTAAATTAATTCTTCAGTTCAATTGCAAAAGTTTTGAATAGCCAAAATTTTGGTTTTAACATTTGTTATTAGAAAGAAATCAATTTATTAATTAATCAGTCGATTTCTTTTTTGGTCTTAGACCAGGGTATCCACCAGCGGACCCAGTGATTAATCCCTTCGCTGGTTTGTAGGCACCTCACAGGTCAATCGATTTCTTAAACTATAATAAATTATTCATTCTATAATTAAATTCCAACATCTTCCATAAATAATTACAGTCTCTTTGTTTAATCATATTTTAAAATTTTCAATTTTTAATATATATCAATTTTATTAAACTTTAAACTTCTTATCTTACTGATTTAATTTTCAATTCAGTTTTAAAACATTTATTTCTAACATTTAATTAGAATCTTGATATATAAATAAACAATTTCATTTTGTCCTTTATTTTGTCTCAAGAAATTCCTTAACCACATTAAAAATTGGAGACATTCAATCTTGACTTCAACTTGTGGGGGGTCAGTTCGTTTCGGCTTTCGAGGATTTAGTTAGATATTACTTGCGAGAAGCGTAAGAGACGTGGGTTGAGAGGGATGCCTTCCATTATATCGAATGGATTCAGATACGCAACTTGCAAGAATAAAGATGGTGCTGATTTAATAAGACTAGGCTCTTGGAACGTAGGAACCCTCACGGGAAAGTCTTTGGAATTGGTAGAAATTTTAGCCTAGTATAGGATACAAATAGCATGCCTTCAGGAGACTAGGTGGGCTGGAGCCAAAGCAAAGGAGATAGGGGGATTCAAACTATGGTACTCGGGTAGTTCGAGAAAGCAGAATGGGGTAGGTATATTAGTGGACAAGGGACTAATGAATAGGTTAGTGGAGATCACAAGGGTCAATGACAGGATAATGGTGGCAAAAATTTTCCTAAGTAGTATGGTTCTCAACGTAGTATGTGTGTATGCACCTCAAGTTGGCGTAGACGATCAACAAAAACGTACGTTCTGGGAAGCGCTGATGGCATGCTTACATTGAGCAGATCATCATAGGAGGGGATTTCAACGGACATATAGGGGCAAATGCAGATGGATATACAGGAACTCATGGTGGCTTTGGTTACGGCTCTAGTAATGATAGCGGGGTTGATTTATTGGACATGGCCATCACATATGAGTTAGTCATAGTAAATTCCTTGTTTAGGAAAAACGATGGGCACCTGGTGACGTTTCAAAGTAGTACAAATAAGACGCAAATTGATTATATCCTTATCAGAACAAGAGCCAGGTCGTGGTGCAAGGATTGCAAAGTACTTCCGATCGCATGCCTAGCAACCCAACATAAATTGTTAGTTTTAGATCTACAAATTAAGGGATGGAGGGCAAAGCGATTTACCGAGCGATTTCTCAAAATCAGATGGTGGAGACTACACGGGGACATGGTGGAACTTTTTCGGACTCAAGTTATGAATAATATACTATGGGCGGTGAGTGGGGATGCAAATCAGATGTGGCAGGGAGTAGCCCCTGTGGTCAGAGAGACCACCACAAAACTCCTAGGAGTTTCCAAAAGACAGGGAGGAGGAAGGATGAAATCTTGGTGGTGGTCAGACGAGGTCCAAGGGATGGTAAAGATGAAGAAGCTAGCTTTAAGGATCTGTTGGAAAGTGCTACCGAGGTGGAGCGTGTAACAAATAGAGTTCAGTATAGACTGGCAAAACAAAAAGCGAAGAAGACTATCGTAGTGGCTAGAGGAGAAGCTTACAAGGATATGTACAGGGAGTTGGATACGGCCAAAGGAGCACAATGAATTTTCAAGTTAGCACGAGATAGGGCACGTGAGACGGGAGATTTCAATCGAATTTGTTGTATCCGAGACGAAGCAGGACAGGTACTCATAGAGGCCGAAGCCATCAAACAGCAGTGGCAAAGATACTTTTATGGCCTTTATAACGAAGACATACTAGTCAACTTAAAGTTAGGAGAATCCTATGTGTCGGGACAATGTCTAAACGGGAACTCATAGGGAAGGATCACAAGAGGAGAAATTACAAAGGTTCTTAGGGGGATGGGGAGCAGACGGGCAGAAAAGGTCAGATGAGATCCCTATAGAGGTATGGAAGCGAGTAGGCGCTGTAGGTGTTGCATGGTTAGTTCAGCTCTTTAATGTGATCGTCGAGTCAGCTAAGATGCCAGATAAATGGAGGTTGAGTCGGTTAATCCCCTTGTACAAGGCCAAAGGAGACACACAACAATGTCACAATTATCGATGTATCAAACTATTAAGTCATACCATGAAGATGTGGGAGAAGGTAATTGAAAGGAAAATCCGAAGAGTTGTTTCGATATCATACAACCAATTCAGATTTATGCTGAGTAGGTCCACGACAAAGGCAATACATCTACTTAGGCGATTGATGGAATGCTACAGGGAAAGGAAACGAGATTTGCACATTGTTTTTGTTTATTTAGAGAAAGCATATGACAGGGTTTCTAGAGAACTCATATGGAAGTGTTTGGAGGCAAAGGGCATTCCTAGCACTTATGTCAGAGTGATAAAAGATATGTATGCAGGGGTATTGACTAATGTACGGACGATAGGAAGTGACACGGAAGCGTTCTCTATTGGTGTTGGACTACACCAAAGCTCGACTTTAAGCCCTTTTTTGTTCACATTAGTGTTAGATGAACTTACTAAGCATATTCAAGGAGAGGTACCGTAGTGTATGTTATTTGCGGATGATATTGTCCTGGTGGATGAGATAAAGGAGGGGGTTAATGCCAAGTTAGAACGTTGAAGATAAGTGTTGGAGTCGAAAGGCTTTCAAATGAGCAGGTCTAAGACAGAATATTTAGAATGCACCTTTTTCGAGTAGCCAGGTGGTATATGAGGCAAAGATAGCAATTGGTACTAATATTGTCCCCCAGATATCGAGTTTCAAATACTTAGGATCTATCATTCAGAGAGATGGTAATATCGATAACAATATAGTACATCGTATTAAATCTGGGTGGGTCAAATGGCGGAGTGCGTCAGGTGTTCTGTCTAATAAAAAGGTCCCGATCAGACTCAAAGAGAAGTTCTATAGAATGGTGATTCGGCCAACCATATTATATGATACAGAGTACTGGCTTACTAAGCGTAAACATATGCAACAGTTGTTGGTAGTAAAAATGCGAATGATTAGGTGGATGTGTAATATTACCAAAAGAGATAGGGTGCGGAATAGGGTAGTAAGGGTCAAGCTACAAGTGGCTCGTATAAATGACAAGTTGAGAGAGAAAAAGCTTAGGTGGGTTGGGCATGTGAGCAGGATGGCCTGTGATGCTCCGGTTCGACGCGGCGAGCGAATAAACCTTAGTGACTACAAGAGGAGGAGAAGGAGGCCTTACAAGACCTGAAGGGAGGTGATCCAGAGAAATATGTTAGAGTTGGCCCTCACCGCCGCAGTGTCTAGGATTAGAACAATCTAGCGTGATAGGATAAGGATAAATGACATACCTTAGAGCCCTCGGGCCTCATCTCTTTTTTTTTCCAGGTGTATGGGGAGATTCCCACGCTGGACGTATAAAACGGTAGGATTGCCGCACTCTCAGGGCACTGATTAGGGAAGACTCATAGGGCAGATAGCAACGAATCCAACTGGTCTTGGCAAGGCACTAGTAATGGCATATTAGGGCCACCATCAGGTACATATATGAATGTATTACCAATCTTTACGTATTTATTCCTTGTAACCTACATCTCTATTATCATGTCACATATACATGTGGGCCTACTGGAAACAGTCTCTCTATATTGTAGGGATAAGGCTGCGTATTATCAGACCCCTCCAGACCCTGCTTCAGTGCGGGACTTCGGAGTATGATGATGGTGGTGATGAAATAATCATATCATTGAGAGGAAGTAAACATACATAGTGTATCTTAGCCATCTTCTATCTATAAAAATTGAATATATGTGTTTATATTTTCATTTAGAACTAAGACATTGGACTTCAATTATTTCAAAGTTGTTGCATCATCTAACGAGTAAAATTTCAAACTTGGGTCCAGATTAGTCATTATCAACAATGTACAGAAGTGTCTTCTTGTGGTAACTAATTATTTAAGGTCACTATCCTACGGATGGGGTGATCTCTCGATTTACAATTGTCAAAGCAAACCATAAAAATCCAAATTGTCCAACTAAATATACATACACAGAGGGTCAAATGTCACCGCCTGCATTTCCATACGTTGTTTTCACAGGCATAGTATGTATGGTTAAGTTAATGGGTAACTTATTTAAATTTATAATATTAGTCATAATTATTAAAGTAGCCCATCACAAACCCCAAAATCAACTTTGATAACGTAAATTACCACGTCAACAGACCTATTAATATGTTATAAATATGTCACTACTAAAATTTATATTAAATTATTAATATAATCTTAAAATTTATCTCTAAACTACTGTTAAAAGAGAAGAAAATTTAAAAATTAGTATCAACATTTTTTACTTTTTAATTTAATCATTTGTTTTAAATTTTAATATTACGTGTCTGCCAGGTGTTGAATAAATTTGTTGAGAGGTGATAAGTATCAACTTGAAAATTATATATTTTTTATTTTGATTAGTATTATAAAATTGAATAAAGGTTAAATTGTTTATGATTTATCTTAAATTAATTGATTTCTATACTATTTAAAAATCAAGTTCTTGGTTGTCTCCAAAAATGTAGGCTGCCTTAATTCCAAAGTTACAAGATGGCTAAAAGCTTCAATCAGTATTTAATTTTATTTTTTGCTTTTTATAATGCAACTTTGTTATATGAAATAGTAGGACTTATACTAATGCTTCCACCTCTTTTTTTCCTGCACAAAGCAAAATCTACTAATCACCTATTTTGTCTGTTTTGAGACTGCTTCCGCCTAGTTTTGTGCTGTATATTAGTACATTCCCATTCTTCTTGTTTACCAGATTTTGTTGTTACCCGTTGAAGAATTCTTGAATTGTGACTACATAATGGATAATGCATAAATGAGTTCAGTGATCCTTGATGTGGCTTTGTAAATTCACTTTCTCGTCTTTACTAGTTTATAATGCTTGTATTCTTACTACGTGCTTTTATTTTTTCAGAAGCACTAGTTGCCTGTTTCTCATTACAATAATTCCCGTGGTTTCACAACCTTCCTGCTTGTGTATATGCTATATATATATGTATTACATAGCCAGTTCCCTTCAAGTTGATTCTGCCATTTAAGACACTTATCTTTCCATGCGCATATGCAAATGTGTAAAAAGACATTGCTTTGTGTATGTCTTTTCAAATGTTAATCTTAAGTACATAATTTGTCTTATCAACTTGAATTTTTATAAGGGAATGAGTTTTGATCGTATTTATTGTAATTTTTTATTTATTTATGTATTTATTGTAATTTTATTTACATAATAATTTAGCGTGTTAGTTTTACTTATTTACTTTTTAACTTGTATCACTCTTTTATTGTCACATATGTATGTGGGTCTATCAGAAACAACCTCTCTACTATGTAGAAGTCAAACTGTGTACTATCAGACCTCCATAGATTCTGCTTTATAGCGGAACTTCGAACTGGGTGTAATGATGATGACCAAATACCAAACATATTTAAAAAGTTTCTTTAACAAATATAAATTGTCAATACACTAAGGGGGTGGTTGTTTGGAGGCTATGGAAAAAAAAAGGTATGAGAATGGAATGAAAACTAACGCTTGGTGTCAACCTATCATTGAAGAGGAAACATTTTCATTCCTCAATTTTCCGCAATACTCCATTCCTTTGGTAATGCAGAGGAATGGGAGTCATTGTTACCTGTTTTGGCGCGAGTTTTGCCCGATATTGTCTCCACTGTCCTTCACTCTGTTAAACTTTTCTCTTGCCTACCTTTCTCTTCCGTGAGAACCAGAACCAGAAACAAGAAACAACCTTGCAACATACAGTCGAAACTCAAGAAGTAGCAATAGCACCGGTAATTTTCTTCCTTTCTTTCTTCTTCAAATTTTTCTAATCCATATAGTTGCACATTTCTCTCTTCTTTCTAAACATCGAAGAACTCATGTGTTGAATTCATGCTTTCACAATTGTCTCTCAGAGGCATTTGTAGTTTGTCGTCCAAACTAAGGTCATTTTGAGCTTGGTTTGTATTACCCATCTTTCTAAATTTCAACTCCTACGACTCTCTCTCATCAATTGCTTCTCTTCCTCCGCCAAAACTCCTACCCCACGCTATTTTTCTTCGTCTAAACTAGTCGACTCTCACCTAACAACTAATCTTTCTACCTCTCTTCGAAAACCCAGATGCTTATTTTTGCTGGGTTGCCCTGAATTCTATTCATCATAGCAAACTGTAGCTTTCACCGCTTAAAGGTGGGTGCTTTCTTACTGTTACAATTCGGCGTGTTAGTGTTCGGGTGGAGTAGACTTCGATTCTTTGATTTCAATATGTCTATTTGGATGCCGAAAAAGTATTGGAAATGGAGGAAACTGTCAAGACGAGGCACAGGAGAAGTAAACTACTCAACACAGTAACAATTGACTCTGCATATGGGAAGAAATTCCTCTCTCTTACTCTTCTGTTGAATGATGTTATAAAAGCTTTGGGTAGAATGACCTCTGTTTAGTTGTTATTAGAATCTTGTTATGGGAATACTTGAAGTTTAAATTATGAGATATTGGGTATGATCATGTCCCTTTCTTAAGTTACAAACATATATATGCTTACTTTGTGGGACTTTTGGAGCTCCAAAACCATTGACCTCCATCGCCAGTGGCGATAACTTGTTGTCCTCTATATTTTTATATCCCATTCTTAGGATAGAAAAATGTATTCGTTATACCATGCTTAAAATCGCTTTACTGAGTGAAGCACGAATAATGTGCGTGTTCAAAGGAACTAATAACTGAAAAACCAACCAAGCAAGAATTTCATCTCTTATAGAGTCCTAGAGTTGCTTTTCTCATGTTCCTCTTGTGTATATGTATATGCCGCAGTCTTATTTATGAATATTATGGTTTTCAGAGGCAGCTAAGTTCTTTATTCTGTTCTTTCTGTGATAGATACTATTTGGTGGATCCTCGTCAAAGGATTTTGAAAAAAGTGTGGGAAGTTTCCTCACAAGTGGCTATACTTTAACAGCTGGAGAAGAATCAGGTTGTCACCGATATTTGCAAACTGCGAGCTTTTTTACTCACTTTATGCATCATAGTATTGCCTTCATCACTTGTCATTAGCGTAAGCTGTTGAAAAGTAGGCTTCAAGTTTCTAAATTACAACTTACAATTAATGTTATGCATAGGATTTTATAGTCTTAAAAAACTCAGGTATAACACTGGTAGTTTAACGTCATCATTCATTTGATGCTAGTTGAATACATGGTCATATCATTTGTTGAAGTGGTCTATTCCTTAAATTATCTTTTTCCTTTATGTGATTTGTGGACTTCTTACTACTTTCTGCTATCTGGGTGATATGGTGAATGACTTGCATCTAGTCTCAATCAACTTGGTTTATGAGTGATGAAAGTATCAAGCTTATGTAACTGCGGCAATCTATTTGCTATTGTTATCAATCAAGCATCAACATACAAACATGACGCATTTTACTTATGATGCAATACACTGCATAAATGGCAACAGTACATTGTATACATGCAATAGTGTAAAAGTTGTTTACTTCTTTTCAAAGGGGTATATCTACTGTCTTTGTGTCTGCCTTATAAATGTTGAAGGTAACTCTCTAATGTTGAAGGAATTAATCTAAGATGAAGATCTCACGATCACTCTCTTCTTTTGTAATGAACACTTGACTTTTATGCTTCACATATTATACTTTCAGTGCTAATAAAGCTTTTTAACCATTGCTGCAAGTATCCCAAATGTCATATGTTGGTCTTAAATGGTAATTACCAAATGGATTTATGTTGGTCATAATGGTAATTACTAAAACTGAATAGGCCTCTTCTTTTTCTCTCTTTTCTTTTAATAGAGCATATCTTGACATAGTTCTATGAATTGTCAACTAATAAAAAGTGTTGTTAAAGGAAATCCTTTAACGTCTTCTCATTGTATCTCGTTTCACTTTGATGTTGGACAATTATTTTCTAAATTTTTTAATGTAAATCAACATAGCTTGCCCCCTTATTTGCAAACAACAGTACAAACTAAAGGAAATTTCTTACAAGAGAAAAAGACCTGCAACACTTCAGAGTACTATTGACTTAAGGTTAGACAGTTTCATTATTCAATTTGAGTCTATTTGCGAACAAATGGCCTCATAATATGCAGCTATTACAAATGCTTTGATTGCGGAGTTTAAATCTGATTCTCTAAGTAATGAGAAGATGCAAGAGCTCATCAGTGAACTTAATATTGGCATATCTGAATGGATGTTGGTAAGATTGTTGCGTTATTCTATAATGATCTTATTAAAGTTCAGGTTTTGTTTGTTTTGCAAAGTCATTTAAAAAAGTCTTTTGTACTTGGATTCTTCTATCCATCTTCTAGTCTATAAAAATAGATAGAGGAAGCATATTAATATTTTTGTAAGTATTATGAACTTATGATGTAATTGATGTTACCTAACCAGATTATTTTGTATTAGTTAGGTCTTTTATAGCTGTGATGCAAACAATGTTTGTAATTTTGTACCTGATTATTTTGTATCAATTGAAGGCTTTTGGTTATGGTATTCTGTATACGACACATATTTTATATCATTTGCGTTATTGGAGGAATGTAAATTATATTAAACTATGTTACTTGATTTTACTATAGCAATGAAATGGTGAATATTATAGTTATGACGATGAATTATACAATATTTTGGATTATTAAACTATATTTTGAGGATATTATGTAACTAATGATATGTTGATGCAAGAAAATATTATAGTATTCTTTTTCTTCAAGAGCTGTTGGAAATGAAATACCGTAATATACTTGATTTTAAACATTCTGTCACTATAAATAGGGTGCATAAAATATAATTAATTAAAATATATTTAAAATTTGATATAAAACAAAAATTTTAAAAATTTTAATTTCTCTATATCTTTAACAAACCAACCACCATTAATGGTAATGGTAATCATTCCTTCATCTTAACCAACCATCATAATTATAATGATTATATCTATTCTCATTCCTCACTATATTAATTCCCATTCCCATTCCTATTGTCCTCTGTGAATCAAGCGCCCCCTAATTCTTTTATAAGTGTCATCCTTCTATGATTTGGGAATGCGTGGTTTGAAGGTTTAAACTTAAGCTCTCGTCGTTGAGGTAATTAATCTTAAGTAACCTGGTCCAAAGTTTAAATGAGCTCGTTCGAGGTTTGTAATTTGAAACCATTCTTAATCAAATTTGAGCGGCCTAAAATTTAATCGGACTTATACTGATTAAGTATAATCCAAAATTCGATCCATTTGAGTCGAATTTATTGATTTCAGATTAAAAAACAAGATTACATCCAGGATCAAAATTTCATTTCTACAACTTGCTTAATACTACACTAGTTTATTTTTAGTAATAATAAGGATAAAATACGTATGCATTTCATTTTTATATGGTTTGCTTTATTTTGGAATAATCGAAATTAAAGGATTCATGTAAACCAGCATTAAAATTAAAGGGAATTTAGAACTTTCGAATTTAAAATCTTAAATTATCAAATTAAAAGTTTATGCATGATGGAATTGACTATATTAATATTAATATTTTAAGTGATATAATAAGAAAAATTAGGAATCTGTTAATCTGAAGTTTAATAAATTTAATTAAAATAATTAAAATGTTAATAAATATTTATGTCTAAGTTATAAGTTAAATTTGAATAGAAATATTATAAGCTAAAACTTATCATTTACCTAAATTCAATCTGGCTTCCTTCAGTGGTCGAGCATTAGTTTGATTATACTGTGGGCTAAGCCTTATATCTTGTGAACTGACTACAATTGGAACCCAATACTAATCGTCACCTTCTCAAAAACTGATCAAGTTTGAACCCTACACTGACATTGCCCCATTGAAATTGAGCCAATATGATCAGAGGCTTGACTGTGGAATCAATTAATTAATTATAGTAAGAACTATAAAGTCAACAAGTCTTTAATTTAAGAGTTAATAATTCGTTCGATCCTTACATGCAAGCATGTCATGCTTGATCCAATGAGGTGCTTGTCACGTAGTTCACCTAATACTATGTATATATATATATATAATCTACATTTTACGACCGCCATTGTTCTTGCAACAGTGCTTGATCTCTGGTAGCTTTGCCACCATGAAACTTCTAATTTCCTTCTTCTTTCTTGTCTCTGTTCTTCACTTTAGTTCAGCTTCAGACCACACTGCAAATTATGCAGGAAAAGGAGAAGCAGCAGAACTGAAGATTCTGACGTTGCCTGTTACCTCGGATTCAAATGGTTTGTCGTATGATTACTATTACCAGAGCTGTCCGAATGCTGAAGCCATCATCAGCAGAAAAGTGAAAGAATGGCTTGACAAGGACAGGACTCTCGCTGCCAGCCTCCTGAGATTGCACTTCCACGACTGTGTCATTAAGGTAGGTGTGTGTGTGCGCGCGCTCGTATATATATATATATGTATAGCATACATGCAAGTTTTCACATTGATTCGATCATCGTCTTAATGTAATTCTTTCTGGTGTTGTCTTCTACATTTAGGGTTGTGATGGGTCCATTTTATTGAACCATGAGGGTAGTGAGAGATCAGCAGATGTGAGCAAGACGCTTAGAGGATTTGAAGTGATAGACGACATCAAAGCTGAGCTCGAGAAGAACTGTTCAAGAACCGTGTCGTGTGCTGACATTCTCACTTCAGCGTCTAGGGACGCCACAGTTTTCCTGGGAGGATCGTATTGGACGGTGCCTTATGGTAGAAAAGATGGGAAAGTTTCCATTGATGAGGAAGCAGACAAAATGGTGCCAAATGGTCATGAAGACATTACTAGCTTGATCGAGCTTTTCCAGTCCAAAGGGTTGAATTTGGTTGATATGGTCATTCTGTCAGGTGCACACTCCATTGGCAGAGCAACATGTGGGTCAGTTCAGGATCGGCTCTACAACTACCAAGGAACAGACAAACCAGACTCTACACTTCAGGATAGGTACTTGAACTTTTTGACGAGAAAATGCAGATGGGCATCTGAGTATGTTGATCTAGATGCAACATCTCCAACAAGTCTTGGAAATGAATACTACAAGAATCTTCAAAAGAGAATGGGACTTCTGTCCACAGATCAGCTTATGTACTTCGATCCAAGAACTCAGCCTCTTGTTAATGCATTGGCTTACACACCTCAAGACTTATATCCCCAGCTATTTGGAGTGTCCATGACGAAACTTGGAAATATTGTGGATCCTGAAGTGCAACGAGAAGGCGAGATTAGAACCAATTGCAATTACGTCAACTCTTACTAATATACTTTGGTTCTGATTTCGATACCATTTAAGTATTGAACTTTTTTTTTTTTTTTGTATTTGAAATGTTTCTAAGAGCGAGATGTCTCAAGAATATCATAATATTCAAGTTCTACATTTGAAAACGAGAAATGCAATTCGGATTTTTATGACTATTTTACATATAATTACTTTTGAAAATAAATTCCAAATTAAATTAAAATAATAAAAGATCTAAAATTAAATTATTCGAATAGCCTTTTGATTAGTATTGGACTTAATTGTATTATCAATTTTAATTTAATATCACTTTGAATATTTTGTAGTAGTTAAATCAATAATCAAACTAAATTATATCAAATTGGATCAAAAGAACCAAAATTTATGTGTTATTACATAATTTATTTTTAATATTTTAGAATTTAAATTTATTAATTTTAAAAGTTTAAATCTAAAATTGTTCATTTGAATTTAAGCTCATAAATTTAGCATTTGAATTGAAGATATAAATAAATTGGATTGTTTTTAAAGAAAATTTGATTAATTTTAAAAAAAGAAATTAACAAATAATAAATAATAAGAAATATTTGATGATCTTTTTGGAAACACCTCTCTCTGTTCTTTCCGACTCATACTCTTTAATTCTCGTCTCGCTTAACAAAGTTGTCACCTTTGTTTTTAATTTTTAATTTTTATATTTTAAAAACTTTGAAGGAAATGAAAACTTATAAAAGTAGTAAAGATCATTCTTCTTTTTGAAATGAGTTAACAAATGAGAGCTAATTAATTTAATGAATATTGCGGTCTCATTAGTAATATAAATGTGATAATTTTATATTGATGGTATTAGACTCCTAGCATAAGATGCAATGTTTTTAAAAAAGTTAAACTGGTAAGATAAGAAATATTAGATCGTCATAAAATCAGTTAAAGATTGAATAAAATTAAATAATTTAAAATACAATTAAAATATATTGTCCTTACTAATTGAAGAATTTAAAGTTTAATTAAAAAAGAAATTATTAAATAAAAATTAATTAATTAATTTTGATTTATATAAGAACAATAAGAATTATAAAAGTAAATCGAACCAAAAAGTGGTTCAAAATTTTTACGATTAAACCGGTTAATTTTTTTAATCATTGATAAGATGAATTATTTAAAAGGTTTAATGCATTGTTTTCTATGATAAAAAGAGATACAAACGAATTGGTGGTTAAAGTAAAGTAAATTAAGAATAAATTGATGGATGAGTATTGATAAAGCAGACATAGGAGGGGAGTTAATTGTGTGTGACTTAAAAAGTTTTTGCTAGTTACTATTAATTCGTATAAATAATAAGGGCTTATTAAAATTTCAAGACAAAAGGAGCTTGTAAAATTTTATAACAAAAAGAGCTTGTCAAACTTTAAAAGAAAAGGAGCCTGTCAAATTTTAAAATGAATAGAGCCTCGTGTAAACTGAAAGCAGTGGTGACTAAAATGCAAAATTTTAAAAATTAAGGAAAGAGAAAGAATGACACAACTAATTTATACCGGTTCGGCTTATAAGGAATCCTACTTTTAGCCACCAATTTTTTAACTTGAGTGTTTCACTAATAAATTTTCAAGTAGTAATTTGACGAGTCTCTCTAAATTTACAAGTACATATTTTTCAAAGTTCTTCAACCTTTCATACTAGTAGCATTTATCAAGTCTCTAGAAGCTCTCGACTGATGAAAGTAAGGTTTGCTCAATATAAGCTTCAATAAATATCAATCTCTCTTTAAAGTCTTTTTACTTTCTAAAGCTAAGAAGTATTAAGGTATAACTTTTCAAGAACAAGTATTGATGCTACTTATGTACTTCTAAAGTTTGTTGTATAATCAAATGTAGTAGCTCTCTCTTAAACACTATGAAGAATTTTGAATCTCCGTAGAGTATTTCATAGACTAAACATGAAAATGTTAAAGGATTTATAAGTGATAAGGGTCAACTATTCAAATGAATAGTTCTAATCATTTTGACAATGGTTGACACAAGTTCAATTATTATTAGTGGACTCTACATTCTGCCCATATTAAAAATTATAATATGGTATAAGAGCAGGTTTGATCCGGATTATTAATTTTTCGATTGTCCGTCTAGATGTTCAATTCCAACGGCTCGGCTTAGTTACCTCTGCATTTATTTCAAGTAACAACTTAATATCCAGTTTCAAAAAAAATACGAGCTAAGTGTAGAGTCTACCAACAATAATTAGGCTTGAGTCTATTAGAATTGAACTTAAGTCAATTATTGCCGAAAAAGAAAGCCATTCATCCAATAATTATCACATTAATTATATTAGCTAATCCAAACACATCCCTATATTAAGTTGAAACATCAGATCAAATTAACCTCTGGGAATCTTAAATTGCACATTTCAGCTTAATTGGCAAACAGTTGCTATATTGAACTGTTCAAGTGTTGACTATTGGCTCTTATTATATAGCTTTTGGTGGGCCTGTCTCGGTCGTCCTCCCGGGAGACTATAGGCTGCTTCCAAAGGCTCCTTCTCTGTCATAAAGCTATACCAAACTAAACAAAAACCCTCCAACCCCATCCCTCTCTGATATCAATCAAGAAACCAGAAAAAGACTATTTATGCTAAGTTTCAGATAATTATAATGGCATTTGTATATTTTCACCGCCACAACGACAGGACATTGATAAAGCCATCCATTTCCACATATCACCATCACCTCAAAGCCAAACATTTGTTAAAGCACTCCACTTTGCTTTCTTTCCTTTTTCATCTTTTAGCCAGGCCTGTCTCTATCTTTCTTTCTCTCATTTAAATTGCTTATAATAAACCCTACAAGCGATCTCTCTAAAACATACTTAACTTTTTCTTTCCCCATATTTACCTCTCTAACGCCTCTACTCTCAGGTTACCAAACATTCATAGATGTCCACCACTTGGAGTTGTTGGATGATTCTTTTATGATCTGGTTTTGCATGGCTGGTCATGCAATCTCTCCTTGTACCACTTCTTCTTTGACCATTATGTTCTTCTTCTTCTTCTTCTTCTTCATGGTTCACTTATCCATGGCCAAAAATGAGCATAGGCATGTCTCAGCAAGGGCTGGAGGCAATTTGCAGGACGAGAACATGGGATTGGTTGCTACAAAGAGACTTGAAATGGGCAATCCTTCAAATGATAAAGAAGTTCATGTTAATCCACAAAGTCAAAGAAGAGTACGGTTCAGGCCTCGTAGATCTCCATTGCCATGGCAAGAAGGGATCTTTAATGCTGGTGAACATGAAGTTCCTAGCGGTCCTAATCCCATCTCAAACAGGTAAAAATAAAAATGGGTTGTCCTTCATTTTCAGTTCATTGATCATTCTTCTTCCTAAATCTCTTTGGTAATTTTCTTTTTGGTTTGTGTTTGTTCCTGCTATATAGTATATATATATATATATACATTTAGGTCTTGTTTTAGTACTGTTACACCAATGTGAAATCACTACAGTTTATTCTTATTATTATTGTTTCCTAAAGAGAACAATTGCATCAATCATTGAACCATGAGAGGATGTATATGATGATAATTATATTTTGGGCTTCTCTTTTCATGATTATGGCTCACTTCCTTAGTTACTTCTCTTAATTATTACTTCCCATGACCCTCCAACATGATGTATCTTCTTGTGCTTTTCATTCTTAATTTTTCTTTAACTAATATTAGATAATAATACACTAAAAGATACGTTATTTTATTTAAAGAGATTCGGTCCAAATTTTGGTAGTTGATGACCTTTCTTGACCGAAAGATATATTGCGGAAAGAAGCATTTTAAAAAATCAAGAAAAAGTGCTAAAACTTATCTATGTTGCACGAGTTTCAATACTAACTCGAATCGTAGAGTAGCTTAATGATTCTGATCTTAATATGTTTGAATGAAGCGGATAAGGTAATCTATTTTTTTCTGAATAAGAAGAAATAAATATTAAACATGCGACCTAATACTTATTTTAAATGATAATCGTTCTGGACGTGAGTTCTGAATTGGTTCAGAAATAACTTCTATATCTCATATCTTAGTTAAATTTGTACTAAGTTATTCTTTTATGTGAGTTCTGAGTTTAATTTTCAACGAATCAAAAAGAAAAACACAAAGTATTCCTCAACTTATAGCGAAGTTGAAGATTTGTGAGCATATAACTAGCAAAGGAGGCAATGTTCATGGCACGAGGAAATGGATACTCCCAAGTTCATCTTCTTGGTCTTCACCAAGAGACAATCATTTAACTTTGAACAAGGAACATAATCATGTAACTAATATTGTTTATATGGGTTTGAGCTGTGACTACACTTATCAAGGTTGAAAGAACCCAATAATGGCCCCCCACAAAACGCCATAGTTTTGCGTGCAAAGTAATTAAGCAGACCTGGCATCCAAAGTTGAGGTGATTGTGAATAGTCTTTCCTTTTTTCCCCTGTCTTGAATTTCCCAAAATATCCGTCCTGGTCCTTTTGGACACTATTTTGTTATCAGGCACATATTGTCTCTTTGTTCTAAAAGCTGACGAATTCAATCGCTAATGTTAAAGGGTCCTATACGTCCACAGCGACCTTCCTCCATCGTTTGTGTATCTTCCTTTGTTTGCTACTGTTTGGAAGTAACTTTCATTTGTTTGTTCCATTGGCAAAGCATTTGAAACGCCAAGAAGGTTGAGTCTTGACACTAAAATAATTTATACATGTAGACGGTCATATTGTCGAAAATCTAATTAATATAAGTTTGAAACAGCATTTTTTTAATTTATTTTATTTTAATAATTTTTATTCTTAAAATTGATTAATTAACTAATTTTTGTAAATTAACTGTTTCAAAATTAGAATTAGTAAATTAATTTTATTTAATATTTACTTTATTTTATTAGATTTTAACTTTTTTCATGACAAAGATATATAATCTCTGTTCTTTTATCAAAATGTTCTCGTGCCTTTGCTTTTGTCTTTTTATACTTACCTGAAAACATAATCACCTTAATAATCTTAATATATAAAAGCACAAGAATGATTAAAAGAGAATTTTAGTTAATTTTTAAATTAATTATTATTCATTAATTATGTATTAATAGAAATTGATATTTAATATTTTTAATAATTTTTAAATAATTTAAATAATTTTATTTCTTATTTATTATATATCGACGATTTAATATCTATTAAATCTTTAAACCTTAAGTCTTTTATTTTATTGATCTAATTTACAATATAATTTTTTAAATCATTGGTAAAAAGTGATTAATTTGCTAATCAAAAACTTTTACAAATAATATTATATATAGACAGATGTTCTAATAATTAAATTGATATTTTAATTTAAATTCAGATCAAAATCAATAAAAATTGAGTTAGTCCAGTTGAATTATACTAAATTTACGTTAAAAACTAGTTCTAACTATATTGATAAAAAACTAAAAAAATATATAATTTCAGTCTAAATTTAAACTTTTTTAATTCAAGGTTATGGTTCAATTCAATCTGTTGACATTTATAAAGAACTTAATTAGATGAATAAATTAATAGCATTATTTAATGTTGGTGATAAAAGAAAATTGGTAAGATGGAAAATGGGCATTATCAAGTGCTATAAAATTCATTAATATCGAAAGTGAGGAGATATTTCATCCATGCAATGCAAGGGCTTCATAAAGAGTCCATGACACGAGAAGCAATCATACTAATTGCCTCGTACTCAACTTCAAGACCATAATTGCAACTTTGGCAACATGTGTGGTGATCACAGAGTACAATCATTAAGCTCTTACACCAATTTACACAAACGGGTGGTGATCATCATCAGGAGGGGGAAAAAGGAAGTTATTGCTAAGTATAAGACCAATTGCTAGAACACTATTTTTGCTTGTTTCTGGTAACTCAATTATGTCCTTGGGAAGGAAAGGATGGTATTGGTATTTGGTATGAGGCTCATGGCTTATTGACTACTTGCTACGTGCAAAAGTGGCAAGAAATTTGCAATTGATTATATTCCCTTACTTTCCATCATTGCAAAAACTTTCCTTAAAGCGTGGTTAAGTCAAGATAGACACACCTTGATGTTGCCAATATTAATCTTTTTCATTTATGTGATGCAAGTCTCTGAAGAGCAGGTAAAATGGCCTACTCTACTTTTGGCAATCAAGGAATCATATTGTCTTCACTTTTGATTTTGAGGAGTTTAGTCACTTTAAGAAACTTTGTAAGGATGACCCAACCATACCCACCTATCATTCCATTTGTGAATAAATTCTTGAGTATATATAATAATAATACAAAAATTTTATTTTTAAAATGCAACAATAAACTCACTCGATTATAGTGATTGTGGAAGTCTATTTGTAATTTAAATTTAATTTCTATCACTTAAAAAATATTTTGATAGATAATAGCTATGGAAGTATTGAACTCCCTTACAATTTAACAAATTTTAGAAAAATTTTGATTTTTTGATTTTTTTAAATTTTCTTTTTAGTTTTAAGCGTTTTTAGAAAAACTCATTATGTTAATTATTAGCTAAAAATAACAACAAAACACATAAAGTATGAACATCAAATGTAAATTAATTAAAATATTAGTTACATGATGATTGAGTCTAGTTTTTAAACTCAAATTAAACTAATTTATTATATTTATCTTAAATTATTAATTTAAGTCATATTTAATTGGTTCGAATTAAGTTTAAGAGTTGAGTTAGATTAACTTATAAATGACATTTAATTAGTTCACCTCTAATATTTATACTACTTTTTTTGACCAAAGTCTAGGAGAAGATATTTAAAAAAAGACAAAATTAGAACAAGCCTTTTAGAGAATTTTAAAAATTAATTTTTTAAATTATAGAAAAAGCCTATATCTGTTGCCCCATTTTAATTAATTCTTTTAGTTCAGGACAGGAGCTATACTTAAATTTAAAAACACTCCTCGGTCTTATCTAACCTACTCTGCAGTCAAGTCATCCTCAAAAGATAAAAAAGAACTGGTTGTTTTCCTTTGATAAAAGGGGTTAAAGTGATTTATGAAGCTTTTCTTTACCAAAAGTGAATTCTGACGTCGCACTTTCTGCATGGATAAGAGAAACTGGACAAAAATGGGTGGGTTTTGGACACACGGCAAGCATGCTATACGTATAAACCTCCAAGAACAAGCACTTACTTTGTACTCCAAGATCTCAAGGTCTGATCTTCATTTTAGTCTTGGATTCTTTCTTCTTCCTCACACCTGATTATGAACATGAGACTCCATCTCAGTCGTTTGATATTTATTTGGTCACAGATGATGACCTCAGCTTGTCCATGGCTTTTAAGCTTTTTAGGAAAAGTGTAACAAGACTTGAAAGTTTAATGGAAGTAGCACTTACCGAGAACAAAGTTTGCATCGAGTCAAAAACAGAATAGTTTATTTGACATTACTTCAGCTGAATTAGCATGAAACAAATGATTGATTAACTTTGAATTTCTGTCAATGACTGAATTGTCCATGTAAGAAAAGAAACCTACTCTATGCTTAGATGATGTTCCTTTTTCACTGCTGTAAATAAGGGTGACAATATCTTCTATTCGATCTCAACCTTGACTCTAAGCCTTGATCGAGCCAGGCAGTCGAGCTTGAGTCTGAGCTTAATCAAGCTAGTTTGAACCCTGATTTGGCTCCACTTTGCATCATTTTATAATTTTTTAAATTAAAAATAAAAATAATATTATTGTTCTTACAGTTATTGAGCCTCAAATCGTGTCAAGTTTGGGCAACCCGAGCCCGAACACAAACTCGATCCCAATCGAACAAGCCTGATCTATTAACTTTGATACGGCTCTAATAGCCGAACCTACCTATAAACAAGACTGTCTTTATAAACAATTACCCATAAATAGATTAAAAAAAGGTATCTATCAACTATAGTTGAGCTTCTGATGACCGAGAAGGGTCCTAGCAAACATGCACTTCCTACTATAACATGACAAAGCTTAGAACATATTGTCATAAGAGTGACGTAAGGTTAAAGTTTTACATTAAAATATAATATTCTTAATAGTATATAATTTAGATTAGAAATTAATAGTATAGAAGCAAGTGTATAAATCTTCTTCACGAAGCCTCTAAGACAACATTAAGCAAAATCAGTAAAAATATATTGAAGTTTTAAACTGTAAATTACTAAAATTAAAAATTCACTTAAAATATCTATAAAAAATATCTTTTTTAAAAAAAATTAGTAATTTTGTAAAATTATCAAAAAATTCTTATGAATTTAAATTTTCAGAAGATTCTTATCTTAAACTTTTGTTAAATAATCACGAAAAACAGGTAATATGAACAATACATATAAATCACTCAATTGTTATTGCCTATTAACATGACAATATAATACAAATTTTTAAATATTCTAAGATAACTATAATAAATTATTAGTTTAAGTCAAGTTTAATTAATTCGAATTGAATTTAAGAGCTGAGATGCGTTGTCATGTTAATAACATTTAATTAATCTATATACCATGTTTATATCACATATGTTTAACTACTAATTTTTTATGGAAATATAAGAGAAATGATTTTTTATAAAAAATTGAATACTACTGTCCGAGGCCCTGCAAGTATAGATCACGCAAGTAAATAGGAAAGTAAGAGTATCGATCCACAGGGAGTTACTGAACAATTACTAAGCTAAAACCATTCAATTATTTGGGCTGATCACTTAAATGTTGATTATTGAGAAATTAATTAATTAACGAATTGTTAAAACTAATCCTAAAATAAACAGAATAACTGCGCAATTTATGACTGTAGGAATAAATCATCTATGTAAAAGACAGGTTTCAAATTTGGTTTTGTGATCGACTTCTAATTATTCTCTTTTGGTTTATTCAATAAACTTGATCCCTAGATTTTGAAAGAAACTAGATCTAAATTATTTACAATTTTCTATCGAGATGTCAAAGAAGTATCGTAGTTAAAATCAACCCCGACAATCGTGGCTCATGAAATTAACTAAAACTCATTAAGATTTTTATCTAGTTGGTGATTCCTCTCACAGATTTTTGCCTATGTCTAGGTTCAAACCTATAAGTTCTTAATTTTGGTTTTCCACTACCGATTTTTACCTTTCGATTCTTCAACCGATAATTTTGACACAAATTATGTGAGGCCTAACACATAACAAGCACAATAATTCGCAAAACAAGACTCAATAGCCACGAATCAATTTTATTGAATAAAATTCAGAATCAAATCATATAGAAATTTGAAAACTACTATCCATCTTTGAAACCTAACAAGAAATCTACTCAATCATATTCATATTCAACAAACTAAATATTAAATCAAGAAAAATAAACATTAAGGAGTAAGGACGAAGAACTCAGGTGCGGCGTCTCCTTGTGAGTGCGTGCTTCATTTTTTTTTTGCGTCCAAGAACTCAATTACAGCGTCACTTCTCTGCCGCTAGTCCCCTTCTGCTATCGCATGCGTTGTGCCCTCTACTGCTCTCTGCGTTGTGCGCGTTTGTGCCCTGGAGTGCGACGTGCCTCTAGTCTCTTCGTTAATGATAAACCTCTGTTGAAAATCCTCTCGAATTAAACCCTTTGTTGATGCCGCTAGTCCTCAATTTTTCGTCCCCCTCTGTTGTGTGCGTTCTTTTCAATTAAAAATAACCTAAACATCCAATGTTCCCTCCTCCAAAACGTCACTTTGGTCTGTGTTTTGGACATTTTTTTTGGACCTTTTGCTGTTGTGGAGTTATTGTTGTGCTACGTCGTTTCTACTTTCATTCACCTGCTGCAATAGCCACTTCTTTGGTTTAATTTGAAGCCAACCTCACACTTTCTACCAAAAAACATCAGAAAATAAAATAAATAACAAACTCAATGAAAATAAATAAATAAACCTAAAAATGCTACTAAAATGAATGAATA
>JAOTAX010000003.1:33076270-33103134 GCA_025629825.1 Erythroxylum guanchezii | reverse complement strand
GAAAATACTAGAGTATTTTTTTCTTCAAGAGCTATCGAAAAGGAAAAATCGCAATATACTTGATTTTAAATATTTTTTCATTATAATTAGGGTGCATAAATTAAAAATAATTGTTTAAAATATACTTAAATTTTGCTATAAAACAAAAATTTAACAAATTTTTATTTCTTAACATTTTTAACAAACCAACCACTATCAATGGTAATGGTAATCATTCCTTCATTTTAACCAACCACCATAATTATAATGATTATATCCATTCTCATTCCTCACTATATTCATTCCTATTCCTATTCCCATTATTCTCTATGAACCAAGCGCCCCGAGAGTCTGAGACAATTGCTCAGGACTGTGCGGCTATTTTGTTCAAACTTCAAAGTTTCAACCATCTGAAAGCTAAACTGGTTAAATCCCAATTGCAGAATTCGGATTCTAGTGTTCCTTACAGTGATTCTTATGTATCTAGTGACCCGAAGTCGGATATGTTATTACTAGGGTATCTTCTCTTGCCTTCCTCTGTACACTAGCTGTTTGCTAAAATGCCAGAACGAGTTTCTTTTTTCTTTTTTGTTTCTCTATGGGTGTTATGTTGTGCAATTTGATATAATGGGAAAGTTTTATTTGTTTCTGAGAAAAGGCAGGAGAAAGAAAATTTTGGTGTCTTTGTATTGGACTGAGAGTTTGAGGATGAGTGTTGGCGGCCTGAAGAGCATTTTAGATGTGGCGGTGACTCATGGAGTAGAAGAGGCAAGAGCGAGGATATTTACGCACGTACTTAACCCCACGGGCCAAAAATGCCCACTTTGTAATCTAAAGCCTCTCGCTCATTCGTTCTTCAGAGTCGTGAATGGTCTCGGCACCTATAATCACTTAATCCCCAGTAAGTTTCCTTCTTCTTCTTCTTATTCTACTCACTGTCACTTTTCATTTCATGCAAAAGCATTGAACCAACCTATAGAAGTCGAACCCCGAAATTACGATGAATTCAGTAGTCGCAATGAGATGCAAAGCGGCAATGAATCTGAGCCTCCAATATCAGACAACATCTTCAAGTCAGGCTCCAAAATGGGTACTTACAAACTTGGTGATTCGACCTTTTATTCGCTTATTGAAAAGTATGCAAATTTAAGTGATTTTAGCTCGCTGGAGAAGGTTTTGCATCGTATGAGGCTTGAGGAAAGAGTTTTCTTGGAAAGGAGTTTTATAGTTATGTTTAAGGCTTATGGGAAAGCACATTTGCCCGAGAAAGCCATTGAGTTGTTTGATCAAATGTCTATGCTGTTTCAATGTAAGCGTACTGTAAAATCATTTAATTCAGTGCTCAATGTTATTATAAAAGAGGGACTATATCATCGTGCTTTGGAGTTTTATAATCACGTCGTGAATGAGAAGCATATAAATATATCACCCAATGTACTTACATTTAATCTGATTATGAAGGCAAAGTGTAAGTTGGGATTAGTTGATGATGCAATTGAGGTATTAAGAGAGATGCCAGTCAGGAAATGTGTCCCTGATGTGTACACTTACTGCACCTTGATAGATGGACTGTGCAAGGAAGGTAGGATAGATGAAGCAGTTTCTCTGTTAGACGAGATGCAGATTGACGGATGTTTTCCTAGTACAATTACTTACAATATTTTGATCTGTGGCTTGTGCAGAAATGGTGATTTATCACGAGCAGTGAAGCTTGTTGATAACATGTTTCTCAAAGGGTGTGCTCCTAATGAAGTTACATACAACACACTTATCCATGGTTTGTGTCTGAAAGGGAGGTTAGAGAAGGCAGTTAGTCTTTTGGATAGGATGGTGCTGAGTAAATGCGTGGCTAATGAGGTCACTTATGGGACAATTATTAATGGACTTGTCAAGGAGGGAAGAGCTATGGATGGGGTTCGCATATTAGTTTTGATGGAGGAAAGGGGATATCAGGTAAATGTGCATGTTTATTCAGCATTGCTTAGTGGGTTGTTTAAGGAAGGGAAGTCTGAAGAGGCAATGAAATTGTTCAAGAAAATGAATGACAATGGTAGCCAACTTAATACTGTTGTATATAGTGTGCTTGTAGATGGTTTATGTCGGGAGCAAAAGCCTGATGAAGCAGCCAAGATTCTTCATGAGATGGTCATCAAGGGTTGCAGGCCAAATGTGTTCACTTACAGCTCCTTGATGAAGGGATTCTTTGACACTGGTGATACTCGTAAAGCCATTGAGCTGTGGGAAGACATGAAAAAGAATAATTGTATTCAAAATGTGGTTTGTTACAGTGTTCTCATTTGTGGGTTTTTTAAGAATGGAAAGTTCAGGGAGGCTATGATGGTTTGGACACAAATGTTGCGGAGGGGATGTAAGCCTGATGTTGTGACATACAGTTCAATGCTTCATGGCCTTTGTAATGCTGGCTTATTGGAAGAGGCTCTGAAACTTTATCATGAGATGCTTTATCAGGAACCTAATTCTCAACCAGACATTGTCACATATAACATTCTTCTTAATTCTTTGTGCAAGCAAAATTGTATATCTCGTGCTATTGATCTTTTGAATACTATGCTGGATCGGGGATGTGATCCTGACTTGGTTACGTGTAACATATTCTTGACAACAGTAAGAGAGAAATTAGATCCACCTCAAGATGGTAGAGACTTTTTAGATGAGCTTGTGGTTCGCCTATTTAAGCGACAAAGAGTTTCAGGTGCTTCTGAAATTATGCAAGTGATGTTACAAAAACTGTTACCACCCAAGGCATCTACTTGGACAGGAATTGTTCAACAGCTCTGCAAAACTAATAGGATACATGCAGCCATTGAGAGGTGTTGGAGGAACCTATATGCTGATTTTTAGGTGAACTTAGTAGCTGAACTTACCAGTTCAAAAGATTTACTTTGAAGCAGATTATCTTTCACCATGTTTATGTAAAGAGCTTGGAGCTGTTCTTGGATGATTCTTTGATGATCCATTTTTGCATGGTTGATCATGCAGTCTGTCCTTGTATCACTATGACCATTATGTTTTTCTTCTTCATAACCATGGTTCACTCATCCATGGCCAACAAGAAGCATAAACGTGTCACAGCAAGATCTGGAGGCAGTTTGTAGGAAGAGAACATGGGATTGGTTGCTACAAAGAGACATGAAATGGGTGATCTTTCAAAGGATGAAGAAGTTCACTTTAGTCCATAAATTCAAAGTGGAGTTCGGTTCAGACATTGCAGATCTCCATTGCAATGGCAAGAAGGGAACTTTAATGCTGGTGCACATGAAGTTTCTAGCGATCCTAATCCCACCTCAAATAGGTAAATAAAACACGGGTTGTACTTCATATTCAGCTCATTAATCATTCTTCTTCCTAAGTCTCTTTCTAATTTTCTTTTTGGTATGTGTTTGTTCCTGCTATATAGTATATACATGTAGGTCTTGCTTTAGTACTGTTACAGCAATGTGAAATCACTACAGTTTTTTCTTATTCTTATTATTATTGTTTCCCAAAGATAACAATTGCACCAATCATTGAACCATGAGAGGATGTATATGATGATAATTATATTTTTCAGGGGTTTTTCTTTTCATGATTTTGTTTCATTTCTTCAGTTACTTCTCCTAATTATTACTGCCCATTACCCTCCAACATGATGTCTCTTTTTTTTTTTGAAAGATTACATGATATCTCTTCTTATGCTTTTCTTTCTTAAATTTCTTTGCTCTTAATATATACTATCACAGATATACACTAAAAGAAATGTTATTTTATGTAGATAGATTCGGTCCAAATTTTGGTATTGGTCACCTTTGTTGATCGAAAGATCAACATAACATATTGTGGAAAGATGGTTTTTTTTTTTTTCATATGTTCATCTTATAGTTTTATTAGATAGCTCAAGTTAATCTGTATATAGTTAGAGTTTGATAAATAGTGCTAGATTATAAAATCTTGTCAATTTCTATTTATAATTGTCAGTTCATTAAGATTTAGAGGAGTTTGATGATTTTTTTTTTTAATGAATGATGAGATTTTTGATTTTAAAGTGTGAAGCTTTCTATTTTATAAAAATGATTCTTAAACTAGAAGTAAATAATCTGATAGACCCTTAATTACAAAATTTTATAAAAGGAAGAAGGGACACGTGGGGTTGAGGGTATATTCTAGAAGACTGAGAAATGGGCTGCAGGGGGAAAAAAAGGGGGACAATCCTAACTAACTTGGCAGCAGTAGGGCCCACTGTGCAGGAGGGAGGAGGGGAGTATTTCTGTGAAAAAGAGACGGGGGAGAGAGGGTAGTGAATATAGAGAAGTTTGGGAGAGTGGTTAGCCTCTCGAAAGCTAACCTTGAGTGCAGAATGTGCTGTATGCTTCTGGAGGCCCTTTTGAGGGAAGGTCTGGGAGTGTGTCTGGCTATCCTACATTACTGCTATTTTTTTCTATTTTTCTGATCTAATACATAAGGGATTCTCTGTTATTCTCTTTGAGAACACTGGGTGTACTGGGTGTTTCGATACTATAACAGAATATATACTCAGTAAGCATTGCTAGTGTCCTATCATAATCATAGACCCTTATCCTTGGAAAATTGATAAGAGGATAAGAAAGTTAATCTTTATTTTCAATAGTAACTGTTGAATGATTGACTGCAACTTAATAAGCCCATTGTTCAATAGAATTATGGAAGTGGGTTTGTGTATGACTAGTATTTACAGGAGTACCTCCAAATTTCGTGAGAAGGAAAAAATCCATTTCCATAAAGATAGTTGACACAATAGGAGTGACATCCTTAGAAGAGTTTTTGGTTTTGATGAAACTCTATTATGAAATTTTAATTTGGTGTCTATGGTGAACTTAAAATGCCATCTTTGGACCTGAATGGACAGATGTAGTAATCCTGGTTTGGCAGGAAGTTGTGGAGGCAATATCCACAGTATAATTTACACGTGAAAAGATTTCTGAAACAATGAATGCTGACCTTTGTCTTGTTTTCTGGCAGGCTGGATATGATTATTACAACGAGATGTTTGAGAAGATATTTAGACGCATATATGCCTCCTTTGGTTCATCTGCTCCTTTCACTGTATTTCTAGATTCTCAACCCTTCTTAAGATGGGCTCGTGAACAGAATCTTCTCTTTGGGATAGTTAACAATGTGGAGTACCATTATCAGGACGTTATCCTACCCGCCTTGGGTTTGATCCAGGTAACTAGACATTATTCTCTCCAGAAAGGTCATTAGGATCAAGGTTTTAAATCACCTCATTTCTCGCAATTGAACCTGCATCATCTGCAATTTTTGCAATCACTTGCTGTGAACGCAATGTAATCCACAGTTGCGGTTTAAAACCTTGATTAGGGCTTTAGTTCTCTATTTATGGGATTCTACAATTCAAATCTAGTGGTTTAACTTATAACTTTCATTTTTGGTCTTTGTTGTGTTGTTTTGAGATGCATACTAAGTGGACAACAAATTGCTGTAACATACTACTGGATGTAATTTGTCATTTGTACCTCATAGTTGCATAGCCTAATTCAATAATACAGGGGTCAGAGTGGGACTTATGGTGTATTCTGTGGTCTTGAAGGTGTGGTGAAACCAATCCAAGGATATCTGAGATTGCCCTCGAGAAAGCTGGAAATATATCACCAGAAGAAACTATACACATTGGGGATAGCATGCGTAAAGACTAGTTGCCAGCCAAGAGTGTGGGTATGCATGCATTATTACTGGACAGGTTCAAGACTCCTGATTTTGAGGAGTGGAGGAAGTCTGGTGCACTTGTACTTCCTGACATGGTGGCAGTGCAAGAATTGCTTTCTTCAGGACAATTGGTGTGCTGAGGAGGGGCATATTCTTATCCAAAGCTACCTATTATATGTATATTTTTCACTCCCTCTCCTCCCACCTCAAAATCATTTGATACATAATACCCGAAAGGGTCTGACTTTTGTGCATGGAAATAAGCAATCATTATGTGACATTTATTGGTTGTTGCAAAACCTTCTGGGATTTGAGAGGGAGAGTCAACAATGAGATGTTCTGTAATTCCTTCTTCTGTTGTTTCAATTATCTCATATGGAATGGAAGAATGGTATAGTTTGATCAACTTCTTCTAATCATCACATTACTTTCTGATAATGAAATTTTAAAGAACTTGGAAGAATCAGTCAAGTGTGCTTTCTGAAAATTGGATGTCTTCCACAGCTCCCAACTATTATATCATCAGCTTTTTGATTAGATAACACCTTTTACTTGAACCCTTAAACCCCATTGAGTTCTTGGTTCAAAAGATCTAAACTTAACTTCACTATTCATAGGGGAATCTACCAACCACTTTTCCGTTATTTTGTCTTTCAAAATTGATATCTTGCTATGCAAATTGTTTCAGGCGTATGGCATTCATTTACAGAAAGCTCTCTTCTTGTAAAGCAGTATCAAAAAACCAAATATAATCACTTATTGAAGGTTAGATATTACTGTTGCATTACTCGAGCACTTGTAACAGAACAATGACAAGGAATTTGAATCCAGGATTCCATGTTACTTTAGCATTCTGGCAACACTTAGATTGATTCTCCCTTCTTGTATCCATGTTTTGGTCCCTATAATATCTTGAGCTAGTTTACAGTGGTGTGTTCGGGTTCAAGAATCTGAGGGCAGCAGGAATTGTTTTGAAGCTCTTAACTGCCTCAGGAGCCATTTTAAGACAAGTTTAAGATGGAGAACCAAATAAAAGAATCCTCTTTAGGACATTGCCAACATAAATGAGATTTAAATTCCGTGTATTCGGTGTTGTGGGCTTCTAAGGTTGGTTGACTTAAAACATCACGAGTACTTTCAATCCAAGAAGAATTATAAGAGCGAAGACGCAATTATCATCTTTGGCAGATTTTAGAGTCTGCGTATTTGAAGCTGTTAAAGGTTGGACTTTGGTAGGCTGAGGTGAATTACATGGGGTTTAACCGAATAGAAAAGTTTTTGATCCGAGCAATATCAAGTTTTGATCTTTTGAACCAAGAATACGGTTCAAGTAGAAGTTGTTATCTAATCAAACATGCACACCTGATAATATAATAGTTGGGAGCTATAGAATACATCCAATTTTCAGAAAGCACACCGACTGATTCTTCCAAGCTCTTCAAAATTTCATTACCTGAAAGTTATGTAGTGATTAGAAGAAATTGATCAAAGCATACCATTCTTCCATTCCATATAGGACACTTGAAACAGCAGAAGAAAGGAATTATTGGCCTTTACGAATATAGCTATTACAGAGCATCTCATTGTTGAGTCTCCCTCTCAATCCCAGAAAAGGTTTTTGAAACAACCACCAATGTCACATAAAGATTGTTTCTGTGCACGAAATTCAGACCCTTTTGAGAATCTGTATCAAATAATTTTGAGTTGAGAGGAGAGGGAGTGAAAAATATACATTTAACGGGTAGCTTTGGATAAGAATATGCCCCTTCTCAGCACAACAATTGTCCTGAAGAAAGCAATTCTTGTACTGTCACCAAGTCAGGAAGCACAAGTGCACCAGACTTCCTCCAGTCCTCAGCATCAGGAGTCTTGAACCTGTCCAGTAACAATGCATGCATACCCACGCTCTTCGCTGGCAAGTAGTCTTTACGCATACTATCTCCAATGTGTAGAGTTTCTTCTGGTGCTATATTTCCAGCTTTCTCAAGGGCAATCTCATATATCCTTGGATTTGGTTTCTCCACACCCTCAAGACCCGAGAATACACCAAAATCCCACTCTGATCCCTGTTTTATCGAATTAGGGTACACCACTGTGAGGTCCAGACAACAAATTGCATGCAGTATTATGTTACAGCAATTTGTTGTCCACTTAGTATGCATCTCAAAACAACACAACAAAGACTAAAAATGAAGTTATAAGTTAACGATTAGATTTGAACTGTAGAACCTCATAAATAGAGAACTAGTCCTAATCAAGGTTTTAAACTGCAACCGTGGATTACATGGTGAATTACATTGCCGTTGCAGCAAGTGATTGCAATAATTGCAGATGATGCGGGTGTGAGAAATGAGGTGATTTAAAACCTTGATCCTAATGATCTTTCTGCAGAGAATAATGTCTAATTACCTGGTTCAAACCCAAGGCGGGTAGTATAACGTCCTGATAACGGTACTCCGCATTACTTACTAACCCAACAAGAAGATTCTGTTCACGAGCCCATCTTAAGAAAGGTTGAGAATCTGGGAATACATTGTAAGGAGCAGATGAACCAAAGGAGGCATATATGCGTCTAAATATCTTCTCAAATGTCTCCTCATCATAATCATATCCAGCCTGCCAGAAAACAAGACAAAGGTCAGCATTCCTCGTTTCAGAAATCTTTTCACACGTGTAAATTATACTGTTGATATTGCCTCAAGAACTGCCTGCCATTACTACATCTGTCCATTCTGGTCCAAAGATGGCATTTTAAGTTCACCATAGACACCAAATTAGAATTTCATAATAGAGTTCATCAAAAGCAAAAAATCTTCTAAGGATGTCACTCCTATCTTTATGGAAATGCATTTTCTTCTTCTCAAGAAATTTGGAGGTAATCCTGTAAAGACTAGTCATGCACAAAACCACTTCCATTGAACAATGGACTTGTTAGGTTGTAGTCAATCATTCAACAGTTACTGTTGAAAATAAAAATTAATTTATTTATCCTCTTACTTATCAATTTTCAAAATACAAGGGTCTATGATTATTCATTTCTGGTTTAAGAATCACTCTTATAGATTAGAAAGCTTCACACTTTCAAATCTAAAATCTCATCATTCATTAAAAAAAATCATCAAACTCCTCTAAAACTTAATGAACTGACAATTATAAGTAGACATTGACAGAATTTTATAATCTAAATCTAACTCTAGTTCACTGAACTGCAGCTATATAGAGATTAATTTGAGCTATCTACTAAAACAATTAGATGGACATAAGAAAGGGGGAAAAAAACCTCCAAGTATTTCTTGTATGAAAAATTAAAAGTTTGCCAAATCTTCATCAAATTAATGCCAAAAACATTGGATAGATGGAATTCTAAGATTTAAGATTAATACAAGTGATCAACCTTGAAGCCATAAGTTGCTTTCATGGTTGGTTTCCACCCACCAATCATAACAAATGACTTGTTGGGATTGCCACATGGATTAATTTTCTCCTCTAGACAAATCACCAGTAACCAGTAGGGTTACAGCTTGTTAAAAGACCAAATCTCAAAACCACATACCTTGATAAATGAATTTCTGACACATGTTTTCCACCAGACAATATTAGGCATTTTGGTCGCATGGCCAAAACATGGATACTGCTTAGCCATTTCTGTATAAGCAAGTTTGAAGCCTTCATGTACACGTTTGTAGTCTGGGCAAGGAAGTCCAACAGATTTTGCTGCCATGCAGTAGTAGTCACCAAGTTCACCTTTGTAAGCTATAAGTGTACCAGTGACATCCACAGTGATGCAACGTAATTTTGAAAGGAGAGACATTTCAACAGTTGTTCAGAACAGACAGAACTCCAAAAGCTATGCTTGGTAAGTTCCAATTTGTGCTTAGTTTCAGTATCCTTAAGACAACAGATAAACTTGTAGACCAAGCATTGATTTGGTAAAATGTACAAGCTACGAAAACCTGCATCATTTAAAATTGGGGATATATGAGTACAATATTGAGCAAAGATGTTCAATCCAACTAAACTTGTCAATGAAATCAGATGCTTAAAGCAGGAAACTTGATCTTCTACATTGACTAAAACCATATGCCTTTTATAACAATGTAGAACCATTTCCCCATCTAAGTCACCAAAGTTCGCACAAAACCAAGAATGTAAGAAAAGGTAGAACCTTGTATGAAACAAAATGAAAATCTTCCCTGTTTTTTATAAAAAAGAAACAGAAAGAGATTCAAACTTAATCTCAAGGAGAGAGATACCCAGAAACAGAAAAGGAGAAAGAATAAAAGGGCGCAACAGAAGAAAACCCACGAAGGAAAAATCGAAACTTTGAGCATACCAAGACCAGTTGTTGAAACGAGAAGAAAATCTCAGCTTCTCCGCTGAAATCTCCAAACTTTTTCTCTTTCTTTAGTCGCTTTACTCTCTCAAGTTAAGACAATTAGCATCAGCTGACACACGACCCTTGAATTGGACTCTAATGCCACGAGGCCTAAGGTACACATTTATATACTTTGCGTGTAATATTGTCAGCAAGGGGAGTCGCCATGTCAATGAAAAAGAAGCAATTAACGAGACAGACACGCAAATTTATCACTTTTATGTTATTGTTTTTACATGTTTCTATAATTATGTATTTGTCCCTATCACTACTCGGGTTATGGAGGTTATTACATTTTTTAGCTTATTTTTTCTATAAGCTTTGAAATAACCATTTCCTTTCGTATCTAACCTACCAAGAAAGGCATTTACATCAAGAAAAATACATAAATAGCAAAAAGTGAGGGGATAAAATTAGAAATTAGATAAAAGTGAAGTACTTAAGTGACAAAGATTGGACACAGAAGCAAAACACTGGTTTTGGGCACAAAACCATGGACGCTTGGCTGCGGTATTCAGTTGTAGTTTTCAGTTTCCTAGACTTTTGACGAAATCCCAGAAACCGCGTGTACGAGTTTGAGTCGCTTGTGATTGAAAACTAGATGCCCCCATTGGATTCGCTCTGATTCAGTACTTATTGGAAATGTACATGGTCAACAACATAGAACAGGACAGTGAACAAGACAAGCTCAGTTTTTCATGGTTTTGACTAATCAGTCGGGAAGTTCTGCAGAACTTAAAAAGTGTTCAGTTCCAAGTTAGAAAGTTGCATTCTTATGCTTGCTCAGCTATCAACTTGTTAATTAACGATCCTAATGATACATATGATGATCCATTTTCCATGACAGCCTTCCTACTCATATCGCTCATCTCCTTCACTTTTCTTCTCAGATCATCACCACCACCGTCCATCAAACGCCTTAATGCTCTCTCCAGTTCTTCTGCCACAACCAAGTCACTACCTACCCTGTAATCCAACCTGATCTCAACAGCCAATCCCAACTCTTTCACCAACTGAAATGCATTCATCTGTTGCTCTGCGTAGACTGGCCATGTCGCAATGGGCACACCATACCACAAGCTCTCAAGTATGGAGTTCCATCCACAGTGAGACACAAACCCTCCAATGGCTTGATGCCCCAAAATGGTCACCTGTGGAACCCATCCACAGACTAATCCTAATGCTGCTGTCCGATCCATAAACCCTTCAGGCAATATCTCCTCTAGATTAGCGTACTCACCAGGGAGGTCTAGCTTCCCCCTGGGCGGTTCACGGATGGACCACAAAAACCGAATCCGGGTCTGTTCCAACCCGACTGCAATCTCTTTCAACTGAGAACTGCCGAGACTCCCCATACTACCAAAGCACAAGAACACCACAGATGATGAAGGCTGATCATCAAGCCATTTCATGACACCTCTCTGCTGAGCCTTATCTGGATGCCATTGGACAGGTCCGGCTAAGTCAAGAACCGGTCCGATCGTGTAAACCGGCGGCAAGTTACTTGCAGAAATGGAGTTAACTGCATGCTGTTCGATTTCCTTGAACGTGTTCACGACAAGACCTCTGGTATCCTTGTACCTTCGCGCATGTTGCAAGAACCAGAAATACGCATCTTGGGTTCTTTTCAATACACTACTGGGAAGTACTAGTGGGGGCAACGGGTTGACAAAACTCGGTATGTCTAACTCCAGAGTCGGATCTTTTGGTACGAGAAGACCAGCATCTGAAATGGTGAACTCGGACGTGAACTGGGTTTCAAGAGTTGGCAAATGGAGCATGAATCCCAGAAAGCTAGCTGGAGATTGAAAATAAAGATAGCAAGGGACGCCAAGTTCATTAGCAACATCGATCATCGAAGTACAGAACATGTCAATGAATAATCCACCAAACCGAACTGAGCCACGTTCTGGTTCTGCTTCTGTCTGCATAAGTTTAACGATGGCTTCCTTAACATGGAACTTGTGCTTAGCAATAAACAGTGACATGTAACCCATAGACGACTGATATTGATCTGGTTTAGGGGGTTCGGCGACAGGGAGAAGGACAAAGTTCACACCGGACATTTTAGTGGACACACGTGATTGAATGTAGTCGTTGAGCACTCGCCTCTGGGACATGGTGACGATCAGTATGGTGGCGGATAATCTGGAGTCACGATCCACCAAACGCTGAGCAAATTCAACGGTTGGGACGAGGTTGCCAATAGTTGGGGAAGAGATGAGCGCGACGTGAGTCTTCACCAAAGTTTGCATCTTGAGAATGGAGTTTGGTTCTTGCTTGCTTCACCTATCAGTTGGCTCGAGAATATATATTTGGGTAAGCTGGTTGATCATGGCTTCCTTCCTTCCTTCTCACCGGTCAAGATGAGGATCATGTGGACGAGAGATGATAACAAAATAATGAATATTTTGGTATTTTGTTGACTCGAGAAGGAATCAGATG
The DNA here is from genome assembly GCA_025629825.1 of Erythroxylum guanchezii. Classification (NCBI taxonomy): domain Eukaryota; kingdom Viridiplantae; phylum Streptophyta; class Magnoliopsida; order Malpighiales; family Erythroxylaceae; genus Erythroxylum; species Erythroxylum guanchezii. The sequence continues at coordinate 33,090,635 of JAOTAX010000003.1, read as the reverse complement.
TAAGGTCTTTGTCGTTTGTACCATATTTACATTTCATTTCATTATCAATCACTCGGACCAAGATGCTTGATCGTGACGATTCATCAATGGTTATAAAGTCTTAGACAAAGTAATAGTCGACAAAACATAACAGAGTCTTTTCATTGTTTGGACTTAAAGCATTGATCATATGTCACTCATAACATTATTATTATTATTATTAAATGACCTTGGGCTTGGGATTTGGGAACAACCAAAAGCCACCGGTTACTTTATTCTTCTGATGATCAATTCTATTGGATTGAACCTCAGTCTCAGTCACGTACATGGACCTCTATTCTTTCACTTGATTTAGCATTTCATTTTCTCTATTTGAAAACTTTCCACCACTTCTAAGCCTAGTCCTGCCATGCTGTTCTGAGAGATTTTCTTTTCTGAAAGCAAAAATAATTGGAGACTAGAGCTTGGTGAAGAGACCATCTTCAATCTACCAAAAGAAAAAGAAGACACCCATTTTCTAGTTGAAACATGCTATTACTATAGAAGGCGCTACGTTCGTTAATAAGAAGAATGAATGTTCTTACACAAGGTAAATTTGAACAAGTGAGAGATCATCAGCCAAAGAATGGAAAAAAGCTTGCAAATGCAATTCCAAAACGAATTATTATGCCTTCTTATACATTGTTATTACAAATTCCAGTGAAAAAAAAAACGAAGCTACATAAGTTAGGATGCCAGAAGAGAAAGCAGCTTACAGCTTTTCGTCATCTGCAGAAGACAAACTTGTGCGATCAGAATAGGCATACTTCTGCAGAAAAGAAGGATCTTCATGAATTTCGGTTAACCCACCTCATTATCCGAACTAAAGCCAACATATAAATGCGACTTTCAGGATTTGGTACATCTATATCTATATACATTTGTCGATCAAAATCAATTTGTCAAATTTTTGTTTTCACTCTAACACCGAGAATGAGGTGTACTTCCTTCTTGAATATGGACCTCAGTTCTTCATTAGCTTCAAGGCCTATTCTCCTGTGTAAGCAAGCATGTTAGGAATAGTTTCGGATAGTGATGATCGTACTGACACAAAAGCAGGGAGACCAAATTGAAACAATGGCAGATGTTTGAATGATATAAGCATTTGACCCTTCACCGAGATCTAGAAAGCAAACCAATAAATTGAACAGAAATATCTTTGCCTTTGTTTATAATATCTCCTTGAATACTTCAGCCATTGAGCCTAACCATGCAGGTTCTTTGAAGATAATAAAGAACTAAAAACTAGATGAAGAAAAAGAGGAAGGGAAGTAAAGGAACAGAATTGGTAACTCATTAAGGTTTCCCATTTGGTCAACTGGATTCACAAACTTCCAAAAGTTTCCAAAGAACATTCAGCCAATGATAGTTATTCCTCACATAATTTGGATTCTTTTAACCTATCAAAACAAACACCAACAGTCCAGGCAAATAAGATTGATGGAAACATGTAGCCAAAAAACTACCGAATAGTGAATTGACAGTAATGGCCAATAAGTATTAAAAGACATACCCTATTTTGGAGCCATTTTTCCCCAAAAGAATTCCCCGCTGGCTTTTTTTGCAAGTAATGAAATGCTGTTCAATCCTAATTGAACCGTCATTTAATTCCTTCCAGTCCATCAAACGATGTTCAATTGTATAAGGAATTTCCTGAATAAGGAGAATTTAATGTTATCATTCAACATCATAGAATGTGTTATGTGTATGACATCCCTCTCCCTCCTCACTCACTCTCAGTTTCTTATGCATTGAATTAACCCGGTTCTTCCCACGAGACCAAGTTTAAAACTTTACCTGATGTATATGGTCTAATAACTTCTCACGAACAACTTCTAATGAAATGTTCTTCATGACTTCTTCAGTCATGGTAAGTGGATCTTCATCCCATGGTCTTTTAACCGCCTAGGCATTAAAAGCCGTTTAAGAGTCAGTCAGATGTGATGTCAGGTATGTGCTTTTAGCTTGTAAGCCAAATTCAGAAAGGATGCATTTAGAAGAATGTAAAGGGAGAGAAAATGATCAATTGGTCCGCTCAAAAGTCCGGGAGAAAATCAATAATTGGGAAACTGGAGAACCTACTAGAGTTTAATGCAACACCATGAAATATTCTGGTAAGTTTCACCAATTCATTCTGCCAAAGTGCCAATCAAATCAACAAAACTTAACAGACACCAAGTCTTCTCGTGATGAACATAGTGTCCTACCTGCTGCATCAGATATTCAGTGAGATTCTTTATCCCGGCACCCTTCAGTGCTGAAATCATGAACAGCCTAATAACACATAGAAAACGTAAAAAAAATCAGTAGTTAGTTTAAGCGTCCATTGCACGAAATCAGAAAGGACAATCAACCTGTTTCATAGTATGAGAAGTCCCTACCTATCATATCCAGGAAGATCTTTGAATTGATCAACAACATTTAACAAATCTTTCTTCTTCTCAACAAGATCAACTTTATTCATACACAGCACACGTTTTTGTTTTGGGTGTGCTCGTGCTCCCAAACGTTCAATCAATTTTATGACCCTTGGATCAGGCCTAAATAGATTAACAATCACATGCAGAGATAAGGTATGAGCAAGTACAAATGCACATGGATAGAAACGTCAATTGGTCAATGATTATACTAAAAGCAGCATCCATACACCACTAACCTAGTAAGATGCCTATGGACATCAAAAAGAACCATGAGTACATCGTATAATTCAATTCCACTCCAAGCGCTTTCCACGCGAGTCTTGATGTCTTTGTATGGATGACCACTGATCCTTACCGTAAGTCCAGGGGTATCAAAGAAACACTGCGTGACACTTTGAATATCAGGTATAAGCCCACAACAAGAATGAAATCCTCAGGAATCAACAAATTGGTAATGGTGTATATAATTACACAAGTTTTTCTTTTTGGCATGGATTTAGACAACATTATACATGATACCTAATCTTAATGACATGATTAGGAGTGTCGATAAATAATGAATAACATAAGTTTGGTGAAATTAGGTATATACCATTTGAGTTTCTCCTTTAGTCATCACTCCTAACACTTCATGGGTAGTTGTGTTTGTCTTTCGAGACACAGCAGAAACCTTCGTCCCAACCTGCAGAAGGCAAACAACAAAATAATACACAATCTCAACAGCTAAAACAAAAGGCAAATCATTGACCCAAAGAACCATGAACAAAAAACAGAAACAAACCACGTAATTAGTCAGCGAGGATTTTCCAGCATTTGGGGCACCAATTATCCCAACGGCAAGTGACTTCTGGTCCTCCTCTCGAACCTCCTCCACCTCATCATCGGGTTTCTCCAGCGCCGCCTCAAGCAACGCTCTTGCCAACATTCTATGCCTCTCCTCATCCTGTTGTTCCTTCAAGATCTTCACTTTCGGCTTCTGGGTCTCTTTCCCGAGCACTACCCTGTCGGCTTTCTCTCTGTACTTCGCGTCCCAAGTGGGCTCTTGCGGGGTTTGTGCAGAGAAGGTCGTTGCATCCGAGTTCAAGCTGGGAATCGTGTAGTGGCTGCTATCAAATCCGACGTCGGTGTGGTCGTTTTCGCTGTCGTTTTCTTGAGGTTGAGCCGAGAAGGAACAAGAGAATGGTGCCGGCGGGTGGTGAAGACAAGGGTATTGGAGCTTTGACCCAAGAATTGATACAGTTCTTAGTGCTCTTAACGCTTTCATCTTATTAAGTTTTATTGGATTAGAACATAACTATGTTCACAACAACACAGGAACAGGAACACAGCCAGAGATCCAGACGCAACCATGAAACCTAAACACTTGCTGATGTAGCACAAGAAGGGTTTTGGAGGGTTTAGGGGGTAGGCTGGATCGGTTACCACTTCCCGTGCAAATTTTATACCAATTATTTATTTCGTATTTTATTTGTATTTTCATTTTCATTTTATATATATATTTAATTAATTTGATCCACTCTACCTTTAATTCAAGTTTTGAGTAATAAAGTAATATCAGAGCTCAAGAATAGGCTTGAGACTTAGCCCCATGTCTCGTGTTTGAATTGCAGCATAACTACTACTTCCGAACTAGCCTGTGAAGTAGCGAAACGGCATGGATTTAAATAATTTGATTCCGTCCTACCATCAACTCGAGTTTTGAGTATATATATATATATAATAGTTCAAGTTGCAAGTATTAATTTGAGATAGTTGAATTAAGTCGATGTAGCGTAATTTAAAATTAATAAAGATATAGTTAAATTTATTAGATCGTAAGATAGTAAAATTAATTATAATTTGATTTTACCTAATTTGATTTAAGTTTATTAAATTTTAAGACGGTGAAATAAAATTGGATTGGATTTCACCTAATTTGAAATTAATAAGATACATGCAATTTTATTAGATTTTAGGATGGTATAATTAAGTTGCCTAACTTGATATTAATAAGACATTTAAGTTTATTAAACTTTAATTTTAATTCAAGTCAAAATAACATTATTTTACTTTTACTTTGTAAATTTAATTACATATTAAAAATTTCAAGACTAAACTATATCATTTTAGAAAATAAATCAAACAACATTGAACCAAACTTAGTCTATTAAAGATATATTTAATTGTGAGTCAATATTTATTTTTTCTTATAATGCTTAAATAAATTTATTAAAAGATTAAATAGTCTCTATACAAACTTTATTAAAATGAAAACAATCTCTTAATAAAAGTGCGTATTACTGAAACTTCTCAGACTTCACATGCCAGCAAAATTTTTGTTCTAATCTCTATTAAAAAATAAAATTGAAAATTGAAAAACATTTAATGATTGAAATATCAAGTGCATAATGGCACTTCAAAATGCATCTCATCCAAATTAAATTTCCAATATAAATAACAAGACCTTACTCTATAATAGAGATAATTATTTTAATTTCATTAAGGGTAGATAGCTACAATGCAATGCATCTTGCAGGTTTTAAATATTCCATCTTTCTTGTAACGTCAAAGCAAACTAAAAAGCTTAACCTTTCAATCTTACAAACTTCCTCCTAAAAAATGAAACAGAAAAAGGGCAACTAGAGCTGTTCTTCATCTCCTTGGGACTCAGTTGAATGCCAACCAATGTCATTCTCTCCTATTAAGACTTGTTTTTCTAAGGAATACAACAGACACATGATTCTAACTAGGACCATTGCAAGTAGGTGACTCAGTTGGAAGCTAAGCTCAAATGGAGGACCGTCTTCGTTTAATTTAAAATGTCATTCGACCAGCAAGCCTGCTTTCTGATATCCTTCTGTCAATAGCTGCATCAATTGAGCTCATCTGGAACATTAAATAAGATGAAAAACAATTTAGCGGATGAATTGCCACCAAAAACCAACTGGACAGATCAATATATTTCTTTCAAAGCTTGGTCCTACGTGAAGAACTTTGCAAAAGGAGCTGACCTGGGCCGATTCTGAATTCACTGTTCGACCTTAAAAACTAAACAGTTATGACGCTAGGAAGGAGCTTGGGTATCACCTAACCCAAAACCCCTCATTTGGAATCAAGCATAGGGTGAATTGAGTAAAGTTAAATTCCAAATCAGTAAATAAATTGCATTCTTTCTTAACTGACGATGGTGCTACATGATGGAGCATCCTTGAGTTGATTCAGCAACCTTGTCAAAATGGTAATTATCTTATTACAAACATAGGGGAGCATATAAACATACCAAGTGGCATTGGCATTCAACCATATGTTTCAGTCAAATAAAAGCATCATCACCGTTGATGAATATGATTCAATATCAAAACATAATTCCTGTGCTAACGGCAGGTTCCATGACGAGGAACGTGAAAAGAAACATTGGAATTCATACAGAAATACCTTTCTAAAATAGGTAAGGATGCGTAAACAAGCGTATCTGAAACACAAGCATAAAGCCTACCCATCTGGTTAGATGTGCAAACCAACTCCAAATATCAAACAGGTAGTCATAACTTACCTGGCTAGTTTCATCATGCAACTGATACTTTGACAAGGACATTCTTCTCTCCTCCTGCAAAATTCTAAATCATTATACTTATCAAGGAATCTTCAAAGTACAAGAAGAAAGCTTACTCACAGTAACAACTTACCATAGACATCGCCTCATCATCCCAAACTAAGTACACCTCATTAATGGCTGGTTGGGGGGTAGGAGCTTTGTTTGCAATTACAGGGGGTGGCCCAATCGAAGGACCACCAGTATTTGGCCCAGACGCATACGAATGAGAATTGGTCAAAGTTCCACCTACAGGTTAATGCAAGCAAGTTTGGTTTTATTAAATATATGGAGTAAAATCTGGCTTAGCAGTCAATTCATAGATATATAATCTCACAACTGAGGAATTAAGACTCACAAGTAGCAATTAGTTATGTTATCTTAAAAACTTATATCTAGATTATTCGAACAGAATTGCTTTCAACAGCAAATTGAGAACACCCAGAAACCTATTTGCAGAGCAAAAAGCTATAATTAGTCAAACCTGGCATTATTGAAGAGTTGTAGTTACTGGCTACAGAAGGGTTAGCTATAGATTGAGCATCTGCTGAACCTTTAACCTCTGCAAGAGCAGTTGAAGGCAAAGGAGCAGAAAATGATGAACTTTGAGGCAAGTTATTGTTGACAATAGGAAACAAAGGTTGCGATACAGGAACGGGTGGCATGGAAGAGGGCTGTCCAGGTAGAGTTACTTGTGAAGGTTGAAGTGAAGGTGATGTAGTCGGCTGCAAAGGAGGCCTCACATTTTGCACAGGAAATAGTGGTTGCTGGGCATATCCCATTGGGGCAGAAGGAGTAATTGAAACTGCAGGTTGCTGTGGAAACCATGGTTGAGGACGAGGAGGAACTGGCCAGCCAGCAGGTGGAACTGGAACAGTAGGACTGTAACTACAGCAAGGAGATTGGCAAGAGTTAAAAAAAGTCGTTCTTATAAATTTTGCAAGAGAAAATGACCTATGTTGAGATTCATGTTATCATTTCAATGCAATGCAACTGTGAATACTAAAATCGACAACAATGCAGTACCCATCAAGTATATATCAGATAATATTCCAACAGTAGCAAAAGTAATGTAAGAATGCGAAATATACATTGGTCGCATTGCCCCTAGACTTTGTGGAGGATATGCAACACCTAATGATCCAGGCAACACACCACTGACAACTGGGGTGGGTGGAACATCTACTTTGGCAGCTTTTGATGGAGTCTCTTCTTCTGCAACAGATTCATAGATTATTGTTGTTAAAGATTCCACTGTGGAAGGGATCACAACAAGAATAGTTCTAGAAGAAATAAATGTAAAAGAAAAGCTCAAGCATACTCGTTAGTGGTTCACTTGCTTTAAATGAAAAAATAGCACAACTCTGCATCACTCTCACAAATCAAGACCTAGAAAATCACATCTCAAATTTGTGGAAACCAGGGTTCACGAGAATAAACCTTGACAACACAAAATCTAAAAAAATTAGTTTCAAGGGTCCTTACCATCCTCTCCATAGTGGGCAGTCAATACGTCAGGCGGGATTCCTTGCATTCCGTAGATTTCAATATCAGTCGATTCTCTTCCAGATTTAGCATTGGGAACCCTAAATCAAAAAGCATCAAGATATCAAATAGATCGGCAACAAAAACTAACTACAAATTCCCTCAATCAAAAGCTTAAAATTTCAGTTGAGGGAGCGGAACCGTACTTGGAAACGGTCTCTTTATGGACCTGGAGGACGTGGATGGCCATGCCACCAGCAGTAGAGAGCTTCTTGTGACAGACATGGCATTTGAAGTGCTTAGCCTTCTGGTGTTGCACCAGAATCTTCTCGTCGTCAAATTCCCTATCGCAGTAATAGCACCACACCTTCGACGATACTCTCTTCTTCTTCTTCCCCATCTTGGGTTTCAAGTGTAATCGATCAATTAGGGTTTTGTTCCTTCTCCGAACAATTTGTAGTTTAAAATATTTGGTTTGCACGTAAATAGTAAATCCCGCATCCCAGGGGTAGACTACCACATCCAACTAGGCAAGTATTCTTATTTACTTAGGACTTTTTTTTAATTTATAAAAAAATTGTTTGTTTAAAATTTTTAATTTTGGTTTTCCTTTTCAATTTTTAATAATTATAAAAATTGATTAAGTTTTTATTTTTTACTTTTCTCTAATTTTTAAAAATTATAAAAACAAATAAAAAAGTGATTTTTTTATTTCTGTTTTTCGTAATTTGATGTATTTATTATCAACTAAATATATATTATTTAATAAATTAATAAATTAATTATTAAAAATTATAAATAATTTGATTTAGTATTAATTATTAATAAGAATGATGAATAATTTGATTTTACTTAATAATTTTATCTAATTTTTGTAATTAAATCAAATTTGATAATTATTAATAAATATAAATAAATTCAAAATATCTTAAAATATATAAATTTTAAATAAATTTTGATTCAATAATTAAAATATATTTAAAATAAATATTAATTAAAATTAAAATTAAAATTATTAATTTTAATAAAAATAATATAATTTTATTAATAATTTGTTGATAAATATTATATAAGAAATTAAAGTAAATTTATTTAATAAAAATAATTTATTTTCAAGTTTTATCTAATATGTAATTATTATCAGTGATAAAAAATAATTACATTGATATTACCAATTAAACATAATTTTGTTTTTATTTTAAAGAAAATAAAAACTAAAAACTACAAAAAATAGAAATAAAACTAAACAACCCTAAATTGAAATTAAAGAGGTCTAAGGCTTAAAATATTTAACTATAATTACATTCATAAAAGATCTAATAAAATTAAAGAATTTAAAATACGATTAAAAAAGATTGTCTTTTACCTATTGAATAATTTAAAATTAATTATTTTATTTTTTGTTTATAAAAATTGATTAGTTAATAAAACTATCAAATTAATTAATAAACTAAGTAATTTTAAAAATAAAAATTATTAAAATAAATCAAACCTAAATATTAAAATCGAACTGAAAAAGAGCTTATTTAGAGTTTTTACTATCAATCTAATCAAAACGATTTAATTGTTTAATCTTTGTAAAAAAAAGTAAAAGGTGAAAACATTTATTCATTGATTGATGGACGAAAGTCCCACCCAATTAGTAGACTTGTCAGAACTTAACTGCCCGACCCAATATAGTTTAAAGTTGACGGGGTTTAATATGAGTTTATTAGAAAAAATTATTTATAGTAAGTAAATTTAATTTCAAATATTATCTTTACATATTTCAGAAGTTATAATAATTTTCACATTTATATACTAAAAAGTATATATATTGTAAATATTAAATATATAAATTTTTAAAAATTTTATTAAACATATTTAAATTATGTTAAACTAATATTTAGTTATATAATATAGAATCACTTTGTATAAGTTTAATTACATTTAAAATTATTTAATACATTTGTATTTGTATCTTTACTGTTTATTAAATAAATTATAGATAATTTTATTAGAATTCTTTTTTATGTATAAGTAACTAATATTTTATAGAGGAGAAATTTAATTTTTTTCAATTTAATCTTAAAATTTGTTAAAATTAAAACCTTGGTAGGTATTTTAGTTATTGATTGGTACCAAAGTTCAATACAGTACTTTTTTATTCAGAAAATTTTTTTGGCTGATACCGACCTATACGGTACGGTATTCAAACCTTTGCTCACACCTTCCTTTTTTTTATTAAAGGAAAACACAAAAACATTACAGATAACAAAACTAGTCTAGGGTACGGCTCCCCGACCTATCCTCGAAGAGGATGCGTTGGCACTCGAGAGGCGCAGTAGTAAAAAAAGTAACCCCTACATCGGAAAGAATAGCCTGAGAGACGAGCCAGTCAGCACAAGTGTTGCTCTCTCGGTAGACATGACGATAAACAACTGTCCAGTTCCTTGTGAACAGTTCATGGATTCCCTGGACGATGGGGTGTAGCACCATGGAACGACTAGCGGAGGAAGAAAGGATCTGGTGTACCACGAGTGAGTCCACTTCCAGATCTAGTCGGCGGAAACCCAATCTCCAAGCGAGCGAGAGGCCAGTAAAGACTCCCCAAAGTTCGGCAGTCGATGGAGCACACCAGCTGAGGTTCTGGGTGAAGCCGCCCAGCCAATTACCATCACTATCTCGTAGAAGACTCCCTGCTGAAGCCAATAACTGGGAGCGATTGCTTGCTCCATCCGTGTTTAACTTGACCCATCTAGGGGGCGGTTTGCGCCAGCCGATGAGATGGTCTTGTCGGAGCCAGAGGTCGGGATCTACTCTACATCTCCACCCTGCAGCCTGGCGAATTTGATCTGCATAAGACAAAATGAAAGAGTTAGAAGAGGAAGGCCTATGGAAATGAAGATCAAAGGTAAACTGATTGCGCCACGTCCATAAAGACCAACAAGTCGTGCAAAAAAAAACAGTCCAGTCATGCCCCAGAGTTCCTAGGTGGAGTTGGAGATTTTTGAGGAGTCAATCTTGCAGTGGCAACGAGAAGAAATCCGAAGCAATTAGGTGTGGTGATAAAGAGGCCTACACTTGCGAGCCGTAATGCAATCTCGAATCACGTAAAGAGTGGACTCCTCGAGAGGACATTGATGACATGAACCGTCAGTGGTGAGATGTGTGCGGAAGCGTTGTTGGTTAATGAGTAACCGGTCATGCGCGAGGGTCTAGAGGAACGAACGGATGCGCTGCGTGGCCCATAAACATGGAATAGGTAGAAGCAATGGTGAAGAGACCGTGGTTGGAGGCTCCCCAAACTACCTTATCCGGCTCGAGGAATGACTTAGGTAGGAAAGTGTTAGCAATTAAACGACACAGCGGCGTCGGGAGGTAGGATTGGAAAGTAGTCCAATTCCAGTTGTCAAAATCATCCACAAAGTGGTGCACACTAAGGTTGACAAAAGTCTCCGGGATAGGGTGAGTAGCGTGTGAAAGAAGCGGGCCCACTCCCGTGATCCAAGGATCAACCCAGAAGCGCGTCCTGGTGCTATTGCCAATCACCCATTTCAGTCTTTGGGTAACGATGGGCCAGGTGGCCTTGATGCTACGCTTAACCATTGAACCTCCCGTAGAGGCCAGAGAGATGGGGATGTGATTGGCGTCAAAGTTATATTTTCCTGATAGCACCTAGGCCTATAAAGCATTAGGTTTAGTAATCAAGGACCAACCAAGCTTAGTAAGAAAGGCATCGTTAGTTTCACGATGGTTGTGCTTCTAGCATCAAAGTGTTATTTAGGAATTGATTTCCAGTTAGGCTTGACAAAATTTTCCAACCCAATCCATCCTAATCATTTTGATCCAAAATCAATCAATTTGATACGAGTTGACCAAGTTCCGATCAAATTTCAGCTTTTTTATTTTTTAAATTATCTATTGTCATAAAATTGAATTTGTACATTATATATATCATTGCTGTAAAAAGATTACATCTAATTAATTTTAAAAAATTAGTTGTTCTCATTATATGAAAAAATATTTCAACTATTTTTAATCAATTATTAATGAGTTCTATCTCAAGAAAATCAGCTTATAACAAATAACTGAAAGAAATGAATTCTCCTAAATCTTTATACAAATTATGAGAAACAATTCCAGTGTCAATCAACAGATTAAATTTTAGATAGGAAATGAGGGAGAAATATGATTTTGGTATGACAATCGGACTTTACTCAACCCTTTATATCTTAGAGAGGATATATATTCTCTTCCCACTACAACCCCTTCTAGTCAGCAAAGTAATTATGAATAATTCTTAGCATTTTCAAGGCAAAGTTGATGAGAGACTACAGAATTATTTTCTTAGAGATATATACCCAACTTAGTTACTCCAGATATACTTTTATGGTCACTAAGCCAAAATGGAGACTTTTCAAACTTTACATGCATCAAAGCTCAGGAGCCCTATCACGCTCTTATTCCTTGATATAATATTGTTTGGAAAGGTTCTTTAAAGCTAAAAGCTTCTTTCACTACTTGACTAGCGGCTATGAAGAGGTTGAAAACTAAAGATTAAATTATAGGTTCTGAAGATAAATTATGTGAACTATGTTGCAATGAGCTTGAAAGCATTGATCACCACATAGGATAATGATAATAATAATGAGAATGGATATAATGAGAAATATGAATGAATATAATCATTATAATCATGATGGTTAATTAAGACGAAAGAATGATTATCATTACCATTGATAATGGTTAGTTTGTTAAAAAGTTTAAGAAATAAAAATTTGTTTTACATCAAATTTTAATATATTATAATTAATTATACTAAATTTTAATATATTATAATTAATTATATTGTTTTGCTAAAAAATAAAAAATTGATATAAATCATATTTTAATATATTATAATTAATTACATATAATTTTAATATACGCTAATTAATTATATCTAAGTAACTATACTGTTTCACTAAAAAGAATATATAAAAATTTCTTGAAATTTGATTTTGCTTCAAATTTTAATATATTCTAATTAATTTTATTTATTTAATTATATTATTTTACTAAAAAAGAAAAAAATCTTTAAATTGTTTACACCAAAATTTAGCACACTTTAATTAATTATATTGTTTTGCTAAAAAAAAATTATTATCATAGGCGTGACAATTGTGTAACTTGCATGTTACGCAAGAATTTCATTCTTCTTACATTCAGATGGTATAGAGTAATTCCCAAAATTTAGATATAAAAATATTGCTCATATAATAATTATATATAATCAAGCAACTGTTTTTCATTTCTTACCTGTTGATATCTTCTCGAACTCATTAACCATGCATCCCTTATGATTATTCAGCTTCCATTTGGGCCAGTATCCACCAAACTCTTAGCATCTACTGTCCTGAATTAGATTGGAACAAAATATTAGAATGGGCTAATCATAAATTCAAATCAACTATGCACCTTTTAAGTATGATTATTTAGCTTCCATTTGGGTCAGTATCCATTAAACTCTTAGCATCTATTGTCATGAATCGGATTGGAACAAAATATTAGAATGGGCTAATCATAAATTCAAATCAACGAGGAAAGATAGAGTCTGCTTATGCCTTAATTTCAACATTATAGTCTACTCTATACAAAAAGAAAGAAACCAGAGAGTTTTCGATAAAATTAACGTGGATAAGCATGTCTTAGGTCACAAAATACATTGTTAGGTAGAAGAAACATTGGTAGCTCGTCGCATGCAAGAATAATCGAACTCTTTTTATAGAAAACAACGGGCTAACTTAATACGAGCAAGGATTAGTTTAGGAGTAGATGACTTAAAGACACTTTATCACAATTGGGACCATCCTAAAATACCTTGTGAGCTAACAAAAAAAGAAGGGAAGAAAATAATGTAATTTCTAAAATTAAGTTTTTTTTCATATAATTGTTGTAAAAGCCTTATTTTTATTCTTAATTCAGATTTGAAAAGATTTATTGATGTATTTATCTTTTAAAAATATTTAAAATTAATAATTGTTCTCATTTTCTACGAAGCACCACGAATCAGGTCTTTTTCCGTCGCACCCCTGACATTCTCCGGCATTTCGAATCAGGTCACTCACAAGGTGTAAAATTGGTTAAAGAACACACCGATATTATAGATCTGTCGCTTCTGGGCATCGCTGAGAACATCGTAAGCGTGCGAGATTTGTTTGAATTTGGCTTCGGCTTAAAGATTTCTCCATCTCTCTAAGAGTTAAGTAGCTAACTACGACCCACTCACACCGCGCTCTTTCTCTTCTGTTTGGAAATGTATATGTGATTTGTCGGTTCTGGGATTCCTGAAAGAGGTGATCTCCTTACTGTTGTTAGATTTGATCCATTCTCCTTCCCTCTGCTTGAGATTTGATGCGTTCTTTTTTATTCATTCCATGTTCGATGTCTAGATTTTGCTTCAATTTCCGATTTGGATTTTATGAGAGTGGGAGCGGGTTGGATCTGGGAGTTTAATTGATCTTGGAGTTCTGTCAAGCTTTGGATCATGTATCAGAAGAACGGTATGAAAATGTCTTGTTCCTTGTAGAGTTAGAGCCACGTGGAGGCCTAATTGTCCATACCAAGAGCAGGAATTGCAATGATGTTTTTGAAGCTATATTGATTAAGTTGCACAATAACAATCAGACTTCAACAACATGGATGGTGGCATATCTGAAACTCGTCCTAAATGGAGAAAAGTGGCATATGGGGGGATGCAACCTAGGTTTGATGATAACCACACTGATGATTCGTTCCTTGAAGATATGGTCATGAATCCCAGTGTTGTTAAAAGTGAGTTGCTCAAGGTGATGCAAGATTCAGTCTCCATCTCCCAGTATCTGTGCATTGTTACTCTAGTTGGCTTGGT
>JAOTAX010000003.1:33049582-33062761 GCA_025629825.1 Erythroxylum guanchezii | reverse complement strand
TATATAAAACTTAAAAAAGGGTACCTTAAAAATGCTTCCTCCAAGTCCCATTCCTTCGAAAAATTGATGAAAACTCAAAGCTGCCACCAAAGGCCTGATTACTTCTGCACTTCTTGCTGCTCCCAAAGATATTCCAATTACTACAGAGTGCACTATGATTCCCAACTCCAGCACCTGCAGGTTTTAAGATGCAAGTTAGTGCCTACAACCTCGTGAAGCTAATTATTTGTCAAGTTCAGGTGTTGAGTAACCAGAAGGATCTTCAGACACTCTTCATGTCCACGCGAAATCCTCTGTTACCAAAGTGATGTTTCAATTGTATGTAACTTAATTTTGCCTATAAATATCTATTTAAGCCCCGTATAAATATATGGATGAGATTAACTGATATAAACTTGAAACAGATATGATCATCAAAAGTTAAAGCAGTATGATAAAAAATTTAATATTTAAAAATTTAATCATATTATATTATTATAAAATTAATATTATAATAAAGATTAAATAAAATAATTTTTAATAAGATTAAAAAATAAGACTATGGTTAATTATTAAAGATGTTGAACTTTAATTGAATAAATTTTAAAATAAAAATTAATTGATTAATTTTAAATTATAAAAATTAATTAATTTATAAAAATATGCCAACTAATTAAAAATTAAATTATTCAAAATTCATGTCAATTAGAATCTTTTTTTGGTCTTGTTTTGTCACTAAGTTATCGTCACTATTCATAATTAAATATTAAGGTTAAATATACTAAGTCATCATCACTAATTTGATTTTGTTTTACATTTCAATTTTTATATGTTAAAAATTATAACTTATCTACATAATATTATTTTATTTTATTAAAAAATCACAGGACTTGAACCATTCGGCAGGTTTGTTTGTATCCTTTGATCTAGCCAAGTTGCGACATAAACTAATGTAGCATTTTTTTTTTGTTTTTCCTTCCGTCATACCTGAGAAACAATCCGGTGACGAACAAGGTCTGAAGAGTCTGCACCTTCCATTGCAAACCCAGAACCATGAGCGTGACCGCCGCCACTACGGTGGCCATGCTCTTCATCGTTAGCATGACCACCCACGGAGGACTTGTCTTCCTTGTTCAACGACAACTCCACTCTCTTATGGTACCCTGTGGCCAAGGACTCGATCATCAACGTCCCTATAGCTGTTAACATTGTTACAAGGCCTGCGAATGGGAACTTCTTCCAGGGGCCTTCATTGAGACAAGGACTTGTCAGGCTATCGAAAGCCTCAGGGAGAATGTGGACGAACCCAGTTGCGAGGATCACACCAGCAGCGAAAGCTTTGATGATGGAAAAGGCTTCCTTATCTGGGTGTAACCATGGAAGTCTGTGGACCAAGAATGGCAGACCAACTCCTAGTGCACCAGCACAGAGTATTGTGCCTATTGCTATGAGCTTGTACTTGAGAGCATCAGAGGTGTCTGTGTCCTCATCATTCTCCTCTGATTCGCAGGTGCAATCCGCGGAGACCATTTCAGGAAGGAGGAGAAGCACAGTGAGAAAGAAGCTGATTAATAATCTGAAGAAACTAAACTCACGATGCTTAACCATTTCAGAAATGGATGAGTCGTGTTCACTTAAGGCTTGGGAATGTCTATATATATACATAAGTAGATACTATTTAAGATTTTATTATTTTAATAAGACAAGAACAAGTCTTTTTTATTATTTATAAATTAGTATAATTAATTATTATTAAATAAAATTTATTTTTATTTTTATTAATTTTGTTTTGTAATTATCAAATTCTTTTATACAATAAGAACAACACCTAATAAAATTTTGGTTAAGATCCAAAATTTAAAAAAATTTAATACTACTCTACTTCAGCTTAAAATTTGAAAAAGAAAATGAGGTTTGGGTTCTCTCTAGTCCCTAGGTGATAAGATTGATTAGACTAATATGTCAGGACATTAAATATTTATCTATAAAAATTTCATATTACATTAATTTTCAAAAGTTATTGGTAAAACCGTAAAAGGGTTAATTTTAAAAATCTCAAATTTTGGTAAAAATAATCCAATATAAATTTTTAATTAATGTAATTGACATGATGAGTTTAGCTAGATTAATATTTTGTTAAGTGATTATTACATATTATATTTTTATCTCATAATTTAATATAAAAATCTTAAAATAATTATATACTTCTTTACTTCTTTATCATCACTTCTTAAACTTGTGACATGACAAAAATTAAGATATGTAGACAAAAACACTAATTTAATGAGGTTCGTCACATTAATTATATTAGCGAAAAATTTAATATCGGACTGTTTTTATTAAAAATTAAAAGTTTGAATATTTTATTGTTACTTTAAAAAGTTTTAAGATTTTTAAAAAAATTAACTTTGTTCCGTTGGTGCCCAATTTAATAGAAAAAATCTGGTATGATTTTTTTTTAATTTATAAATCTCCCCTATTTCCAAAATTATGACATTTTGTACTAATTTTAAGCTACCATTAACTCACAATGATTATTTTAGCATTAGACTTGGATTTTGTATCCAATATAATTTCTTAAAGATGAAAGGGATCAAAACTTATTTCTTTGTCTTATTAATAAAAGTAGTAAAGTCAAAAACTTTAGGAATCTCAACATCAGAAGTTGAAACAAAAGGGGCTTGACAAAACCTGAGAAATTGAGCCACCTTACAATGGAGCCTGAAAAAATTCTAAGATTTCTCTTATGATGGTTGTCACGAGCGTAACTGATAAACTTTAGTATATGGTGATCATGGCTTTACAATATCTCTACCAGTTCAGGTATGCTTGTTGGAATTATTTTGACAAATACGGTTTAGTACATGATCATATACCAAAATGTGTTCTTATTTAGAATGCAAAGATGAAAATACGATCTAAAATACTAACCTGTTAATATGATGGAGAATTTTCTGATGATGTGAGACTTGAAGAGGTCTAGAAATGTTCATCCTTATTCTTATTTAGTAGAGTGGTCTTTTCTTCCAAGCCTAAATTGATTAGACTTCGAGATAGAACTCTAACTTAAAAGTCTCGTTTAAAGTCTGATTCGAAAAGCTTGACGAACTATCTAAAATGATATTGTTCTAAGCAGTCAAGTGAAAATCCAACTCTTGTTTTTCATGGTTACCAACCTACGGGACATAGACAAGTGCCCTCGGCTAGCAGTTTCTCATGGTTACCGACCTCGGCAGGAGCAATTCATCAGTTGGCAATCACCCCCCCCTCCCCTCCGATTGGATCAAGCTTAATACTGATGGAGCTTGTCAATGGTCTTCTTTAACGGCCACTACAGGTGGCGTTCTCCAAGATAGTGCAGGCCACTGGCAAGGAGGGTTCTCACATCATATTGAATGGTCCTCTCTGTTGAATGCAGAACTCTGGGAGGTATTCACTGGTCTCACACTAGCATAAAATCTGGGCTATCGCCGCATCGAGCTCGCGGTCGATTCAAAGGTAGTGTTCGATCTTCTGTACTCTTCAGACAGCCGTTCCAGGATGCCCAACCTAATCGTCCGGAGTATTCATGAGCTGTTCACTAAAAACTGAACTGTTACTCATCAGCACATCTACCGAGAGAACAATAGATATGCCGACTGGTTAGCCAAATATGCCGACACTTTTGACATTAGTGTCTATCATTTTAACACAACACCCGTTGAGTGCCACTTGATACTTTTCCAGGATTTATTGGGAATTTGTTTCCCCAGACTTAGCGTGTAACGTTTTCGTTTGATTCCCTTTAAAAAAAAAATCCAACTCTTGTTTTTTCCCAATACCTCACCCAAAACCTACATATGGCTCCTGAATCTGCACATGAATACCAGAAGCGCAGAGTTGTCCATGGTATTGTAACCTTAGAGGCTTGTGTGAAACCAGCCTCAGGCCTGCAGAATGCAGATAAATTAAGCTAAGAAAGGTTCATCAGATTATGTTATTGTACCATCAAATAATGAATGTGTTCCTGTACATGTACAGCAGAAGTTATCTATTTTACATATGAGTCTCAAGAAATGACAGAACTGCCAAGCCAGCAGCCCAAACATCATCATCCGATACATGCTCTGCAGGAGAGTGACTTACGCCTCCACGGCACCGAATGAATAGCATTCCGACCTGCTCAAAATGATTAAGATCATTACCAGTTAGATATCAGTAATTTACTCTACCATCTGTTAACAACGCTTAGGAGAACCGACTTTGGTTAAATGAGACATCGCCATTGCGTCGTGTCCTGCTCCGCTCATTAGCACAGGAACTTCGTCTTGAATCTCACCGGTCATCCTCTTGAGGGAAGCGTTTGCTGCAACTTTTAGCTGTGAACTTAACTCAGAGTCACACATCACTGCATTTGCGTTATGCTGATGAAATCCAAACAACAGATAAGGGTATTACTGATCTGCACTTTGCCACACTAAAAATTGCAAGTAAAAGTTCGTCTCACCTTGTGTTCGATATGGCAATGGACAGAACGCCTTTCACATATTTGATACATCCGATTCGATAGTTCATAGAGGACAGCTTGCCGCCCAATGTCATCTATTGCACGCAAATCGACAGTGAATGTTACCTGCATTTAAAAAGTAATGTAGTCATTGGACAGTAGTGATTGATTTACTAGATTTGTAATGGATTTCATTTGTGTTTGACATAATAACAATCATGTTCGTATATCTTGCCTGGCCCGGTATGACATTACTTGCACTTGGCCATGTGGATATCTCTCCAACTGTACAAACAAGTGAGCTGGAAAGGGATTCCACTATGGAATCAGCACATTGTCCATCATATGACAGAAAAACTTTAGGATCTTTACAAAGACTTTCCAACAGCACAATTAGTTCAGCTGCTGCAGCCATAGGATCTTGGCGCAAAGACATCGGAACGGTTCCAGCATGCCCTTGTGAACCTTTGACTGTAACCTGCAAAGTTTTGCAGATACTACAGTTGATTAAAGAACACTGAAGTTCTTGATTCAGAGGAACGTGCATGTAATCAATCTACCATTTCCTTTAATAAAGTCGGCGGAGAATAATCTATTTCACAATATATTCACTTGAAGAAGGGAAAAGTCTGCAATCATTTGCACTTCCATGTCTGCGTTATGAACTACTGATTGTACAAGCACGTAACTTTTGGACAAATTAAAACTTCTAATTAAACAGCTAATGTTTCTTCCATGTTCTTTGGAACCAAGGATGATCAGGCATTTTCATTTATATACTAGCAACCAATCTTCACAGGAGAATATCGCAAAGGAGGACTACCCTCGATTAACCAAATGGAAGAAATATGCTTTTGATCCACTGTTCTAGTACTTCCCTTGAAGATTTTAAATTTGTCAGACATCTGCTATGAACTCAAGAACATCTTAAACTGAAAGCTGTTGAATTTTTGTGATTCAACTAAATTAAACAAGCTGTTTACTAACACGCTAAAGCCGTATCATGTACCTTCAGCCTTGTCTGTCCAGCTATTCCCTTAACAACACCAATGGGAAAACCGACCCATTCTAGTACAGGTCCTTGTTCAATATGAAGCTGCAGTAATAAAAGATACAGGATCCAATATGCAGATTTATAAGCACAGAAGCTGATACAGTTTGTGTGATATACCGAAAATTGGAAAATAGTTTGTAAGATAATAGTTTCTTAGCTTGCTTACCTCAACATAACCCCATACAGAGTGTCTGTCATACTTAAGCTGGGATAGGCTTTCTTCTCCAATATCAATAGAGTTCTCTTTAAGAGCATCTTCCACTGTTACACCACTGAATTGGATAGCACATAATTAGGACCATAACAAGCAACAATACCGAATGAGCTTCGCGTAAACATAAAGTGCTAATATGAGAAACCTTTTATCCGATGTTTGCAGAGCTGAAACCGGTAAAATACCAGCTATGGCCGCACTACCAAGAAAAGTAGATTGAAACCTCACTCCTTCTTCGTCACTGAAAGCAATGACCTGCATGTTGACAAGCTTAGCAATTAATTAGAATCTGTCTGAAACTTGCCTCATTATATACTAGTACCATCAAAAGAAACTTCCAAATAATGGGATGACACGTGATATTGGAAAGCTTCAAAAGAACAAACAGAACAATTTGAGTAAATGTTTTGCAGATGAAAATTTGAAGCAAGGGTTCACTCACCTCGACTGGTCGTTTTAGTTTCAACAGCAATCCTTTGCTTTTCAAAACCTTTAAAGCTGATACTGCTGCAATTATACCTAAAGATCCATCAAATATCCCAGCGTCAACTACAGTATCCTATTTAAGAATCAGAATTATCAACCATTAGTTGTGGATTATAACGGGGAAAAATAATCAAATTTGAAGTTTACAACGCAGAAGAAAGAAGATACCAAATGAGAACCAATCAATAAGGCCTCAGCACTTGAGTTCAATCCTTCAACTCGACCATGTACATTGCCCATACAGTCCATCCACCTGGAATTGGTACAGGTATCAGTTCAGAGCTTCAAGCATAAAAAATTCAGGGTGGGTCCAAAAAAGAAAGAGCACCAACGTTGTCAAACCAGCATCCTCCATCCAATCACGAATCAGATTTCCTGCCTTGAGTGAAGCTGTACTCATGAATGTCCTCTCCAAATAGCCATTAGCATCACTCACCTGTTAATTAGATAACTACATCAACACTCAACAATGTACAATACACCATATTTTTTTATCCAAAGGTCTGGGTATTGAAAAACATGACTTCCAAGGCATTACTTGAATCTTATGCACATCAACCAAGATATCCAATCAATTAATGCTAGTAAATTAGTACCGCAGGGCCTATGATACAACTGTGTAAGGCTTTAAGCCTACCCTTTTTTCAATTGTAATTCACTGATTAAAAACCCAAAACAAAGAAAAAATTTAGGTCATTAAGTTGAAAAATGAAGTAGAAAGCAAAGAGCTCAACAATGGAAACGAACTAAAACAATGGTTTTGAAGACCTTGAAAAGCCTGGTAAAACAGGATTCTGGCCAACCTTAAACCAATTAGCTATGTTTCAATAATCCTTAGCATGTCATAAGATGACAAATCAACCTAATCAAAGATCAAAAAGAAATTAGACTCCAATACCTTTCCAAGCTCATTGAGTCTGGTTATGGCTTCATCCCTCAATATATCCTTAAACAGTCCACTCTCTGCGCCATCCATTTCATCCACTTCACAAGTTTTCATGTACAAAGCATTAACAACAACACGTTAAGATGAGTCGTTAAGGGTGATAGTACAGTAAATGCTACGAAAATAAACGAGAGAAGATTGATAACTGACCAGATAACGCATAAGCAGAAGCTAACAAGAGATAAAGCACCGAACTTTGCAAACAAATCGATAGACAGTTCATATCTAGAGATGGGTTTCAATTGCTTCACGGAAGTTTATTGTCGAAGACGAGCTTCGACAGAGAAACACAAACCGCCGTCACCGCCGCCGGGAACGAGTGCCTTATTCTAGTTCAACGAATGAGAGTGCACACACGAGGGTGGCTGTCATGGTTTGTATGGCTCTGGATTCCACTGTCATTATGGACCCCATCCACTTGTCCAAAAAACTATCAATAATTGTGTGAAATCATTACAAAATTTAACAAAAACAAGTTTGTTTCTGTGATGGGGTGATCATAAAAACTACAGTTATATACGAATTGGACGCATTTGTCTGAAGAACATTGATTGACATATCATTATTAATATTCATATTGCGAAAGAAGGAAAAAAGAAGGCGAGTGGAGAGGTGGCAGGACGGTTGCTTCGCCTTGCGTAGTTGCGTGGGATGCATTGAGGAGGCAATTCAATTGGGCATCGAAGACCGTGCCTTTGCTTAGTTGGTTGCGTCTTATTGCCTGTAAATTGACAGCTGGACAAAACACAACACTAAGCAACTCTCTAATAAGAGAAGAGGTGGCCAAACTGGTTACGTACAACATGTCTTTAATGTTCGGTCCTTTTTTTTCTTTTTGGGGTAAAATTCAATATTAAACTAAGGAACAGGTTACCTCAGAGACATCACATGAGGTGTGTGATGAAAGTGACCACTTTCAACGCTTAAGTATGCATGGTTGATTAGTCTAACTTTACATGTTGTCTTTTTGTAGATTCTGATGACCCTATAGATCCTGATGGAATTTTGAAGATCTTCCGGCTCTGTTGGGCCATTCCTTTTCCTGAATTGGTTTCATCAAAAACCCAATTTTAGAATCCGAGTGTGTTTTTTTTCCCTGACTAGGGAAGCGGAAGCTTGGACTAGGAACATGAAAACCCTCTTAATTTGTAATTTGGCTTACCATGTTTGGGATGCTCACGTGTTTGCTGAAAAGCCTGAGAGACGCAAAGTGGACTGAGCCATGCTAAAATAGCAGCCTTTATCTTCGTCTTCCCCGAGAAGAAAAGAAAGAAAGGCGAAAATTTCATTCTTTCAATCTGGGAAAATTGGAAACTACCTGTACTCCATTGCCTTTGTTTATGCGTACAAAGGGTGTGTGAAAGAAGCTGCGACAATGGAGAAGATTGCTGCTGCTTGCGCCCTGGATTGGAGCATTGAGCTTGAAAAGTCCCGTCGCTCAAAGAAACCGGGTCAGTTCGCTTTTCAGAAATTTTCTCTTGAATGTTTTGAATTCTTTGATACTTTGGCAATTATTGAATCCCGTTTCGATACTATCGCCTGAAAAGTGAAAAAGTTTGTGACTTTTTCAATCTGTAGGTCGGTCTTTGGAGGGAATACTGCAAATGGGTCCAAGAATTCAGCGGTGGAGTAGAGAACCAGCGCCTACAATGGCTATTTATAACATGTTTGGAATGATTCCGGGTGAGGATAAGCTCTTTGCCAATGCTATCCTCCTAAGGCTTGCCGATGCTTTTATGTCGGGTGACAAGGATACTAGGATTGCCGTCGTGAATGTTTTCTTGTTCGAGCTGAGGAGTCGTGACAAGAAAAAGAGTCGGAAACAGTACAGGGGCATTTTTTCCAAGGCTAGAATGCACAACCATGAGGAGCTCCTGAGGCGAGTAAAGGTCGTTTTTGATACTGGAGATATTGAATCAAGAGCATTTGCTTTGGTTGTCTTTGGTTGTTGGGCTGATTTTGCAAAGGACAGTGCTCACTTAAGATACTTGATCCTCTCCACTCTGGTATCTTCAAATGTATTGGAGGTAAGGTCAGTGTTTATCTATCTCAAAAGTTTTTAACTTTTTCTCTTGGAGTGATCTCTCTGTTGTGAAACACAAAACATGGTCTCTTCGGTGTGTTGGTATATTATTCGTCTCATGATTCTTAGGTTCAAATTCCTGAGGAACTTAATGTGCATTATTCTGTTTCTGCAGGTAAAGGCGTCTTTGTTTGCTGCAGGTTGTTTTAGTGAACTTGCCGATGACTTTGCAACTGTAGTCCTACAAATGCTCGTTAACTTGGTGACTTCATCTGATTTTTCATTGGGTACAAGACTGGCTGGGTTACGAGTTTTTTCAAAGATGACTTCCTCATTTGCTGTTGCAAATGAAGCTTATAAGGTCTTGTATCTATTCTTGTTCCTTTTTAGTGCCCGATAGTCTTATATACGTTAGTTTTTTTGGTAGAAAATGTCATGGAAGGTGTTGCTAGTGCCTCCTCTCCTTTGATTTTAACATAGGGGTCCTTTTGATCATTGATTCAAATGGTTGGAAGTGTAATTTTGTGATTACTTTTTTTTTTCTCACCTTTCTTTGTGCTGAACCTGTATTATGATAATTGTGATTTTATAACATTAGGATAAGCTGTATGTTGCTGCAGACAGGTCTAAAACTGGTCTCAGACTTATCAGACAACGATTTGTTAGTTGCAGTTCTAGTTTCTCTCTCAAAACTTGCTTCCAAGTCAACCTTTCTTTTATCTCAACAGGTATGTGTTCCGATGCTAGGTTATGGTTTGGTATGTCCGTATGAATGGAATTTATAATACGTCTAGCTACTGGTTTCAGGTTGGTGTGCTTTTAGAGTTCCTTGGTCTGGATAAATCCTTGCAACTACAAACAACAGTTTTAAGGTGCTTACACTTTTTAGTTGGCAGAGGAATTTGTCATGCTTCAGTTACTGTGCATGCAATGAAGACTTTATGTAGAGTTGCATTTGAGACTGAACTTCCATCTAGCGTGCAATGTCAGGCTTTCCAGATTTTATGTAAGGTTGGGTTCAAAATTCACCCTTTGCTACAGTGAATTAGTTCTTAAAGTTGAACTTATATTTTTCGTTTGCAGATCCTCTTAGGTACAATGCCAGATATTCTGGTTGACAAAATGCATCACTTAACTCACTTATTGACCAAAGTTCAGAATTCAATTCAGTCACCCATGAAGTCCAAGAGCCTCATAACCATTTGTACCCTAGTGGATGTATCTACAAATCTTTCTAGAAGAACTGAAGTGAGATCTATTTTGGATTGGTCTTCTCTTAAAAGGCAAATCATCTCAGTAGCTGTAGATCAAATAATTGTGCTTGAAAAGTCATTGGTGGCGTCTTTTCCAGCCAACACTAGATTATTTAAGGAAATCCAATGCTTGCTTAATGTTCTTCTTTTTCTAGTTGCAGAAAATCCAAATCTAGGTGACTTCGTGCTTGATAAAATTAGATTCTTTATTGAACATCTTGTAGACAAGAATGGCAGTAGCATAGTTGCTAGGCAGGCAAGCTTGAAGCTGGTGGCTATTGTTCAAAAATTTTCTCTAACTTGCATTGAGAGCCTCCATGAAGTTGATGCTATTTCTGACCATATACTTGACCAAGTAAAACTTTTGGTTGAATCTGTACACAATTGCAGCTTATTTGATTGCTATACACAGATAATCTATTCAATATTGTTTCAGTCTCATATGTTTTTGGGTTTCATGATCAACCCGAACAGAAAAACTTTCAATCCTGGGATTATCTTGGGTAATTTACCTCTTAATCACTTGGTTAAGCATGTAGAAGTAAGCTTGGAGTGTGCAAAAAAGATGCTGTCACAGAGGGAATATTGGCCTGCTTTCAAATCTGGGATACATGCAGCATGCCAGGGAGCGTGGATAATAGCTGCTTTTATGTTTGAGCAACTAATAACTAAGGTGCAGTCTGCTTCCTGCTCCTACTGGTTAAAGTTGTTAACAAAATTTGCTCAAGCTGAGAGGAAAATTCAGCTGTTTGTCTTCCAAAAACTAGCATGTGGTGTAGTAGATTCGTTGGAGGCAAAAGAGTTTTTCAACACGTGTTTTTGGGACAAGATCGGTGATACTGACCTCAGTTCTGTTGGAAATGTTGTTAGTTTGACCGAGATGCTCCATGAGGCTTACAACGAACTAGCATCTTCAGGTGAATTTTGGGAATATAACATCATATTAGAGCAATCATTCTGCTTCCAAAGATGGCTTTTGGCTCTAAGAGCCAAGTTATTAAGAGTTGTGGCTGACCTTTCCAAGCTTCTGGACTCCTCTCAACTTAACCAGGAGAATGCTGGCGACTATGAACGGGTTGAGACAAGTGTTACAGCCAACTATCTTCTGCAACAAGTTACTCAGATATCTCTCCAGTTGATGAGGATAACACAGGAACTTGATTTAATTGCTGTCTCTTTCATTGATATGGACAGAAGAAGCTCAAAAATCATATCAGAACTGGCATTTGGTTGTTCAATATTGGCTTTCACAACTGGCATTGCTCTTTTCAACAAAAACATGTCTGGCAATGACAATTTGGCAACTCTGGGTCTTGAAACGTCCAATAATTACCTGAAGGAAATGTTTATACAAAGTTTGATTGCACGGTTGTGGATTATAGACCAAGAAGCCTGTTCAAACCTATGCCTGCTCCTAGAGCTCAGTGGACTGCCTAAAAACTGGGCCCCTTTGCAGCCCAGAAGTCACATATGGAATACTGGTGCCGTGAGAGATATTCTTCAAATTTTTAACTATGCTATTTCTGGCATTGTTCACTTGCAAAATGAAGGGAAATTACTGCAATATTGGGAGAATTTATCCCAAGTTTCCAAGGATTATTTGCAGCTTCTCTTGAATGTTATCACAAAATGGATAAGCATCCCCTTCAGGTTCCCAAGGTTTTTCTTCAAAGTGAGGTATGCTTCTCAGCTTTCCAACAATGAAGATCTGGTCTTAGATGGTACTGCATTGTATAGTAATTTGATATTCTTCTCTTCGATAATGCTTTTGGGTCAATTTATAACCGAAATAGTAATCCATCTAGAATACCAGGTATCCTGACATTTGGCAGCTATATTGTCAAGATTGACTGATTGAGATCCCCACATCTCAATTGCCTAGGCTTGCCAAGGATATGGGATTTAGTTGTTTATAGCTTATCCGCTGATGGGGTTCTCATGCCTATTTTCTTGCTCATTAGCAGTTTCAGATTTGTTGATCACTAGCTTTTTCTATTTTCAATCTTTTTTCTTGTCTAAAACTTGTTTCATTCCCTTCAAAGTTTACTTGGTGCTGAAATGAAACTTGTACTGACTATAAAAATATCTATTTCCTTTGTTTTACATACTGACACTTGACATTGACATCAAAATTCAGGCCATGCATTGGTTCAGAGCTCTTTGCCTTCAGCGAAGAAAGTAGAATCCCAAATCAGCTGTCTGTCTCTCCAGGCTTCCACCTATCACTAAATCTTTGTCTTCAATTAAGGAATCTAACGCCAGATTGCCTCAGTCGAGTGTCCAAGTTGTATTGTTTACTTTATTCTGACATGTCCCTTAAAGAGTCCAGAACAACTGGAGAAACTACGGGGCCAGTGCAGCCGGATTATCGAACTTGGGAAACTGGAAACAGTATTCAAATGAATGACAAACTGTTCAACTATGTCGTCAAGAACTGCAAACCTGATCGGGACAAAGATGCAGATACTAATAACCGGGTTGAGGTATTCGTATGCTTTGAGCTATATGACAAGGGGCAAGGATTTGCTAGTTGCCTGCTAGATGTTTCTCATTTCCCAGTTGGTTCTTACAGAATAAAATGGCACAGTTGTTGTATTGACAGTCAAGGTTCCTACTGGAGTCTCCTTCCGTTAAATTCTCAACCTATATTTACAGTACAGTAAAAGCTCCTGGTCCAAGATAAACTCTGCAAGTTTGACAGCAAATACCATAGAACTGCTCCCTTATACGAATTGAAA
>JAOTAX010000003.1:32987572-33034858 GCA_025629825.1 Erythroxylum guanchezii | reverse complement strand
ATAAATATATGAAGTTACTGTGACCATATAGTGTTGTCACAAATTCCATATGTTTCTATATTATTTGTGTCAACAAAGTTGTCATATATATATGAAGTTTCTGTGACCATATAGTGTTGTCACACATTCCAAATGTTTTAGTTCCGAAACTTTTGTCACAATATGATGACGAATTGTTACAACTTTATTTGTCACTATTTAACATTATTTGTGTCCAAAACCTTGTCACAAATAAATTAAATTATTGTGACCATATCGTGTTGTCACATATTCGATAGGTTTTAGTGTCGGCAATTTTGTCACAATAATTAGATGTTTTGTTACGACTTAACGCGTCACTACTTTATATTATCTGTGACGATAAATTTGTCATAAATATTTGAACTTATTGTGACCATACACCTTTGTCACACATTTAACAAGTTTTAGTGTCAACATTAGTGTCATAAAAGATTTGCATAATTGTGACCATTGTTTAAATTCGTCACAGGTGTAGTAGTGACGGAGGTATTTGTGACGGGAGGTAACGACTTCAAATAGACCAATATTACTGCTTTTAGTGACAACTTTTACCTACACTAAATATCCAATTTCTTGTAGTGGTGGCTATTGACTTCCCTAAAGACCACGGCGTATTCCAATTTAAGGATTAATTTCAATAATTTATTAGCTGACAAAGTGATTAGTGGTGGCTTATGGAAGAACAATTTGTCACCAGGAGATTAATATAGATGTACTTATGTGGTTAATTACAAATAATTACGAGTAATAATTTAAGTCTCGTGATTGATGATTAGTGGATTATTACTAATTTTTATTTATACGATAATAAGAAATATTCTATAAAATAAAATTTTTATTTAATTTAACAATAGTGACTGTGACCGCCTAAACTAATTCCTCTCTCTTTAATTTATAGACATTAATACTAAAGAGATGAAGAGCACATTAAGTTACGGAAAAGCATTGATAGACACTTTTTAGTTTGGTCTTGCATCTAATTCTAAAATGTTATTTGGTTTTACTTCAATTTTTATTTTTATTTTAAATAAAAATAAAAATATATATTTAATTATTATTGTCAATGAAGTTATATTTTAATTGTTGATAATAATTAGATATTAGATAATACTTAAAGATAAACTAAAATTCATAAATTAATAAACTAAATTTACTTATTTTAATCACTTATATATTTATTAATTAATTATCAATACATTTTTATTGAAATAAATAGTCTAACAACTAAATTATAAATAAATATTTATTTGTTAATATATATTTTATAATTTAAGTAAGTTTTATTTAAAATTTTATATATTTTGAAGATATTTTAAATTTAAATTATTTTGTGGTTGTATCTCATTTTATTTTTAAGTCAATAGATACTACTTAATTATTTAGCATTAATTATTAATTTAAGTGTTCAATCTATTTTTATAAT
Organism: Erythroxylum guanchezii; assembly: GCA_025629825.1. Taxonomy (NCBI): domain Eukaryota; kingdom Viridiplantae; phylum Streptophyta; class Magnoliopsida; order Malpighiales; family Erythroxylaceae; genus Erythroxylum; species Erythroxylum guanchezii. Next base: position 33,033,414 of record JAOTAX010000003.1, on the reverse strand, counting down.
TAATTGAAAATTTAAAATTGAATTTTATCAAATTACAATTTTCTAATAAGAATGGAATTAGGCTGGAATCAATTTCCTATTATTTCTATATATTATTTTTACTTTTGAAATATGATAAAATTTTGATATTTTAAATAAAAATATCATATTAAATTATTTTTTAATAATTAATATATACTTAGTTGATGATAAATTAGATTGTTAAAAGTAAAAATTTAAAACAAAATTCATTTTTAATAGTTTTATCAATTATGAAAATTAAAAGAAATCAAAACTACAATTTTTATTAAATTTAAAAAATAAAAAATAAAAAACCAAAGAAGTGTATATTTGGATAGTTTGTATCGTTTTCCTATATTACTTGTATAATTTCCGCTTTCCTATTTTGGTTATTGATTTTTAGCTTGTAAATATTCCTTTTCTATTTTTATAATTTTCCTTTATTACTTCTTTTAATCTTTTCCTATATTGTATTATTGGTTATAAAGGTAATATTTTAGCTTCTAAAAGCTCCCTATATAAACATATTATCAATTTCCTCATATTCTATGTTTACTTCTTTCTCTCAATCTCTTACTTTAAAGATGACAATTAGAGGAGATTGTCAGGGTTAGATGCCAAATTGTTGCAAGTTTTAAGGAACTCTTCTTTGATTCGGGTATCTCTCAAATTCACTATTCATTCTATATTTTTTAGAGAAGCTTTTTTATTTCATGCTTATGATTTTTGTAAAAAAATAATGACTAATCACACCCCGTATAAACATCATATATGAATTAGTGCCTGTTTGAATGAATTTTCGGGAGGTCAATAAGTACTTTTCTTCACTACAATTTTAAAAAAATGAGTGTTTGACTGTAACTTCTTTAATAGATATCGCTTTTTTGGCAGCTAAAATACAGCTTTTTAAGAAGTTCAAATTTGGAGCTACCTAAAAAAGCACTTTTTTAGGTAAATTTTTTAAATCAATTAATGAGTCTATTTTTTAGTCTTTTTTGTCCTTATGTTTTACACATAATTCTCGCAATACGATCACAAACTCATCTTCTCGTTTATTATGTATTTAATTATTTACTCAACTTGAATATTTATTTTAGGATTTATATAATATTATTTGACTTTTTTTATATGTTTTAATATTTATTTTCGATATTAGTTTACTTATGTTATAAACTATGTAAAAGATTTGGTTAAATATATTTTCATTTATGTTTCATATGGTTTAAAATTATATAATAATTAATATATTGTACTTTTCATATTGTTTAATATACTTAAATAATATTTATAAGCATAAATAATTTTTATTACAAAATAAAATATAGTTAAAATTAAAAGTATTTTTTATTTTTATGTTACCGAATAGTCTACTGTATGAAGCTCATTCAAAAAAGCTCTTTTTTAAATAATAGCTAAACAGTCAACTAGCTTCTTAGAAAAGTTCTTTTCAGATACGAATCTATAAAAAAAAGTTTTAGTAACAAAATCTCTACTCCAACTAAACCGAAGGTTACTCAACTTTTACAAATCTGAAAAACACGAGTCAACACCCTTGGAATTCAAACATCATACCTAATTCAGAATTCCATGTACCTTAAGAAAACAAAATTCTAAGACCAAGAACCTGTCTGCTTGTGCCAGTCATGTAGTTCTCATCTCATTCACGTAATTGACATATCAATCGTAACTTGTACGAACTTCAGTTTAACGGATCAGTGACTTGAAAAATGGAATTATTGGCCGAGGCTCGGATGTTTCCGTGTAGACAGGGAAAGTAAATCAGTAAGCTTTTACTTTTTAATCTTTTGATATTATAATAAAAGTACAAATCTTGTACTAAAAGTCATTGGCCAGAGTCATTAAATTTCCATTTTCAGCATTACGATTATCATGAGAACAATCAGAACGGGTCATATATGCATATAATTTCCTATTTTTAACCTGTAGTAATCTGATATTTATTTTCAATATTCATGCATGTCAATGCCAACTTGTATAATATCATCTTCCTAATCTACCTATGAACGATTAGGCAGTTAGAAGACAATGAGAGGATTCCTAGTATCGTTCGTGCTTGTATTGTTATCAGTATTAGCTGTGGTACGAGAATGTAGTTGTTCCACTAGACAACAGAAGCTGTTGGAATTTGGAGCCAAGCTTCGAGGAAGAGCTGGACTTGAACAAGTACGGTCCCTTCAATCTTTAAAGCAGGTAAGAGAGACAGGTGCATAGTTGGTGTCTGGTCTGGTCTGGTCATGGAACTGATACGGTCGTGTCTGAAACTTGATTATGTGTGTTTTTGCAGGACGGAAGAGTCTTTTATCCAATTGCATATGGAGCAGATCCAAGTGGGCAACAAGATAGTACTGAAGCAATACTCAACGCCTTGAATGATGCTTTTGAAGTGCAAAGTGGTGAAGGGATGATTCATCATCTTCTTCTTCCAGGAGTCAATGACTTGGGTGGAGTTGTGATCGATCTTCAAGGTGGAGAATATAAGATCAGCAAGCCAATACAGTTCCCCGCAATTGGTGGAGGCAATGTTTTGGTTAGTCTCATTTCAGGATCTTATGTTCAAATAATGATAGTAGAAAAATACGTATAGATCTGTATAATTTGCGGCTGTCGTCCGAAAATTATGCCAATGATCAAGCACGTTGGAAAGAAAAAGCACTGATAAAAGCACTTAAAGTCAAATTTGTTTTCAATAAGTCGGCATAAGTGTGCTTGAAAATTAGTCACTATTTTGAAACTTTTGTTAAAGCTTGAAAAGAAAAAGCTTCAGGTAATCTCTTTTCCCTGAATCGATGAATGTTTTAAACAAGAGCTGAAGAATAATTGGTAAGAATTGGTTGATATGTCAGGTGAAAGCAGGGACTTTCCGAGCATCAGACACATTTCCCGGAGACCGACATCTAATTGAGCTCTGGTCTCCACATTCTCACCTTCCTGAAGAAATAAAAGCCTTCGACAAGAAGTCTGATGATGAGTTGAACCATGAACAAAACATCCAGGATAGTATATACTATGAAGCTATCACATTCAGGGATATCCTGTTTGACTCAAGTTTTCGCGGAGGTGGAATCTTTGTTATTGACTCGGCCAGAATCCGGATCAACAACTGCTATTTTATCCATTTCACTACTCAAGGAATCCTGGTCCGACGTGGCCACGAGGCTTTCATATCAAGCTGCTTCTTTGGTGAGCACGAAACTGTTGGAGGGAACAAAGACGAGAAGGACTTCTCAGGAACAGGCATTGACCTTGCAAGCAATGACAATGCCATCTCCGATGTTGTTGTCTTCTCAGGCGCCATTGGAATTCTGATAAGAGGTCAGGCCAACGTGGTGACAGGGGCACATTGTTACAACAAGGCAACAAAGTTCGGTGGGGTGGGAATTTTAGTGAAGTCTGGAGGATCTCTGAACAGAATCAATGGCTGTTACCTGGACTACAATTCCATAGTCATAGAAGATCCTTTTCAAGTATCTGTAACTAATGGCTTGTTCTTCGCTGGTGCCAATATTGTGTTGAAGTCGATTAATGGTCAGATTTCCAGGATAAATATTGTGGATAACATTTTCAGTGGACTTGCTACAGTTAATGTTCCAATAGTAGAATTAGATGGGCAATTTAGGAGCATTGATCAAGTGGTGATAGACAGGAACAATGCCAAGAACATGCAAATGAAATCTACGGTGGGGAAACTGACAGTGAGAGGAAAAGGGCGTAAATGGGAAGCTGATTTCTCTTCTGCATTGGTTTTTCCCAACAGGATTGAGCATTTTCAATACTCAGTCCACACTGCAGGATATGTAATGCATGCAGTGACCAGCATATCAGATAACAAGATCGTTGTGGAAAGCAGTGAAGCTATTGACGCCACAGTATCAGTGACTGTTGAGCAGTAAAATATGATTGGAATTGTTGGATTTTGAAGTTTTTTCTCCTTTTGCATTCAATGAACTCTGAGATAGTTGTCAGTATGATCATTCAGAGGCGCTTAGGAAATGGAGGAGAACATATACCAGTCTATGACACGACTGTTGGTTTTTTTTTGGTTCAGAATTGTTGCAGAAACACAGAGAAATAAAGATCAGGAAACAAATTGACCTTCCTTTAAGTTACAATCTTCAGCTTACAGTTAACAACCTGACCATGTTTAGTAATCAAGCAAAGGACATTAAATTATATCAGAAAGCAGATTAAACATTTTACTTGAAGTCTCATTTCATCGTATTGTTGCCTAAAATAACCTATAAAACATTATAGAAACCTATCTTCTTCCTTTTTCTCAGAGCTAACACACGTTGAGCATTTGAGCACTTCTTCGAGCAATGGCTGAACTGAAAATCAGATTTACAAGGCAGATTCACTGAACTTTTGATTACCATAAATTCTACTTGGAAAGTATAGAGATCTGTCTTCCAACTGTACACTTTCCTTTCTCTGTCAATCTTTGTGAAGTTTGATAAAGATGCAAAGTCTGGATCTTTAATTTATCAAGAAACTCTAAACCTTTGAAAAGATTTCCTTTTCAGAAACTTGGCCATGAAGCTCTACATTGACTATTGGATGATCAAAACATCCAGAATAACAATTTTCAAAGATTAAAGTCTGAATTTTTGGAAAGAGTGACAATTTTGCTTTAAAAGCAAGGCTTGAGTGCACCTTGGCAACCAAAATAATACTAATGATTTACCTAATATAATAGTTACTCTGTTTTGGCCTTTGAGATATATGTATATGTTGAAGACCAGACATTACAGTAACCAGTAGAGATGAGGAGAAGAAATTCCATATCCATTCAACTTGAATCCATCAAAACTTGAGTCCAGATGCAAGCAGAAGATGGCCATAAATTTGAATTCAAGCCAGAAAACTCCACACATGGTTAAGGTTGATAAATACAAACAAAATACAGAATTTATAACAATCCTACTGCATTTGACAAGATTCAATTGGGGGATAATAGTAAGTAGTTTAATGTATTCAAGAACAAGTGTGTTACTGTTGGCATTGTGCGAACAGAACTTCCACTCGAATCATTGTGTTCAATCTGGAATCTTCCTTAATTTACCACCTCTGCTCCTCCATTTGTTCAAAACAAACTAGCAAATAGAATATCCAGTATGATCAGTACCAGCAATCTGCAATCTCATCCTGTTCTCGTGAATGCGGCTTTTTCTTATTCTTTGGGGGTCCAGAGGCTATTGGATACTGTCTTACACCATTTTTCTGAGGTCTGGCAAGTTCAACATAAATCAATCTGCCATCAACCACCTAAGGATCAAATATCCAAAACCAAACATGAGTTTTCTTTGTCAATAAAATCCTGGAAACAAAGGCAATATCAGGAACACATCTGACCCTGCCATCCATATTCTCCAAGGCAAGAATGGCATCATCTTGAGAAGTATACTGAATAAACGCATAAGCTTTGGGCCTTGCTGTGGTTTCATCCTTTACAAGCTTTACTGCCATAGTTGGGTTATTTAGAAACAAAATCCGAGGGTTTAGTGAAACTAATATGTATAAAGATAGAGCATTTAATGAAAGTGAAAAAGTAACATCCATTCAGATCCAGTTTCAAGAATAGCAAGTGAAAATTTATGTCATTACCTTCAGCCACTTCTCCAAAGTTCGAGAATTCCTTGAGCAAACTATTTTTGTTGATAGAATATTCTAAATCTGCAAGTCAAATCCATAATAAGCGTTAGGATAAAACTCTACCAAAAGTTGAGCAGAAAAAAGGCATATATATGGATTCAAGCATGGTAAGTGCAAAAGTGGTTTAGATCAATGGTCTCAAAAGAACACAGGAACTTTATTCTTAATCTCACGCAAAGCTCGTACAAGAAATGCAACAATAATTTGCTATTCCACATTTTCTCAATTCTATGTGTGTGCTATGAATGCGTGTCTCTGCGACAATAACGTACGCAGAGACAGACAGCTTCAAGCTGCACCCTTCAAGAAGGTGAGGTTAGCGAGAGCATTAGAGAGTTTCATGGTCCTAAGACCAATCAACAAAAGCGATAACTCCATGCCCACCTTTAAGCATCTTCTTAATTCCTTAAATTTGGGACCTTTTTCGTGATTTAAGGCTTGGAATCACTAAGATGAAGGATAACAAGAAGCAACAACAAGAACTGGGAAATCACGGATTATACTCAAAAACAGGATAAGAGTAAGTGAGAGAGAGAGAGAGAGTTATTTTACTTCGAACCATGATTCTGCTTGCGAGAGGGAAGTTGGAGTTGGACTTGGAGTTGGAGAGCGATGCCCTCAAGCTCAGAACTTTTGGGAAATTCCATCGAGACTTGGCGTTTGCCCAGTCCCAAACAGGAAGATACGTTGTTGCTGGTTTTGTTTGAGAGATAGCCAACATCGTATTTACAAGGATTTCACTAAAGAATCCAGAGACCGCCACCGTAGGTCTCTCTTCACTTACAGGAGCCTAGCAGATGGAAGGATGATATTTTTAGTCTCATCTCATGTCATGTTCCAGGTAAATCGCACAAGCCTCCCTCTACTTTTATAATTTTGCACACAAGTCGCTCAAAGATGAAAAATTCCATCTTCACCCTTTTTATTTCTTCTCGGATTTTTTTTTTTTTTTTGGTCTCCCAATCCCAGGAGGTATTCACTGGGCTGAAATCGGTGACTAATCCCCCTTCGTTATACTGATACATCCCTTACGGGGGCTACAGTTAGCCCAAAAGTTTGCTGCATTCCTAAGGGCAAGAATTGAACCAGAATCACTTGGTTAAACGACGAGGGTATGTGCCATCCACGTCAACCCACCGAGTTTTTCTTCTTGGATTGATACAGCTCATGTTTTAAGCCATGTTTTAAGTCACCAACCATAACAGCTTACCACACCGTATCCATTGAAGCTAAATCTCATTGACGATACTTGATTTGGTTCTTCGTCTAAAATTTGTCTTAAAATGGCCGCTGAGACAATAAGAGCTTCGGAATAATTCGTGTTGCCCTCAGATTCTTGAACCTGAACACACTCCTATAAACTAGCTCAAGGTATTATTATAGAGAGCAAAACATGGATATAAGAAGGGAGGATCAATCTAAGTGTTGCTAGAATGCCAAGTAACATGGAATCCTGGATTCAGATTTATCGTCATTGTTTTGCTGCAGGTGGTCGAGTAATGGAACAGTAACCTTTAACCTTCAGTAAGTGATTATATTTTGTTATCGGTACTGTTTTGCAAGAGAGCTTTCAGTAAATTAGTGCCAAAAACAATTTGCATAGCAAGATGTCGATTTTTCAAAGACAAAATAACAGAGACGTGGTTGATAGATTCCCCTACCAAAGCTTTATAACATCTTAGAAGCATATCGAAAGAAGTATGCAATCATCTGAGATATTCCAGTTTTTCCTTTCAAAATCATGCAACAGAAACAAATATCTGAATACAAAACATTGCTCTCCCCATGAATCGAGTGCCATGTAGAAAACCCCACAGCAGAACCACATATCTAACTTCAGTAGCTTCCAGTCATTCCATGACAACTTTGGCTCCAACAACCTTCATCTTCTCAATAATCTTCTCTGCCTCTTCCTTTGATACTCCTTTCTTCAGTATTGCCGGTGTCTTCTCCACCAAATCTTTTGCTTCCTTAAGGCCCAAATCAGTGAAACCCCTAACCTCCTTGATTACTTTGATCTTTGAAGCTGCTTCAAAAGACTCCAGTTTCAGTTCAAAAACTGTCTTCTCTGGTTTCTTCTCTTCCTTGGAAGCTGCAGCAGGAGCATTCATTGCCATAGCAGCAAACCCACCAGCACCGGGTTTCATAACCCCTATAACAGGCGGTTCTGTCATTCCCTTCTTCTTCATTATAATAGAGCTCAGTTCAGCAACTTCTGTCAATGTCAGCCCTGCAATTTCATCAACCAACCTGAAAACACGTTCTGTTGGAGGACTACGGTGCTCAGCTGGATCGAAAGTTGCCGGATCATAATCAGCAGGAAGCCTCCTCTGATCAATTTCAACCTCCTCAGGCTCTTCCTCCTCCACTTTCCTTGCAGGTTGGGCATAGGTTCGAGCAACTAATGCATTGGAATCAATCAAATTCAACTGCATTATATAGGAACGAACAGATTTTGCAGAAACCACATTTCTCAAGTGATTGCTTGATCTCAACATCAATCTCATTTCAAAATTCCAACTTGCAGTCTGCTATTCTTCAATTCCAGAAAGCAAATCTACAGAAAACCCACTATTGAACTAACCGTCCAGCAGCAGTTGGCCTGGATTCCCAAAAACATAAAATGGCAGAGCACATATAAGAAAAAGCAGTAGATGAGCGAGAAGAACTGTACGAGCATAGTCCAGAGACAAAATTGGAGGCTAAATGTACAGATAAACAAGTCTTTGTAGCCAATTCACTGGTGTCAAACAACAAGGCTATTTCTTGATACATCAGCTGAAGCGATAACCATTTAAATTAAGGCAACTCTTAATTCAAGAACAGTCAAGAATTTGATTAACAAAAGCAAACACAAGTATTCGTTCAAAGACCAAAACCCGAAATCTGAACAAAGAACAAAATAAAGACAAACACGGAAATCAAATAAACCTGTTTAAGGGTCCTTACATTCAGAAGTATCTGCATGAACTCTTGAATTACAAAGGTCAATTTTATGAAGAAATTGGGGGAAATTGGAGAGACTCAGGATTCCCTCCTTCTCTACTGTCTTCACCACCTCCCTCAGTACTACCTGCCCATTTTTTTTCACATCCCATTAGGTAAAAAGCTCTGTCCCACCAAAATTGATACAAATAATTACACATACCAAAAACGGTATTACAATCCTATTAACTTTTTTTAAGAATAACAAGAATAATACCAACAAAGGGTCTCCTGTAGTCCAAATCCCTCCAGGCGCAGTTTTTGAGGTAATCCAAACCGGTCGACCACGCGAACCGCCGCGAGCTGCGCTTAGGTTGGAAACACGGGTGAAGAGAGAGTGGGATAACCAGACGGCTATTTTATACTGAGAAAAGGAGAAGGAGACGACAATGGCAGGTAGAGATTGCCAGAGATCATCGAGTAACTACTGCAAAAGAGATGAGTCTGCTTTAACAGGGAAATGTCAAAGAACCCTAAACTGGGAGAGGAAGGTTAGGGATGAGTAGTGGATTGGTTGGTTAAACCCTGAAATGCGGGCTTTAGGCCTGTTTCAAGCCCAGCTTCTTCCTTTCTAAAATAAAATTCTCCTGGCGAAAAACAATGAAACAAAAATGGAGGTGAAAGAGGAGTGCCAATGTCAGCAAAACTAAAACCTTCCTTAAGACCTTTGACTGTAGGAGAGGGAGAGAAGGAGATAGAGAGATGGAAACAGGAAGATTGGTAGTGGAGAAAGTTGGACGGAAGTCAACAGTCACAAGATGCTTCTCAAAATACCCTCTCAAATTCATTATCCCCACAAAGGTTTCATCTTTGATCACAAATTTCTGAGATTTAGAATCAAGTCACACACCATTCCTATAATTCTTGTTGTTTGGATTCAATGTTCTCCAGGTGGGTTCTTCTAAAATCGATGCAGTTTGGATTTACACCCTCACTTATGGCGGTGGCATAGTCTCTGTAAGCTCCTTTCTTCTAACGTCTCACTGCTTTTTCGGTTTTGTAAGTGCTGCTCATAATTTATGTTTAGATATCTTTTATCATTCACATATGTGTGTTCTAGTTTGCAGGGTGATTCCATACTATGTGAACTTGTGATTGGAGATGGATGTACTACTGTTCTAACGACTCAAGCTTCCACCAAGGTTGATCTTTTCCGTTTCTTTCATTGTTGATATTCAAGTTTGCCCAAAGACTTTGCTTTGAATTTGTTCTTGTCTTGGAACGATGTCAGTGTCAGTAGTTACAAGGCTTTCCTTGCTAATATGTTTCATGTAGGTTTACAAGTCCCTGGATTCCAAATGTTCTGAACAACTTTTGGAGGTAACTATCTTCCATTTTCTGGTAATATAGACTATAGAATTCATATTTGTGTTTGGACAGTGTCAAGTGATGTTTTTCCACTGTATCCCATGTTCTAGGTAAAAGTTGGCAGTGATGCCCTCTTGGCTGTCCTTCCAGATCCAGTGACATGTTTTTCAACTGCAAGATACTCTCAGAAACAAGTTTTCAAGGTGCTTTCAGACTCTAATCTGGTAATTGTTGATTGGATTACCAGCGGGCGCCATGAAATTGGAGAGAAGTGGGACTTTGAACTTTATAAGAGCATCAACCGCATATTCTTGGATGAGCAGCCCTTGTTTCTGGACACTGTAATATTCTTATTGTTTACAATCAATTTCATTCATATTGAGACATTTACACTGTAATATTCTTATTGTTTACAATCAATTTCACTCATATTGAGACATTTTTCCATGTCAATAACCCATTTTCGTATTGGATTGACAGATTGGAAAATCATTGCCAAATCATGCAAGTCTATTACACCATTAGTTAGTTCATCCATTTGCATTGCAATCTTCCAATTTCCTTCAAGTTTTTACTTATTACTGCAAGTTACAGATTAGTCTTTATATATTTACACACTGCCGCTTTATATCCGTTCAGACACCTCATCTCGGTCACTTGTTACAAAAGATTCTGATTGATACTCTTTCCAGTTTGTTGTCACCAAATCATAAAATTCACATGGTTTTATGGATCCATCTGATACCATTGACTTATAGAACTATATACAGAGTTGTTTTAGGTATTTGTACAAAGGAAACAAATGCATAAACATCTTTCCAATTTATCGATGTAATAAAATCTGAGGTCTTCCAAAATATTTGACAAATTATATTGTTTCTGACAATAATTTTAGTGTGTTTTAAAGATATTTATAAAATTCGAACTCGTGACTTATTTCTTGCTTCGCTATTGTTTCTGAAAATATTGCAGGTATTGCTGGAGCAAGGTAGCGTCACAAATATCACAGAACGCATGCAGGATTACCAAGTTTCTGCAATGATAATACTCATGGGGTATACAGTAAATTGCTTACAGAGTAAAATTTGTACTCTTTGCTTAATTATTTATTTCGAACTTTCCTCAATCTAATCAGTTGACAGGCCCTGAAATATTCATGATATGTCCATATGTGCGTGTGATTTCTCTGTTCTAGGCCAAGGTTGAGGCAGATTCAGATTCTGATTCAAGAAAATGTCAAAAGGATGATGTCTGAGCAATTGCGAGGGCATTTCACTGGCTTAAGTGGCCATGCAAAACTAAAATCTGGTCACTGCTTTATCAAACCACCATTTATTGCATCTAGCAGCAGTTTTGGCCCTAAGGTATGTCGATTCATCTTGCCAAGACATGTTTGTTATCCTATGAACAACATTTCCATCGACTGTCAATTCCTTGTTCTGCATTAATCTGCTAAACTTTGACATGTTTTCTGCATACTCTTGGAATATCATTCATTTTGATGCTAGGACGAGACCTCGAGGCATCCTCTTGCCTATAATCTTGTTTAGCTACTTGAAAATTATTCGGTTGGGGGTGCAACAAGTTGTTTGTCAATTTGTGATATTGATTTTGATGGTAAAATGTTAGCAGTGAACATTCTTAATCATTAGACTTCCCTTCCTCCATTTCATCTTTTCTTCTTGCTGCTGGTTTTCTACCATCTAAGTCTGTACTTATCTGTTGATGCAGGGAATGGGTGTTGTTGTTAGGATTGCTGCAATGACTACCGAATCAGTTTACAGATTCTTAAAAGAACAGTTGTTAGGCTTGGAAGCACTAATTGGGGTTCCACCTTACACTTGAAACATCAAGTAACCAATGTCTTATCCATGGCTGTTCTGTTCTGAAATTCAACTGTGTTTTTTTTATAATCTGTATTTTTCAATGATTAAAAATTGAATTAGTCGTTCAATTGTAAAAGTTTTGAATTAGCCAAATTTTTAGTGCAGTTTTAAATTTTTAAATTTGGTTTACTTTAATAATTATAAAAACATATTGTTTAATTAATTAATTAATTAGTTTTCTTAAATTAATCAATTTTTATAAACCAAAATTAATTAATTAATTTTTATTTAATAGAATTTTTCAATTAATTTAACTTCTTTAATGGATATATACTTATTATTTTAATAATATTTTAATTTTATTCAAATTTTATGTTTTGTACTTATTAAATCTATTATTTTACCAATTCAGTTTTTAAAATATTAGTATTTTTAATGTTGTCCTTGGTCAGTTTTGACAAATCTATAACTAGTAAAAGGCCCAATTTTACAATGAAATGAACACCACATTAGGCCCATGGAGAAACAAGCCCATTGTTAGGTCAAGAACTCTCTCTCAAGTTTGAAATGCTCTTTATACTAAAAACTGGTTCATATGATTAATGAGTTTAGTCAACGTCTTGAGGTTGACTAATCCTTTTAGTCAACCTCATTTGGTGTTTGTCAATTGACTAACATAGTTTCTTCCAAATGTTCATATTGTCCTCTCCTCTGATTAGTCAACCTAATTTGGTGTTTGTCAATTGCCTAACATAGTTTCTTCCAAATGTTCATATTGTCCTCTTTGAAAAGGAAAAGTATTCCTATTCAATTAATTATCATGTTGTCTAATCATTCATCAAACCTTAAGGACTTGCCTTACTAGTGTATTTGCCACTAATTTTAGTAATTGAAATCCTAAACCAATGTTTTGTCATTTATAAGATAGCTATTAACAGGGACAGATCTAGAAATTCTTTTGAGTGGGGGCAAAATATTTAAAATATTCTTATATTACTGAATTAAATTAATAGGGGCAAAAAAAAGTTATGGGATCAAAACTTAAAATAATAATATTTTTATTTGTAAATTTTTAGAGGTAGTGGGGGCAAGTGTGTCCTGGTTATTAATCTTTAGAAACAGGTTTTTTACTATTTAGGGGTAAAAATGTGTCTTCCTAAATCTTGTATATCAGCGAAATTTTTACTAGGTTGTTGTTTTGTTATTGTAATTGATAGCTATTAATCAAGTACAACACAGGCAATTAATATTCTTTCAAAGGTTCTTGAAATAATATATTGGCTTCTGAGTTATCAAAAAATATAATATATTGGCTATTTGCACTTTAAATTATTTAACAAAATAAAACTAAAGAGTTGATTCAATTTTTAAATTTATAATGTGCATATAACAATTAAATTTTTCAATAATAAATTTAAACTAAAATTTTGGTAAATTCAATTAATCACTAATTAGCCAATTGGATTTGAGAATTTTTAGATGTTAAAGAATACAAATGGGTTGTTTACTTTAAATTTATAAAAAAAAATAGTTTATTCAATTTGTAAATTTATAAAAATACATATTATGATTACATTATTTAATAAATTAAACTATAAAAGTAGTCAATTAAATTAATCACTAAAGACTCTTGGTAGAAGTCAAAGAATACAAATGGGATCTTTACCTTTATGAAATTGAAGATTTTGGCATTGTCCACAAAGGACGACAACTGAGGTAAGCGCAGGACACACCTCCCAAAATCTTCCCCAAAACATTAAAAAAGCAGCAACACAACACTACAATTTGATGGTTTTTTGAGAAACTCAATACGTATACAAATTGTACACATATGCTTGTTAGGTTTAGCAATCCGATGAATTATGAATCATAGAAAATGGGGAGACAAAGGTTTTCATGTCCTGAAAAGTAATTTTTTATTAAAAAAAGGACCAAAATAATAATAATTAATATGTGAATGTACTTTGTATGGGACAGTTTTTTGGTAGTATGGCAAAAGCTTTACAAATCGAGGCAGACCCACTTACTAAATTTTGCAAATTATATTATATTTAGTATAATAATTAGAGATGACAATTAGGTCAAAACTTCGGTTTTTTTAATTAGATCTGAGCCTGAATAGTTTAATTAAAAAATATTTTTTTATATTTTTTATTTTTAAAAATTTAATAAGGTTATTCTTGATAATAATTATTATCTAAATTTAAAACTTAGTTTTTTATTTTATTTTAATTTTATTTCTAATATCTTAAAAAGATAAAAAAAATTATATATATATATATGGATAAATAGATAGATAGATATCTTGAGTAAAAAATTATTAGTTTTTAAAAATTTAGAATTTTTTTATTTTAAATTTTATTTTTTTGGTTGAAAAAATTATAAGTAAATATAAGTACCATCAACATCACAATTGCAGTACTCAAAATGCTGCTTATATTAATATTCAATCAAACTCCTAAACTCTAATTAAATTTAAGTTAAATTAATAATTGATTATAATTATCTTAAAATATTAATTTAAATTAAATTTATTGATTAAAGACGAAATGAATTATCGTATTAATGATATTTGATTAGTCCACGTCCGATATTCATATTGTGTGTGTTTTATTATTATTGTTTAATTGAAGTTTAAAAGAAGAAATTTTTTAAGAATTTTAAAGATTAGAGATTTTTAAAAAATAGTAAACAAGAGTAGAATTTTATATCTTTTATCCAAAAATACTTAATATATATATATATATGATAATAATTATTATTTAAATACATATTGTTAATTCATTAATCAAATTAATCAACGAGTATACATAGGATTCGTAAGTGATTTTTTTATATAGAAAGATTAAAGTAATTATTGATTAATGGGTTATAAAAAGAACTTTAAACACTGTAGTTTTGATTATTTGGTGAATTTAAAAAAAGAATATAATGATATTATACAATTTATTATACATGCTTTATAATAATTTAATATCAGAAATTAAAAACTAAAATTAGGAAATTAGGAGATATAAGTGAGATTAACAAATGAGGTGACCAAAAAGAAAAGGAAATTAAAAAAAAATCTAGAGAGAGAGTAATAGAATGGAAGAACTATAAGGGAAAGGCAATGGCGACAAAGGTACACATTGGTGGGCTGTCTTCCCGCCATTTACACCACTACCCATCATACACATCACTACTCTCTCTCTCTCCTGAATTTTCCTCTATTTTTTCATTTTCCTGGAAAATTATTTTCTCGAGAAAAAAATTGTAGCAGTCAAAAGATTTTCCAATTTGAATGGGTGTTTTTATCTTCTCCTAGTCTTCTTATGACACACATACATACATACATGCTCTATAAAACAAAACTCGTTCTTGTTCCTATCTCTCTCTCTCTATAAAGGGGTGGCAACAATTCTGGAACCTCCTGAATTTAAATGGAGGAAGATAGACATTCCCTTATATAAGCATCAAAAAGGCCTTGGAATCCCACAAGACACTGCTTTTTCTCTGTAGGGTTTCGTCAAAGTTCTTTCCTTTTGCTCATCAAAAAGCCTTCCTTCTTGTAATAGGCCTGATATACATATTATACATCTCAAATTCTGAGCTTGTGAATTGCAAAACCCACTAGAGAAACAGGGAAGTTGAAGAAAGATTGCAACTTTAGAAGATGGGAAGAGAAAACAGATATAACAATCAATCATCAAGGGCCAGTAATGAAGATGATGAGTTGGTGATGGACAATAGCAGTACTGCTGCTACCAAGCCTGCATGGCTTGAGGGATTAATGGCAGAGACATTCTTTGGAGCTTGTGGGGTCCACGAGAATCGCAGGAAGAATGAAAAGAACGTATTTTGCTTGCTGTGTTGTCTTAGTATCTGCCCTCACTGTGTTCCTTCTCATCGCTCTCACCCTCTTCTCCAGGTTTAATTTTGCACTCTCCAGTTAGTTTCTTCACTGTGTTCCCTGATTATTTCTCCTTCTGGGATCTTTCTCCGACCTGTTTTTGCTTAATTCTGTGGTGGGTATGAGCTTTTTTCTTTGAATTTTACAACCCTAAAACAAAAAAACATCATTTTTTCTTCTGTTCTTTTACTTTTCAAAGGAAAACACTGTTGGAAAGCATCTTTCTTTGACTTCTTTTCCTCTTCCAATCAATTATTTCTATTTTGGACGGAGCATGATTAATTCCACCTCGTTTTGGTCACACACAGTTTCGAGCCTTACAATTTCTCACCTTTAGCTCATCTTCCAAATTCCTTGAAAATATTACAGAATCTTCGCGTCCTACCTATGTTTTATGTTAAGATTTCTTGGCTTGCCATTCGTCACAGTCCACGGTTTCAGTTGTTTATAGGTTTCATGGAATAACTTTTTGTCTACTAGTGTTCCTTGTCCAATTTTCTGGATCTTTGTCTTGAAGAGCTTCTCAAATTCTCTTTTCTGATATGAATTTAGCAAATCTTTTCTGATATGAATTAGGTCTTGTTTTTTTCCCCCATGGTTCTCTCTTTCCAATTCTGAAATCTTAGTCCAAAAAAGTTCAAAATGCTTTTGTTGAATTCCTTATCAATTCCTTAGAAACTTCAACAATTGAAGAAAATTACATCCTGTGAATGCTCATGAAGAATGAGAATTCTTCAGTGAAATTTGATTCACTCTTCTTCAAGGAACTTATTAGATTTTGTTTATGGAATATAGTTAATGCAGATGGAGTTCCATAAATGGATTATCGTGTCTCCCTTGATTCCTACTTTTTGGTTTTGGTTTGTTTCCCATATATAGAAGATCTCTTTCCTATCCATTTCCTCCTGCAAAGGTTCCTCACCTGTTGCTTTCAAAGAAAGCGAAAGTTTGACCACATATACTTTTTTTTTTTATCTCTTATCAAAAAGATCCAGTTTTTATATGGTTATCTGCCAAAAGCTTTCAACTTCATAGGAGCTCACATTTCATTTATTTTACTTGTCATGAGTGGTGGGTAGCCTAACTTTTTCACCTAAATTATGCCAAGCTTTCATGTTCAAAATCTTAACATCACTTTCATGATTTGATTACAATCATCTGCCTCTTAAAAAGTTTTCAGATTTTGATTAATCATCTCTGTGTGTTCCAACTTCAACTTGTGGCTCTTTTTTTTTTCTATGCAAAATATCTTCATTCTTTTTTTTTCACCAGTTTCAACTTCAGGTTGAGGATGTGAACTGAATTAATTGAGGTTGTCTGTCCCCATTTGACAGGTGAGAAGATATGTTTACCATGACGTCGTTAGATTGGGAGATCTTGAGAAGCTTATTGACTGTTCTTACATTCAGGTATTTATTATTGTCCAACCTTTGTTGAAACCTGTAAAAGATGAAACATGTTAAGAATTACACAATGATCATCTGATCTCTTAGGTACAGATACTGAGATGATCTTTTCTTCTTCTTCTTCTTTTTCTTCTATTTCTTGTAGCCCTACACTATAAACAGTGCCAAAGTTATATTCTTGAATCAAAGACCACAGTCAAGGTCCTGCAAGAGCTCTGCCAACATTTGCTTCACTTGTGACAGGATTCTTCAGGAGCCATTCCACTTCTGCTCTCTCTCATGCAAGGTCCAATTTTAGCTTTTGTTTGATTGGTTATATACTGGATTTGAATCTGTATTTTGGTATACAGTATTTAGAAGGTATAGCTAATAAAAGATATGTCGAGTTGTGTTCCTATTCTTGTGATTTATCATTTCCAAGTATAGTAAATTTCATACTTTGAAGTCCTAAACATTTCTGACATTGTTATGAAATTGGAACAACAAATGCAGGTTGATCACTTGGTAGATCAAGGGGAGGATCTGTCTTCGATAATATACCGAATCGACGAATCGGATTTCCCGTTTTCGCAATTCGAAGGGTTGAGGATGGACAGCACAGAGATGATGGATGATGATGGTCAAATTACACCTAGCAGCTCAATTCTACAGGATCCATTGCAATTCAAAGGCCCTTCATGCTCTAACGAGACCACGGTGAATTCAGTGATCTCTCCAGAGCCAGAAGTGATGAACAAGAAGAAGAAAGGAAGTCGGTTTTTACCAGGATTTGTTCTCTCCTTGAGCAGCAGAAGAAAGAGTGCTCCTCACAGGGCTCCTCTTTCCTAATAATGCTTCTGAAAAAACCAGAAACAACCAAAAAAAACAACAAAATTAAGGTGGGATTAAGCCAGAATAACATGAACACATCAATGGAGTTTGATTTGTATGAAGGCGGGTATTATTAGTACGATGGTCTGCTCAGAAAAAAAAAAAAAAAAAAGTCACATGTGAGTTCTATTTCTGAAATGCCAGTAGCTGCATGCACTATTCTATCTTTAGTTTTTTTTTTTTTTTTTGGTTCTCAATTTCACTATCGGAATTTGCATGGGGCACTTCCGTTACTGATTTTAGGTGGTTGTTGAGATAAGTACAGAACAGTGTTGGAAATCTGGCTACTCATGCTTCCACCAATTTTGTACTGGATGTAATGGAAGATATTGCACGTAAATATACTATTATTATTTGCATTTTTTTTCACTTTTGTTTCATCTTAATTATGTTCGGTAAAATAAACATATTCTTATTCTTTTATCAAATGGAAAGTGATTTCAAATTCATAATAAAAATATATTAATTTTATGTAGCTTGATCAATGTTTTCAAAATCTAGTATGATATGAGTTTTAAGATTTAATCAGTATTAGGCTTTCTTATTAAATAATTTAAAATATGATTAAAGAGATTATTTTTGTTAATTAAAAAATTTAAAGTTTAATAACAAAATTATTAAATAAAATTAATTGATTTATTTAATTTATAAGAACTTATTAATCTACAAAAATTGACCTGTTAATTAATGAATTGATCGGTTTTTAACAATAAAAGTTATTAAAATAAATCGAATCAAAAATTTAAAACTAAACTAAAAAATTAGACAAATCAAGGTTTTTATGAGTTGGATGGTCGAACAAGTTAGATTTTTTAATTATAGAATTTTATTTTTTTGTTTTAGTTTTTATATTTTAAAAGTTATTTTTCTTTATAATATTGTTTAGTTAATATACAATTTGTTATGTTATATTTTATTGTTTTTGTTTATTTATCATTTTAAAATAATATTATATTGAAACTTAAAATTTCAATACTATATATGATGGAGCAAATTTGTGTAATAATTAAATAATAATAAAAGAAATAAGTGATAATTTTTATAATATGATGACTAAAATAGAAAAGAATAAATCACAAATTTTCAATATATTTATTCTTAAAAATAGCTAGAAAAATGGTAGGACTAAATTATCATAATGTCAAACTTTAATTTTTATTTTTAGAAGTGGACATCCTTAATTTACTTTCGTCTCCTACCTCCAACATTGATTTCAATTTTGCTTTGTTGGCAGGTACCCGTGGCTTACTCCACCAAGCCTGGGAGGTACAACTTTAACACGTACATCGAGAAAGAAATCAGTGTACAGATGCACTGGTTGCGTTTGCAGTTCAGAGCAACCCGGGCCTTCACATTCTTCCGGGGCCTCCTTTGCCAGTCCTAGAGCTCTTTCATAAGAACATGCACGGAGCCACATACCGTAGAGCTTTGCGAGTGTTAGCTTAACCGTGTTTCTAGCGTTTCTTTTCCTTTGTATACAAAAAATTATTTTTTATTGAATGAAGGTTGAAAATAATTTATTTTGAAGACATTAGGTTTTGATATGACTAAACAAAAACCCTTTGAATTGAACTATTAGAGGATTAAACCTTAATTAGTGCTTAGATTGGACCTCCTCAAAAAAGTATAATCTTCTAGTTAATACACCTAAATTAGTTTCATATTATTTCTATAATAATAAGCTTGTAATCTTGAAACTTTAACATTCGAAATTAATTACATAAAATTACTCTTTAACTCAGACCTCACGTATTAGCCAAATTCAAGCTATTATTGCAATTACTCTTTAGAAGTATTGTTTTGTACAAATTTTGGGTTAGTGGGAAAACATTTTTAAAAAATAGAAAAAAGGAGGGAGACACATTAAGCAGGAAGGTATGATCCCAAGTTATGTTGTACTTGATCAAGTACTCCTGAGTTTAAGCAAAATGATACATTTTGGTATTAAAAGCTATGAGTGAGTAAGGAACTATAGAACCAGTGATTTTTGTTTTCCTAGAAATATTGAAAATGACAAGACAAAGGAGAAAGAAGTTAAAAGAGAGGGAAAAAATTAGTGGCATAGCTTTGTTAAAGGGTAAAACATTAATATTGGCAAGTACATGGGTAAATTTCTGGACTCAAGATTTTTTGTTCCTAATTTTGGTGCGTCTTCTGTTTCGATGCGATCCTAATTATTCAATTTTTATAATTTTTATTTATTAAATGGATAGATTTTTATATAACAAAGTAATAAGAACAGGTGATCTGATCTCAATTTTTGAATTTGCTCTTTATTATTTTACCTTAATTTAGTTATAATTAATAACTTTTTACGCAATGATTATTAAGTTGTGATATTAAAGTTAAATATATTAACAATAAAAGAGGTAAAAGATAAGTAACTATTTTATAGTTTAAATTTTTTTAAAGCTCATAATCTTTAAAATTATCCCAAAATTTTACTAATTATTTATGTTTTTAAAAAATCTCTTAAATTTTAGTTTAAAAATAACAGTGAAATACATCAAATATGGAGTAATCAAACGTCTCTAATATGGTAACTCAATTTCACTCTTTAAATTGACATCAATCAATTAAACTATACTTAAATTAATAATTTAAGATAATTATAAAAATTATTTTATATTAGATTTAATTATTTCGTTTTGACTTCAAAACAACAATAACAATAACAATCTAGTAAAAATTTCGCTGAAACACATGATAAGTTTAATAATACATAATCTTACTTCTAATTAGTATATAGATTGTTTCTAAATGATCCACATGAATATATATTTATATATAATAAACTAATAAAGTTACCCTTAATCATCAATTAAGTAGTATTTAATTAATACAAGCGTAATATTTATGTCATATGTATTTCGTCATTTTTAATAAACGTGTATACTTCATATTTTTATTAAAAAAATAGAAGGAATATTTTTCAAATTTTTATAAAAAGTTTTGAAAGAAATATACTTATTTTACCCTTAAAAAATTAAAAAGATTTTTTAATATTTGCTACAAATATGACAATGATTTGCTAGACATCATTACTGTTACATTCAATTGAGTCTTGCACTAATGCGAGAATGAAGAAGGTTTGATAATATGCAATCTTATTTTATAAAAATAGGGAAGTTATTTTAACGTACGTGCGAATGTGCCGTAAAGAGTTTTAAAAAATATCTAGGTACAAAAAAAATATGACAATGATATACTGCTTGATAAAAAAATAAACGAGTAAGTGTTGGTTTGTTGTTTAGTGGTTCTTGGGAGACAGAGTTAGTACAATAGAGTACTAGAGGTTTTAATGTTGGGGTGTGACTTATGAGGGTATTGCACATTAGGGACAGAAAAAGCAGGGGGTCGTGCCTGAGCTGAGAGGCATTGTGAATTTCGGAGTTTCATCCTGACACAACAATGTGCCTGCCTCCACACATTCATCCCCGCCAACAGCGAGACAGAGTCAAAAATTTAAAATTAAAAAGTTTAAATATTTAAGTTTTTTAAAATTTAAGAGGCCAATATATTATTAACTCTTAAATAATTTCCTCCTTACATATATATATATATATTTAAAATTAAAAAGTTTAAATATTTATTTTTTTTAAAATTTAAGAGGCCCAATATATTATTAACTCTTAAATAATTTCCTCCTTACATATATATATATATATATATATATATATTAAAAATAAAAATATTTATTTTTTTAAAATTTGAAGAATCCAATATATGATTAAGCTCTATGTATCTTTGTCATTGCCCACCAACGACCGTCACCGCTACCGCCGTCTCTGCCACCGCTCCTACTTCCTATTCCCAGAAGTCACTTTGGCCCCTCTATACTTATTGTTTTATTCGTTACATTAGTTTGTTATTTCTTTTTAATATTAGTATTTTATAAACTATTTTATAATTTTAGCAAAAATACTGACAAATCACTTAGATTAGTATTTTATACACTATTATATATTTTTATTTTATAATTAATCTATTTTAATATCAAGCTATTTTTACATTCTAATACTTTTAAAAAATTTTAATAAAATTAAGTAAAATTTGAAATTTTTATAATTAAATTAACCGTTTTTATAATCATAAAATTTATAACATTTGTCTTCCGAGTTTGTATCAATTCCTTCGTTATATTTTTTAGCATTTTTATGAGTGGTTATTGTTTTAATAGGTTTGAATTTATAATATCTTAGAATTGGAAGACTACTTAGAATAATTTGTTCTATTAATTAACAGAACAGATCTATTATTTCGGTTAATCAATTCCTACCTTGTTTCATTAAGTGCCTATTTAATTGAGTTTTTGGAAGGTGAATAAGCATTTTTTTGTCACAAAAACTTTTTTTTAATAAAAATGAGTGTTTGGCTATGAAATGAAAAATCACTTTTTTAGTAGGTATAACTTTATTTGCAACTAAAATACAGTTTTTTAAAAATTTCAAATTTGGAGCTTCTTAAACAAGCGCTTTTTCAGATAGATTTTTCAGATCAATTAATGAGTCTATTTTTTAGCTCCTTTTGCCCTTATGTTTTACACATAATTCTCACAATATCCATAAACAAATCTTCACATTTATTTTGATATTTATATAATATTATTTGACTTTTTATATATTTTAATATTTATTTTTGATATTACTTTTACTTATGTTATAATTCATATAAAAGATTTAATTAGATATATTTTCATTTATGTTTCGTATGGTTTAAAATTATATAATAATTAATATATTGTGTTTTGTATATTATTTAATATATTTTAAATAATATTTATATGCATAAATAATTTTTATTACAAAATAAAATATAGTTAAAATTAAAAGTGTTTTTTATTTTTATATTATCAAACAGTATATTGTATGAAGCTCTTTTAAAAAAATCCTTTTTTAAATGAAAGTTAAACTGTCAACTAATTTCTTAAAAAAGCTCTTCTCATAAAAATTCTACTGACAAAAATTCTACTAATATATGTCCGTTCAAATACACACTAAATTTTATTTACATATTTATGCAAAATGTACATAAATATGTGAACAAAATTAAGTAGCACATGGTTGAAGACCCACCCTAAGGAAAAAGTACACTTATTTTGGCCCATTGTGTACTTGTTCTATTTGTTTCAACGTAGCATATGAGCTACCTATTTCTTCGAAGTACATTGAAATAAATATGTTCCTACCTACATTTATATGTGGTTATATTGAACACACTCTCTAAAGGGGCTTTTTACTCAAATGCCCAAAAATTAGTTTCTGCTATAAATAATTTTCACGACAATTGGACTGAATATGGTAACCAAAACAAAACCTTGTTTCGATAACCTTTCATCCACACGATAAAGTGAGTCGGGTGCAGAGCATGTGATTATGACAACATTATTATTGGGATATGAATTAAGTCTTGGTGGCGAAGAATAACTAGTCTGATGAAATCTGAGAAGATCACGTGGGTTGTCACATTGACATTCCATTCCCCATTCTCCTGCCGTATGTAATATATTATATAGTATTATATGCCAATACCATGCATGCCATGCAAGTTATCTTATAATATTAAAATAAAATTTAATAATTATACATACGTTATATCTAATTTACCTTATAATTAATTATCATAGTCCCATCTATAATTTTAAGGAATATACTTATCAAAGGAAAAGATGATAAAAATGATACGACATTGTTGGAACTTACCGAAAATATAACCTTAAATTAAAAAAATTGACGTACTAAAATATACTTATCGTTCTCACAGGTTTTGTAACGTTTTTCTCTTATATTTAGCTTAAACTTTTTAATACGTTGTACTTACTTCTTAAAATTTTAACTTATGCTTTTTCTTACTCTTATTATTATCCTTGTTTATCATTAACATATTTTTTTTACTAATTAGGAGTAAGATTATATATTATTGAATTTTTCTAACCTTCATTTTAGCATAATTTTTACTTAATTATTGTTGCCAACTACTTAAATTTGTGTGATTCTTAGCATTAAGATTATGACCCATGTTTTTTTTCCCCATATTTTGAATAATAAATTAGTAATTACACATTATTTGATAATATATTATTAAATGAGTTACATGTGGGCCACGATCTGCAAAGGATACCTAGTTGCAATCAAAACCTTTTTCTCCACACAATTTGACCATGAGTGACTCTTTTTTCGTCGTTTTGGCGTTTTTCACTAACGGAACAAGGAGAAAGCCTATCAGCTACAGCAATGTAGTAGTGGTTAGTTAGGTTAGGTCTATGAACATAGAGCCTAGCCCTGCCATTTCCCAAATATAGTAACCTTTTTATTGTTTCTTACTTTTTATAAGGCAAGGAATAGTACTTTCACATGTGAATTTTAATGAAGGCTATAAATAAAATTAAAAAATCCCTCCTTATACTTCACGTGATAACAACAATTAAAAAAATGATTTTTTAATTAAAATTGGGAAACGACACCGTATTAGAGGGAACAGAGCCCATGGGCCTGAACATGGACTCCCATGCGGATTTCTGCAAAAGGAGAGCATATGATTGGGCTTGAAATGAGCATCCCAATGTGCTTACAAATAATATAATAATGGGATTAGATATTGTTTCTTAGAGAAAAAGACAGTGTAATTCTGTGTGTGCCTTCCAAATTTCAAGGTGGAATGAGAAGTGAGTAGGGCCATGGAAATTATGATTGATTTGATATGATTTACTTTGGTTTAAAAAATGTACATAAATAAAGGGCAAAAAAAAAGAGTTAAGAGAACCCTGTTTTAACCAATCACCAGAGGCGCTCGTGAGTGGCTATGCAGGTCACCGTACCCAATCAGGAGTCCTCCTCCAATTGCTTTCAACACATTGAAACTCTCCCCCAGAACAATTCAGTTCAACCACAAAATGAGAAGCCAATTGCTTGGCAGGAGGAGGAGACCCCCCTCTCTTTTGCCAATTGGTCACAGATTTTTGACCAATGGTTCTCTCTTTTGTCACTTTTTCCAAACTCTAGTTAGCTGCTGCCTGAAGGGTGTTCTCTTCAAAGAAAAAGAGTTAAGTGTTTAAAAAATCGGATCGACTTAATTAATAAGATAAAATATATAAAGATTAAAAAATTCAACTAGTATTAGACTGTTATAAAATTGAATAAAGAATGAACATAATTAAAGAATTTAAAATATGATTAAAAGAATAATTATCTTCATCTGCTGAAGAATTTAAAGTTTAATTAAAAAATTACTGTTAAATAAAAATTAATTAATATATTTGATTTATATATAACTCATTAATTTATAAAAATTGAATGATTAATTAATAAATTGTTTAATTTTTAGCAATAAAAATTATTAAAATAAATCAAACAAAAAATTGAAAACTATTTAAAGTTTTAAAAGTAAAATTGATTGAATTAGTTAAAAATTTTAATTATTAAAAAATAAATTTAAATAAATTATGTAATAATTGTGGAAATGACACAACAAGTCAATAAAATAATAATAGTAATAACAAATTTATCATTACTCAAAGGCCAACTTACTCCAAATGGGACCTATAAATTCCCACTTTTTGATGGGACCCATTAGTTGTACCCTTGGGAACTATCCTTTCTCCATAAAATAATTCATTGCTGACCCTAACCCTAACTATTTTTACAAATAATACATTTCTATTTGTCATAATGAATTTGTCACCTTTTTACAAAATTTACAATTTTTCAATTTAATAAAATCATCAAAATTTTAGTTTGTGAAATATAATTAGATTTATTTTTGGGCATTTAAATTAATATAAAATAATTTATAATCGTAAACCAACTTTTACTCGAGTGTAAAAGTACTGCTGCGTGACAATGCAATTTTTAGATTGATATAAATTTTCTTATACACAAGATTCTTAGAAGAGGTGAATGTAAAACATACTCAGAAAAACAAAAAAAAAAGAGTAAAGTACTTTTAAAACTATAGAAGGACTGGAGTTTTCTAAGGGAAGGTTCAAATGATTGATATTTATGTGGGTAGGGTTTGATGAAGATGGAGGAGTAGCAGAAGCACATGATACTTTTAGAGGTCTGTGCATTGAGCAATCCAAACCTATAGTACTATTCCTTATATATGCAAAAAGTGTATACAATTCACATGCTCTTCAACACATCTATTTATAGTATGCCAGTCAAAGCAATCAACAAGTTAGCTTAGTTAAGTATACTGCATGTCTATGTTAGGACATCTTGCATGTAATAGCATTTAATGTCATGTACCCTAAGTTCGTATACCTTGCTGCTCCTTTTTTCCTTTTCAAGGTTCTCGAGCTTATCACTTAGATTTATTTATTGACTTATAAGAAATCTTTATAAAAATTATTTTTAATTAAAAAACTCTTCTTAATTTTTAAATTTTTAGTCTTAAGTGTCCTTTTTATCACAATAGCTTAAGCTATTATGTGAGGCCATCTTACTTGGTTTTATATATTCACTAACGCATCCCCTCAAATGAAAGCCCTTTGAACTTGAAACTTGTACAGATTTACTTTACCTTATGCTGAATAATAAATGAGTAGTAAGATTTGAACTTACGATAGCTTGCTCCCAAAAGCTCTGATACCATATTAAGTGACCGTTTCACCACAATAGTTTAAGTTGTTATGTGAGACCAACTTAATTGATTTTATATATTCACTAACATTTAGAAAAACTTTTCCTGTAAATTTTGGTTAAAAAATAATAACGAATCAGACACAGAAGAGATTTAAGATATAATCTAATCGAATGCTACTAATATGATAATTCAATTTAATTTTTAGACTCAATTTGAACTAATTAATCTTACTTTAAATTTATAATTTAAAATAATTATAATAAATTATTAAATTAAGTTATACTTAATTAATTCAACTCGAGTTTAAAAATTTGATTAAATTATATTTGAAAAAATTCAATAATACGTAATTAAAATTAGGATGCATAAAACTTGTGGTTGGGGTTTAAGCACGTAACGGTGATATGAATAGGTTTGTTCAAGTTCCGATTGATTGAATTGTTAGGATAAATCCAAAGAACAAAACATTATAATAATAATAAGCAGAAGAGAAGGTCTGCAGAATCTGAGTCATGTAAGACTTACTTTAGCTAAGGAATGACACTAAAGACACACAAAGAGCCAATAATCACTCAATGTTGATTAAAATGAATAATTTATTAATAATTTTTATGAAAATTTTAAATGGGTAAATGGAACGGGACATAGGACGTCATCTTCAACATCACACATCCCTGTCACACTTGAACACTTGTCAGCCTTTAGCTCTTCATTGGCTGTCATACACAACCCAACACAGACGCACATACTTCGTCTCTCTCTTTCTCGGCGGCCTATTATGTGACCTATTTGGGACCGTTGGACATTCAAAAGCTACTTGTCTTTACACTCCCCCCTAAGTTGACCCACTTGCTCCCCTCCTAGCGCGTGCTTATTCATTACTATTTTCATTCCCTCTTCTTTTATCTCCCCTTTTTACTATTAAATGTCAATATTGTAAAAATTGGATTGAAAAAAGGTAAAATAAGAGATTTCAAATTAAAAAAATTCAATTAATACTTGAGTTGAAAAAAATTAAAAAATTGTCTTTAATTATCGAAAAATTTAAAACTTAATTAAAAAAATTATTAAATAAAAATCAATCGATGTATTTTAGTTTATAAAAGTAATCCATATTAATTCATTAAAATTATTAATTTAATTAAATTTAAAAAGTAAATTGAATCATAATATTAGTAATATTTAATTGTGGATGTGTATTGTTTATGTTATATTATATTATTTTTAATATATGTATAAAAAAACGAGTTTTTATAAAAAAATGTAGTAGGTAAAAGGGGATTGAAGAGGCGATTGGGAAGCACGAACTTGAGGCTGAGAAGGGTGTTTCAGGATGGGGTGCCAAATTCATAATTGAGGGGTGGGACTTGGGAGGTGATGAGGTGGGAGGCAACCATGGACGAAGCTTTATGGTGGGATACTACTGTGCTTATCTCCTTCCAACACTACACATCCTCAGAAATGTTAGACCATCATCAAGACAATGGTGATCATCTGAACAGACGATGAAGATCAGACGGTTAAATTCAAGTTATGGTCTGACACGAAATGGTTGTCCAGTACAGATGCTCCCAAATAAAAAAATAAAAAAAGAGGGTATAATTGTAACACAGATTGAAATGTGGGAATGGACCCAATGCATCAGATACTTACAGAAGCTATGATTGTCCCAATTCTTTGACCAATGGTCTCTTATTCACTACTCTTACTCCCAAGTCCTATCCTTCCTTTGACCCTACACCCTATCTGCCAACCCTACCACCACATAGGCCTGTGCCCTTCTTTAATTTCTCTCTCTCTCTCTCTCTCTCTCTCACTAATATTAATGTACTTCTTTTTTCAAAAAATTAATATATTTTATAATCTCATTTTTTAAAAACTCTTAATCTTTAATTTTTTAATTTTCTTTTAAATTTTTAAAAATTATTTCTACTTATACCAATAAAATGTTAGTTATATAATGATTTAAGTTAAATGTTAAACTCTAACTCGAACTAATTAAATTCAACTTAACTTAATAATTAATGATAATTTTATCAATTTACTAATTTAAGTCGAATTTATTTTGTAATAATGATATTTGATTAGCCAATATTCTATTATCATATCTTGTATGCTTGTTATTATTTTTTTAATCAAAGTTTAAGATCCAGGATTTAAAAATAAACTTAATTAAAAGAATTTTAAAGATTGAGAAAATTTTATAAATTTCTTAAATTATATAAGAGACTTATGTCCTTTACTAGTGTATAATACTTGATGAAAAAAGACCAATATTTTAACTTACAACATCCTTTTATTTGTAATAATTAAAAAATTTAATTGATTTAATCAATTCAATTGTAAAAATTTTAAACTAACTAATGTTTTAGTTTGATTTTTAATTTTTCAATTTGATTTATTTTAATAATTTTTATTGTTAAAAACTAATCAATTTAGTCATTAATCAGTTAGTTTTTGTAGATTATCGATTTTATAAATTAATTAATTTTTATTTAATATTCTTTTTCTCTTTTTAATTAAAATTCAAAATGTTCAATTGTTAAGGACAATCTTCTTCAATGATATTTTGAATTCTTTAATTTTATTCAATTTTTAATTAATTTTATAACAATCTAATACTAATTAAATATTTTAAATCTTAAATCTTTTATTTTATGGATTTAACTTTCGGTCCAAAGAAAACATTGATGGTTTGTTTAAGGAAATATCACATTTTATAGTTATCGAAGAAGAAAAAGGAAAAGGCAAAAGTTGAAGAAGACACATAGTACAAACATTGGTCAGTTGAGACACTGTCAGCGGTACCAACGCCTTGTTGGGTTTGTTAGGCCCATCTCTTGGGTTTCGGACTAGTGTAATGTTTTTAACTCTGAACCTCTCGCAGCTGCTTAGCCCATTAGGCCCATTAAAAATATTTCCAAGAGCAAAATGTACCAAATGCCCAGGGAAGCAGACCTTCAACCTATCTTCTAAGATTTGAGATTAAGGATGAACACGGCCCAATTCTAAGTTAGATTGATGTTATTTTAATTATTTATTTTAAAAAGGGTTAATTATCAAAAAAAATGTCCAAACTTTTCTTAATTTTTTAATTATAGCTCAAAATTTAAAAAGTAGTAATAAAATACTCAAATTTTCAATTTTTTTCAAACTTTAAAAAGTAGCAATAGAATGTTAAAACTTTCAATTTTTTTTAATTCTAACCTAACATTAGTGTTTCTGTTAAATTTGCTAACGTAGCTTGTCACATGATTCAGAAACCTTAACAATTAATATACATAAGCCAAAAATAACACAACAAATGAAGATTAGTAAAACGACGTCATTTAATCATATAATTAAAATGGCGTTGTTGTTTAAAATAGACCTAAATCTCAACCCCGACGATCGTACGTTTTGATTTCAATTTGTTCTCTCGACACCCTCACCCTTCAATTTTCAGATACATAGCCTTGATGTCCTCATACTAAGGGCATCAAGAGAACGAACTAAAAACGAAGAGCTTACTGGTGCAGTGCGTTATAATACGAGAGTAGCTTGGAAAGTAAAAAAAAATAAACAGAAAACAAATAGCTGAGGGTATAAAGAGGATAACAGATAATGTCAATTGAAAAAAATTGAAACTTTTAGTATTTTATTTTCACTTTCTAAAGTTTAAGCTATAATTAAAAAATTTAAAAATTTGAGCATTTTATTACCATTTTTTAAAGTTCGAACTAGAATTTAAAATTTGATGAAAGTTTAAGTTTTTTTAGTAATTAACCCTTTTTTAAATATAATTTGAAGTCAACAAATCAAATTAAAATTATAAAATGAATACAAAGTTCTAATTTAATGTCCTATTGAGATCCCAAGATTAAAGATTAATTTGTAAAGTGTAGAGGTGTTATTTATTCCACTTTTCATTCTATAAGAAGTGTAAAATTGTATTGGGGTTTTTTCCGTGAAATTAAAGAAAATAATATTTTAAAAATTGAATCAAAAATTAGATCAGTAAAATAAAAGGTTAATGATTTAAAGAGTTTAACTTATATTACACCGAGATAAAATTAGTATACAATAAAAAATAAAAAAATTTGAATTATGATTAAAGAAAGGAAACTATTCTTGTTAGTCAAAAACGTTAAATTTTAATAGAAGAAATAAAATGTTAACTAAAAATTAACTAATTTATTTTAGTTTATAAAAATCGGTTTGTTTATGAAAATTAACTAATTATTAATAACTATTTTTTAATAAAAACGTTATTAAAATAAACCCAGTTGAAAAATTAGATAGTTAAATATTATTAAGGTTGAATTGACATAACCAATTTGATTTTTTAATCGTAAAAAACGAACATTTAATTTATGAGGTATTTATAATTTATTAGGTGGTGTTACGTGTATTTTTGTTAAGTATTGTATTAAATAATAAAATTATAAGTTGCTATATGTCACGATTACTTGTAATATTAATACCATTGAAGTTCTCTTACTAATAGGATAAGTATAAATTGACTAAGTAACAAACTATCTTAATAGTGAAATTCAAATTATAATAGACTTTTAAATTGATTGTCCTTAAGGAACTATTCTCTCAAATCTTTTTATGTAACATCCCACTATCATAGAGTATATACCAGAACATTCGGAGGGCATCTCAGTATATACCCTATAATAATAGCGTGTTAGAGTAGTCACTACAGTCACTCAATCATGAAATCATCATTTATATTCTCTTTATAAAGAATCATATACAAAAATATAATATTTTAAAATCAAATTCCTCATTTCATTTCTTAAAAATCGAATATACATTGTATCATTTTCAATATCATCCGAAATATGTACATCATCAAAACCTAATACAAAACATGCTACATGAAAGAGGAATTATACAAAATATATAACTAAATCCTTCAGTCCCAACTGACCGACCATTTCTTCTTCACAAAATACAAGAATTATACTTCTTGTAGAGTCTCCCAGTAGCTAATGTCCTCTCTTGTGGTGAAAAAATATCTATGCAATTTTGGTAAATTTTGCAAACTCAGTGAGGTAAACATCATCAATAGTTTACTCAATTCATGCAACACATCAACACACGTAACATGTAATTCACATCTTTGCATTTTGGAAGAAGCATCACATATCACATTCTCATTCAAATACAAAACAACAATACATTTTAATCAGTTAAATATATGTATTACAATGTATATGCAATGTTTGTGAGACTCACTTTCCATTATTATTGTTTTTGTGACCAAGTGCCTTTTTACTAGCCCATATCCCTCGTGGATACCGAACTATATTAGATAATGTCTCATATCCCTTAGTAGATACCGGGCACATTCACAACTGAGCCTGAGGCTCTGATCACAATATGAGCTTTAAGCTCTTTTTACTGGCGACTCTGGTCACAACTTCATTTGTCTTTCATGCATTTTGTAATGGAATGTATCACATTATCATATTCTCAATCAATCACATTATTGCATATTCACATTTCAAACACATTTATTATCGGACCTTGGTTCGACATTTAACAAAATTGTTGAGTAATACTTATTTTTTCACATTCACATACAAGTAGCACTTTAATTATCACATTCATGCATCACAACCCTCGGACCTTCAGTGTTCGGAAGCAAACAACCAATCTCACATTCATAAGATAATTCAAACAGAATTTAAGCAAACAAATAATTAAGTAAGACCATCTAGGTTACTTACAGATCGCTCTAGTAAGCTATTGCCTTGAAGTGCCGGCAACGTCTGGATGATGGAGCTCTAAATGCTCCTCTTTATCATGCAATACATACACATTTATACACATCACAACTTTGCATAATTGTAAGTATTCATTTACATGCATTTATGTATATGGAATGTGTACAACGCATGTTTAATGATAATCTTGGGTATCTTTCCATTATTCTAGTCATATAATCATTCACATATCAAAACGCATATAAGATAATTTATACTTAGGGTTTACACCTTAATAAAACAATTTGAATCTAATTTAATAATCCAATTGATCACTCCAGATTTTTCTAAAAACAGACTTTCGGGTCTACTTTGCATGGTCAATATGACCATGAAAATGTAGAAATTTGTCAACACTTCCTTATAGAAAATTGTTCCCCTATGTCTTAAGTTTCTAATAACACCAAGATTATACAATTTAATTCATCATTTGAAAGTTATACTCAAATATTTCGGACTGTTCTTAAACCATAACAGTACTCTGTACTCAACTTCAAGTCAGATTCTGGAACTCATAGAGATAGAATTAAATTTCGATTTCTTCAGACAATTTGTAGCCATATGTCTCTAGTTTAATCTAACTTAAGAGTCATCACATTTGGAAATATAAAGATCAAGATATAGCCAAAATACCGAAGCATATTCAATAAAAATACCCCATTTATCAATATTCCAACACTCCTCATCATTTTCGTCCCAAATTCATCAATCAATCTTTTCCGAATGATTTCAGATAATCATAAATTTTGGTGAATAGGAAGAAAAATGTGTTATGAGTTTGTTGGTTCAAATCTCATGTCATTTGGAGGTCGGGAGAAGAAGTTATAGCCAAAATACTGAAGGATGTTAAAAACTATCTCCTTTTCTATAAACCTTCAAAGTCACCATCGTGAGATTGCAGTCGATCGTGCGATGTCACGATCGTGTCCTGTGAGATGGATCACCGCACGATCGTCCTTTTCCAATTCCTTCTTCAATGTCATGATTGTGCAGAAGCATGATCGTGCAACTCTTCCTTATTCTGATACTGTAGATTTTCTTTCTTACCTTCTTCCTTTTTGCTAAATCTTCCATTTATAACTTATATCCTCCCTATTTCTTCTTCATTCTTACTTCTATTTCAACTCAACTCACACACAAACAAATCCAAAATTCATGATTAAACATAAACATCAAAAATATAATCTATGCACGGATATCCTTCATGTTTTTCTGCATTTCTTCTTTCATTTTTCTGCATTTCTCATTTTTTTCTGCACTTTCTCATCTTCTTTCAACACTTTCACTTCGTCTTAATTTATCATTTTAATTCTTCGTAAAGCACGACATCACCTTTTCCTTAACTCTAGCCTCATTTTAACTCATTTCTAAAACACCCAAAAATTCACGTGAACAACCGAAAAAGAAAACAGAGCGTATACTCATCAATTTTTTTTCATGAATTTTCTGCACTCTTCTCATGCACATTTTCATTGATCTTTCAAACTCAAAGATCATTTCGACACTATCTTATGATATGTTAATCATCAAATAGGTAAAAACAACACATCGATATTTTCATCGTATATTTACCGTGTTTATGAAAAATGCTCACTATTTTCATGTTCATGTAATGTCAAATAAATCATCAAATTTATTTCATATTCATACTACCCATAAGGATTAGCATGATACTTACTTGTTAAAACTCCAATTTTTTCAAAAACTCCAAGAAGCCCTAATTCTCATGCAACCGCGTACATCATCATGAAGGTGGATTAGGTTAGGTTTCTTGTGGCAAGTGGAAAGAACAACAATATGGAAGTAGTAAAAGATAGGTGAAAGCAAGGTGTAACTTTGGTGAAAATTTGGTGAATCAAAAACCGTGAAAGAGAAGAAGCTTGAAGAAGAAAGTCACAAAAAAGGAAATAAGACAAGATAAAACAGTGACTTGGTCTTTCAAGTTTAAAAGAAACGTGGCTTTTAAGACTTGGTTTGGCCACTTGTCCAATTTCTAAGGCTCTAACTAGGTTCTCATTTAATTAGCTCAATCATTTCCAAATTTTACTCCAATTTTCTTTAAATTTTCAATATTATTTTCTCAATAAATCCCAAAATTATTTATCAAAATTTCCATTAACTATCATTTATCAATTGTCTTGCTGCTTGACATTTTTCCTAGTTTGAAAACACTCAACAATTTTCAAAATTTTCCCTAAAATTTACCAAAAATTCTAAATCAATACATATATTCTCCATATCGATTTTCAATACAAATAATTCACAATTTTCAACATAATAACATTTATAATCAATTATACCCAGAATATGTCAATGAATGCATATACAGACATTTTAATGTGAAAAAAAATCAATATTCAAGCGTATGTGTATACCTTATTATACATCAGCATGAAATACACTTTCTAATTTCTCAATAAACTCTCATATATACTATTTTAGCCTTAATATGGGTAACGAGATGTGACACTATTGATGAAGTGCTCAATTGACAAATTGATAATGCAATAGTCAAAAATAGAGTCCATCAAAAAATTCATTCCAAACTTTATGAGCTCAATCCATAATTTTTGCAATACAATGCTTACTTCAAATTAGAGTATTTTGTTCGTCAAGGGATGTTAATTTTATCCGACTTGGCCCAATTTTGGCTTGAGTTGATCGTATTACAGGCTAAAATTGGTCGTTCCGAACAGGCTACAAGCGACCCGACCATTACTTAAAATATATATATAAAATAGGTAGGTTGGTTCGACTCGCCTATAACCCGTTGGGACACGAGCCAACCTGTTTCGACCCATCAAGCCATAGGCCAGCTTAGCCCATTCTGCCCGTTGACATTTCTAACAAACTATAATTTAAAACTATCTTCTTCTTTTTTTACGAGCAATAATGTAGGGACATGATAAAGGTTTTGACTACTATTTTTCTTCAAATTGTAGCCTTATTACACTAGCAATATAGAGAGGGGTCTCTATTTTCAAAAAATATACACACATAGGTAGGAATGTCATCTATGTCTTAAGTTTCAGGTCAAGTTTGGATTCAGATTCAATGGTTTAATCCACCTTGAATTTCAAATTTGTTAATTATAAATAACATTATTTTGAATAAAATATTCATATTTAAAACATTCAATTAAAATTTAAAAATAATTAGGTTTATTCTGAATTTGATCCTGAATATTAAGTTGGGGACTTTTGCCCAAACTTAACCTAACTCAGTACTTTCCTTATATGTAATTTGAATAGGGATGACAAACTAATTTGACTTACCTTAAATTGATTAAATTTTGATTTACGTTAAATTTGAGAAAGTGGACCCAAATTGAGTTTATTTTATATTTTGAGGAGAACTATCGTAGGATTCATCACTTTCCAAATAGAAAAAAAAAATGTGCGAAATTATATATATATATATTTTAATGCATCTTTTGAAAAGGACTCCGTACTAATCGTCGACGTGTGATCCACGTGAGTCCTCTCCAGTTCACGTGGTGGGTAGAGTTCGCGAGAACCTTCTCACATGTTTCGGGACCTGTTTTTCTGTTTGGCTACCGAGAAAATCGGAGAGGGAAAGAGGAAAGCGTGTGGGAACGAAGTCAATTAATGTATGGCATCACGTTGTTTGCATGGTGAAATATACAATACAATTGCTGTGAATATCATAATTGATTTATTTTGATATTGGATGACAGATTAGATTTATTCTTATCCGGTTTAACTCAAATTTTAGATCGACATGATTGGTTTAAGAATTTTAAATTTAATTAAAAATAGTTATTAAATAAAAATTAATTAATTAATTATATTTATTGAAATAGATTAATTTGTTAAAATTGTTCGATTAATTAATAAATTGATCAATTTTTAACAATAAAAATTATTAAAATAAATCGAATTAAAAAATTAAAAGTTAAATGCAAAAATTAAACAATTCAAAATTTTTATGAATTAATCTATCGAATTGATTTAATTTTTTAATCATTAAAATAAACCATAGCATTGTTATGAAGATGATAATTGTTATACATTAGATTTTGAGTGTTCGAATTGAATAACGAAAAATGTTAGAAACAATTAGGACTTGGACAGAATAGGGTCGCGGTTAAAACAAAACTAAAAATATTGAAGATAAAATAGATACACATATTTTACGTAAAAAACTCTTAAATTAGCGTAAAAATTACAAGTAAGAATAAAAAAATTTTACTACTAAAAATTTGGAGAATTATAAGGAGAAAAAATTAGACCCATAAAAAATACATAATATTTTTTTTCTCTCACTCTTCTTTTTCTCTCACCTTACTTCTCTCTCTTTTTACTTTTTCTGCCCATATGATACTTTATCTTTGTTTATCTCCTGGTTATTTATAGGCAAGAGATTGAAGATATGATTGGCTAATTTGACCAACCATTATTTGTTTTATTAGACATATTAGCAACTCTTGCACTAGCATCAATGCTGCTATATTTTTTTTATACAAAAGAGAAAAAGAAACCAATTATATGACGTGTCTTGAGAAACAAACTCTCGACATATCCTCTAGGAGAAGTACATGACACCCAATAGGTGGAAGATCAAAATAAGTAGTGTTGATCGCAAAATGCTCAGCATAGCTCGCTAGTCAATCTGCACAACGATTCCTTTCACGATAGATGTGACAATGGATCACCATCCAGTTTTGCGTGAACAGTTCGTGAATCTCTTGAACAATGGAGTTATAGATCAAAGATCGGCTGGCCGAAGAAGAGAGGAGTTGGATGGCCACAACATTCTAATATTTTTGAACAAATCTCTTGTGCACAATCTTTCGAACTTTCTGAACCATTTCTTGATGAGTCTGAGCAATTAACTGATCTACCTGATTTAGCTTAGATTGTGACGACCATGCCTCAAGCTACTGAAGTTGAGTTAGGAATAAGTGAAACAGAGTGGTCTTGATAATTTAAATGAACTTAAATCAAATTAAAGCTGTTTTTTAGAAAGTTGGAAAGGCAAATTGGAAAAGACTCAATTAATTACCATGATCATATTCAAGTGTTTGCAGGGAAACGTGTCATCATACACTAATCACACTTTCATTATTTAAATTACTTACTAAAGCATCTTTTCACAATAGTTTAACTTAATTAACTTTATGAGGTTTGATAAGATTAAATCTGTATTATTGACTCTTAATTGTGATATATTGAACGTGATCCTCCTCCATTATTTAGGCAAAGCAAACTTCTAACTTTCTACATTTGAGCTTTAACAAAGAGAAGATAAAACAAAAGAGAGAGAGCTAGTGACCTGACCACTACCTAGAAAAGGTCCTATATTTTCCAAGTTTTTTAAAAATTAAATTTGAATATTTAAAATTAATTAAACACATTTTATTAAAGTTGAATTTTATTAAGAAATGGTTTTTTTTTTCGGAAAATTGACATTTCATCGGCTGCTCTCACCTGCCGTATCTAACCCAACAACAAAGCAAGAAGTTCCCGTCACGTCAATCTCACTCCGGTCCGGTCCGGCCCGCCATTCTGTTTCCGTTCCGACAACCGAAGACTTCATCTTACGTAACCTCAACTAATCTTATCTAATCCAATTCTCGAAAATTACTTCACTATCCTTTCCCCTCGTACTGCTCCAGAGTACTCGCAAAGTTCAATTAAAAAAAGCAATAAAAAAAAACTACTTAGATACCTAATTTTGAAAATATAAATATTATATAAATAAATCTACTTCACACGAAAAGCAGAAGTTTCCTTTTGACCTTGGATCTTTTATTCGCGTTCCTACGTAGTGTAGACAAAGTCATGGTTCCACTAAACAAAGGGGGTGGTTGAGTTGATTGGAAAGTGGGATTGGACTCAGCCCATAGATTTATCAGAAATGGCCAATTAATAAAATTTTTTATAAATTAAAATAAATAAATATTTATTTATTTAAAAATATATTTTTTAATTAAAATTTAAATTCTTCGATAAATAAGAACAATTTTAAATTCTTTAAATTTATTAAATATTTAGCAAATTTTATGATAGTCTAATACTGATTTAACCTTTTAAATCTTAAACCTTTTGTTTTATAAGTTTAACTTTCGGTTCGATTTTTAAAACATTTGTGTCATTTTATTATATTAGATTTTGAAAGTAAATTTATTTTAATGACAAATTTCAATTTAAAGTTAATTTAATTATATGATATTATTTTAATAAAAATTTAAAATTTAAAATTTAAATCAATTCCTCAAACTTAAATACAATTGATTAATTTGAATATAATCCAATATGACCAGTATCATTAACTCTAAATCAATTCACAACAAAATATCATGGACATTTCTTTTTTCCTTTTAAACACAATGTTGGTGTGTTACTTCTCATTTTATAGCTTATACTTATAAATAGTATAAGAAAGACATATATTTTCAATTTTGCCTAAGTTATGCATTAATTATTGTAAATTTTAGAATATATTAACTATCTTAATTAATCAATTACAATTTGTTAATATTACTAAAAATTACTTTTTTGTGATTATAAGTCACAGGTTCGCATAACATAAACAATCTCTTCGTACAAGTTATGAAAGGAAGATTGTGTACATCAACGATCCTCTTATAATCTTCATAAAACGGGAGTCTTGTGTATGGAATATGTTGACTTTTGACTTTCTTTAAAATATTTTTTGTTATATTTGTTAAACGTGAGGAGTTGGATTGTAAGTATCATTTAAAATTGAAATTGTCATTTGATTTTTATATAATTTATTTAGAATGCATAAAGTAAGGTTTATTGTAATTAAAAAAGTTTATTTAAATATTGTAATTATTTTGTTAAAACAAAATATCAGAAAAAATTGAAGAAAAAGGAGCTAGTAGTACAACTACAAAACCACCAAACTTCTCCAAGTACAGAGGGGCAGTTTCGTCCATTTAAACGACAAAAGTCCTAACGTGAGACTAAATATATTTACCGGCAGCCTGTGTATGAGAAGTTACTGTCCCAACCGTGTCTTCCTCTCAAGCCCCTCGCTCTCTCTCCCTCTTTCTCCGCCTCGAAACCTTTTTCTGTTTTCTTCTTCTGTTTCTTCAGGTTCTGTTCTCTGTGTGCTCGGTGCTCTTAACAATGGCGCCGAGCATGAGAGACCTGCAGATGATCCAGGCTTCCGCCGGCCGGAGATCTTCCGACGAAATGGAGGACGTCAGGCTCCTTGACTCTTGCGAAAACGACGACAATTCGCATGTGATTGCGGTTGGTGATGATGAGGAAGGCGTTAGGAGAGTTCAAGTCAGAGTTACGGGGATGACTTGCGCAGCATGCTCTAATTCTGTTGAATCAGCTCTCAAGAGCGTTCATGGGGTTTTTAGAGCTTCTGTGGCTTTGCTTCAGAACAAGGCTGATGTTGTCTTTGACCCCATTCTCGTCAAGGTTGGTTCTCGCCTTTGATTTTTAGATTTTGAATGAAGAATTTGAATTTTAGTGTTTTAATTCGGAATTTGGAATCTTGCTGGTTGATTTTCTTTAGGTAATCCAATATTAATTTGAATTTTTATATTCTGTTATTCATAATTAGGCGTTATGTTGTTCTGGTCTTGTCATTAATGTATGTTTAAATCTGGGAATATGGCAATAAGTTGGGAGTTCTCGTAAGTTATATGCAATTTTCAGTTAATTGCATGAGATGCTTTCTCGCACGGTTTACTGATGTTGACTTGCATGATCTTAGTTTGTTATGGATGTCTCTCAATTCAGGATGATGACATCAAGAATGCAATTGAGGATGCAGGCTTTGAAGCAGAGATCCTAAATGAACCTGTCATTAGTAAGGCGAAACAAGATAAAAGCCTTATGGGGCAGTTTAGAATAGGAGGTATGACCTGTGCTGCTTGTGTAAACTCTGTCGAAGGAATTTTGACAAATCTTCCTGGTGTGAAAAGGGCAGTGGTAGCCTTGGCTACTTCCTTGGGAGAAGTTGAGTATGATCCGACTATAATCAGTAAAGACGATATAGTGAATGCTATAGAAGATGCTGGATTCGAAGGCTCTCTTGTACAAAGCAGTCAGCAGGATAAAATCATCTTAGGAGTTGATGGGGTGTTCAACGAGATGGATGCGCGGCTTTTGGAAGGAATGCTTGTCACATTGAAAGGGGTACGGCAGTTTCGTTTCAATATGATATCCAAAGAACTTGAAGCTCTTTTTGATCCTGAAGTTGTCAGTTCTAGGTCCTTGGTTGATGGGATTGAAGGAGGAAGCAATGGGAAGTTTAAGTTACATGTTATAAACCCATTTACTAGAATGACCTCAAAGGATGTTGAAGAGTCTTCCAGTATGTTTAGGCTTTTTGTCTCCAGTTTGCTTCTCAGTGTGAGTATCTGCCTTAAATTTTTGATGTTACACGTCATATTTACTTCCTTTCTTCCTTGTAACCTGACCATTTGATGACTGCATTCTTATTGCAGATTCCTATCTTTTTCATACGAGTGGTATGTCCTCGCATACCGATCTTGTATTCGCTAATTCTGTGGCGATGTGGACCCTTCCTAATGGGGGATTGGTTGAAGTGGTTATTGGTTAGTGTGGTTCAATTTGTCATTGGAAAGCGCTTTTACGTGGCAGCTGGCAGAGCCCTTCGAAATGGTTCAACCAACATGGATGTTTTAGTGGCATTAGGAACAACAGCATCTTACTTCTACTCGGTTTGTGCGTTACTATATGGTGCAGCCACCGGCTTTTGGTCTCCAACTTACTTTGAGACAAGTTCTATGCTGATAACATTTGTGCTGTTGGGGAAGTATTTAGAGTGCCTTGCCAAGGGAAAAACATCAGATGCAATCAAGAAATTGGTAGAGCTTGCACCAGCAACGGCACTGCTAGTTGTCAAAGATGAAGGTACTTGGCTTCCATTTAGTATCTGTATTTTACATTTTGCTGTAAGGTTAGCTTGACCCAAAGGGATCTTGTCCTAAAATTTTAGAAGGAACCCTTTGATGGATATTTTAATACGGGATAACTGATAAAATTATAGAATAGAGTTTAACTTTTGTCAATGAAAAACATTGAAGCATTATTACTTTGTTGGTCTTATAGATGGCATCTGTATTGGAGAAAAGGAAATAGATGCATTACTGATTCAGCCTGGTGACACATTAAAAGTTCTTCCTGGTGCAAAAGTTCCTGCTGATGGTTTTGTGGTTTGGGGTTCAAGTTATGTCAATGAGAGTATGGTAACTGGTGAATCTGTGCCTGTTTCGAAAGAGGTTAACTCATCAGTTATTGGAGGTACAATAAATTTACATGGTGCACTTCATATACAAGTCACCAACGTAGGAGCTGATGCTGTTTTGAGCCAGATAATTAGTTTGGTTGAAACAGCCCAAATGTCCAAAGCTCCAATCCAGAAATTTGCAGATTTTGTAAGTGTTGCTTATATTCTTTTTTTTTTTTATTTGTTCTTCATATGTAAAATCTACTTTCTCATGTCCCATTATATTCCTCCTCCAATGAGGAATATCTTATTGGTTTGTGCAAATTAACGTATATACATTTGCTGCCATTCTTATGTTAAATACTTTTTGGCTTGCAGGTTGCTAGCATTTTTGTTCCTACGGTTGTTACTTTGGCTCTGTTAACATTGTTTGCTTGGTAAGTCCTTGGAGGATTGTTTTGCTGGCTATGTGATCCATAAATTGACTTGGCTGTCCAAGTCTGGACCCTGCTTTTCATCACATTTTTCAACTTGTAGGTATCTTGCTGGAGCTGTGGGGGCATACCCAGAAACATGGCTTCCAGTCAATGGAAATTATTTTGTCTTTGCCCTCATGTTTTCAATCTCTGTTGTGGTAATTGCTTGTCCATGTGCTCTTGGATTGGCAACACCGACTGCCGTCATGGTGGCAACTGGGGTTGGTGCCAACAATGGGGTGCTCATAAAGGGAGGGGATGCTTTGGAAAGGGCTCAGAAGATTAAGTATGTCATATTTGATAAAACAGGCACCTTAACCCAAGGAAAAGCTAGTGTCACTACCGCAAAAGTATTCAACGGTATGGATCGTGGAGAATTCCTCAGATGGGTGGCTTCCGCAGAGGTGATTTTCTGGTGCTTATTAGTTGTGAATGAATTTTGGAATTTTATTGTTTGATGATGGTTCTTTCTTTCCTTTTTCTTTTCCATATAAGCTCGCACATACAGACCTGTGCATGCATCTTTGGTGGATATGGAGCTTATTTATCTGTCTTATTTATGACTCAAAGAAACAATCCTTATGGTTTCGGCAATTCAGTTTAGTTGAATGGCAAATATATAGAAGTTTCCTCAAGTTCATAACGTCAGGATTATACGTCACAAACTCTCATAAGTTGGATCTACAGAGGAAATAAGGGAAAAACCTTTATATGTTGGCATGCCATGCCATGTAAATTGGGAACTTTAGGGGATTTCTAGTGCTGTATCTCTGTCATTGATAAAGGTTATTGTTAATAATAGAACAATTTTACTGATTTCCCATCTGTTTTAACATGGCTCAGGCTAGCAGTGAGCATCCATTGGCAAAAGCAATAGTGGAGTATGCACGCCATTTCCATTTCTTTGATGAATCTTCTCCAACTTATGGTGGCCAAAGCAACAGTAAAGAATCCACAACCTCTAGATGGCTTCTTGACGTCTCTGAGTTTTTGGCCCTTCCTGGAAGAGGCGTGAAGTGCTTCATAGATGGAAAACAAGTTCTGGTGAGTTTTTTTTTCTATTAGGTTTTTTAATCTTAACAAGAAAATTTTCCATGATTCTGGGTTGTCATAGCTTCCACTGTGTCTTGAGCAGGTTGGGAATCGACAACTAATGACTGAAAGTGGAATTCCCATTTCAACTTCTGTAGAAAATTTTGTGGTTGAACTCGAAGAAAGTGCAAAAACAGGAATTCTTGTTTCATTTAATGACAGCTTAGTTGGTGTTTTAGGGGTTGCAGACCCACTAAAGCGAGAAGCTTCTGTAGTCGTAGAAGGCCTTTACAAAATGGGTGTCAAACCAGTTATGGTGACGGGAGATAATTGGAGGACTGCTCAAGCTGTTGCCAAGGAGGTTTGTATGAGATTATGTGGACTTTTTGCTGTATATCAATTGATTGAATACTGTTCTTACATTGCTGGTAAGCCTTACACTATGAAATGATGTATCTCTCAACTGGATACCATATTTATGCCATTTGCCTCGTTTCCTTCGCTATGATGAATGGTAGTCATTTGCTCTAAATGGTTGGTAATTTGGTATATCACCTGGCAGACTGACCTGATTCTTCCTGATTAAACAAATTGAAGTTGAATTCTGGACTACTATGGCTAAGTTCTAGTCCTAAAGATATTTGGTCTAAATTTTTGTGCTAAGGAGACTTATTTAGTACACGTTGTGTATGCAGGTTGGCATACAAGATGTTAAAGCTGAAGTTATGCCAGCAGGGAAAGCTGATGTCATCCGCTCATTTCAAAAAGACGGAAGCACAGTTGCAATGGTGGGGGATGGTATCAATGATTCGCCTGCTCTAGCTGCTGCAGACGTTGGCATTGCAATTGGTGCAGGAACCGACATTGCTATAGAAGCTGCCGACTACGTTTTGATGAGGAATAATTTAGAGGATGTAATCACAGCCATTGATCTCTCAAGGAAAACCTTTGCTCGCATCCGTTTGAATTATATTTTCGCTATGGCTTATAATGTTGTAGCCATACCTGTTGCTGCTGGCGTTCTTTATCCTTCACTAGGGATTATGTTGCCACCATGGGTAGCTGGTGCATGCATGGCCCTCTCATCTGTAAGTGTTGTATGTTCTTCATTACTTCTTAGAAGATATAAACGACCCAGGCTTACCACAATACTGGAAATAACTGTAGAGTAAAGCAAAAAAAAAAAAAGCATAAGTTGACAGGAAAAAGAAAAGAAGAAAACAAAAGGTATTTAGGCATCATCTTTTCCGAAAGAGAATTGGAAGATGGTGATAAATTTAGTTGTGGGATGTTGGCTTTGTACAGCAGCCGTGTAGGATTCTGTCAACACCATCTGATTGTAAATGCTACTTCTGTATAATATCCTTTGAATTTTTGGCCGCCTTCTTGTTCTCGTCTTCCATTTAAGAAATGAACATCAAAGATTCAGTATTTGTCATCTCTTACTATTCAAGATTTCACGTTTCTCTGGCCAAAGCTTTGATCTTGACAGGTAGAATAAAGAAGATCATGTGTTTCTGTTTTCCTATTATGTCTCTGAAGAGTGGAGCTGCTGCTCTGTCTATGTTACAGAGAAGAGTGAAGAAGACGATACGTAATAATAATAAACAACAGAAATAGTTATCGACGTTAGAAGGAAAGCAAAGCGTAATGTTTAAATAAAGGGTCCAGTGTATTTAAGCTGGACGTAAGATTAGAGTATAATAGATTT
The DNA here is from genome assembly GCA_025629825.1 of Erythroxylum guanchezii. NCBI lineage: Eukaryota > Viridiplantae > Streptophyta > Magnoliopsida > Malpighiales > Erythroxylaceae > Erythroxylum > Erythroxylum guanchezii. Next base: position 32,988,698 of record JAOTAX010000003.1, on the reverse strand, counting down.
GTATTAAAGCCGGATACTAACGGCTTCAACGGCATGAAAGATTAGTGTGTGATTTCTGTTCTCTCTCTATATCAATGGAATCTATGTTTCTCTCTCCCTTTTGATGTTTTCCTCCTACATCTTCTGACAAAATCATAACGACGTATACGTATTCTGTTATCCATTTTTACTACACAACATTTTGGTATCAGAGAAGTTGACCCAGTAAAGAGCAACGATGGCAGAAAGCACCAGATGCACTAAGTTACAAGGAGTGGAAGAAAGCTTGAAGAGCGTAATGAAGAGGATATTCTTGGAGTCAGAAGATCGGAACGAGAGGATGTTTTCGGAGATTCAAAATAGAACAGAAAAAGTGGAAAAAGAAATGACGGAATTACGAGCTTTACTCCTGCATAATTTTTAGAAACTTGGAGGAGAGGTTGGAGTGATCGAACCTACACTGCAGAGTAGTTCAGTAAGGCAAGAGCGAGATGGGAACATAACACCTATAAGAATGAGCTGGATTGAGTTTCCGCCATTTGATGGTGAGAATGTTAAACCGTGGTTGTACCGATGCAAGCAGTTTTTCTTGTTGGATCAGACCCTTAAGAAGCAAAGGTGAGTATGGCAATCTTACACATGGATGAATGAGCTCAGGAGTGGTATTACTTGTATGTTAGGAATCGTAACCAAGCAGAAGTAGTGGAATGGGAGGAGTTCACAAAAGTTTTAAAGCAAAAGTTCGATGCTGAAATATTCGACGATCCGGTAGGAGATTTTAAAGAGTTGAAACAACAGGGGACAGTTCTAGACTATTATGCGCAATTCGATCACCATTCCAACAGATAGACGCTATCTGAAAAGTACTTAGTGGGGTTCTTCATTAAGGAACTTAAATTAGAGATTGGAGTGACCGTGAAGTTATATGAGCCCCACTCTTTGCATTAAGCTTATACGCTGGCTTGGAAACTGGTAGAGTAAGGATAGGGAAATTCTAGAAAATGGTCAATATTTATTGATAAAACTGTTTAGAGCTATAGCTCCCCAGCCAAAGGCCGTACAATAGACAAATATCCGAAAATAAAGATGATTCTCTCATCATTTCTAACTAACTTATATCCTCCTAGGGTACCCGTACACCCCACAC
>JAOTAX010000003.1:32938546-32985929 GCA_025629825.1 Erythroxylum guanchezii | reverse complement strand
CCCCCCCCCCCCCCCTCTTTTCCTAAACACCAGTTAATTTCATTTCATAAACTTTACACATACTCTCTGTGGGATCGAGCTAGACTTGCCACTGCTACAGTAGTAGTCTAGTTATTTTATTTTGACTAGCGTAACGACGCACGGTCAAATTTTGGTGCCGTTGCCGGGGAGTGCGGTGTTTTAGTTTTTGTTTGTGATTTAATTAGTGTTTTGTATATATTTGTTCGTAAGTGATTTCTGTTCTGTTATTTTGTGATCTGTTCAATTTTTTTGTTTCGTGTTTTTAAAAAAAAAAATATGGACGGAAGTAATTTCTTTTATAATCCATATTCTCAATCCTATAATAATGTTTGGACTGACGAACCTAACTTTTGTTATGGATGGAATAATCAGCAGAATTACTTCTATGATAGTTTGCAGGATGCACAACAATTCTCGTACAAACTAGAAGCTTCCTATCACAACTCCGGTCCATCTCTGAGAGAGTTGATGTTGCAATTGTAGTAGAATACTTTACAATTCCACAAAGATAGAGGGCAATTTCCAAAAAACACATGTTATAGTGCCCAAGATTCAAAGAACCAACATGATTCAGTTGCATATGTAGAAGAACATGTTAATAATATGGCTGCTAACAATTTACAATTTCTACAGGATATGCAGCAATTTCAACAAAATATGCAAGAATTCCGACAAGAGACAAGAGCAAGCCAACAGAGGATGGAACATCTAATGAGTCAGATGGCAATGAGCCTTGATCACTTAGAATCGCAACAAGAAGAGGCGCAGCCGTATCAACTCGAGGTGTACCCAATTGAAGTCTATGCGGAAACTTTACAAAGTGATGAGGAGCTTGAGAATTTTGAAGTCAACCCTTAACGAATTGTTTGTGTCGAAGAAGTGGAAAAGGAGCTCGAAGCTAAAAAGGACACATCTTTTAGCTCAGAGGTAAGTACCGAGTCTATGATTATTTTTTAGACTAACTCTTTACCTTTACATTACAGATTGGAGGAGTTAAATGATAAAAAAAAGGTGAAAAGACGTTCGAAATATTTCTGAAATGTATGGACTCAGTCGGAATTGAGAGTTTGAGGATGGGGAAGATGCTGAAGGAGGATGATGATCAACAAAAACCCTATCCGGAACTACCTCATGAGGAGGAGCCGCATGTGACACATGAAGATCATAATTTTGTCACGTGAGGAGAAGGAGTCGAGCTAGTGACCCTAAACAAAGGCGCTTCTTGGGAGGCAATCCAAGGGAAGTAAATTTCTTTTCCTTTATATTTCCGCATTACTTTTTATATGCATGTGTGTTTTTGAATATATCTGTTTTACTCGTTTTTAAGTTTTGAATCAAAATGGGAAAAAGAATAAAACAAATGAAACAAATATTTTCTCATTTTCTATTGCTTCTGGGATTATATAATCATGATTAGGGTGTGTTTTGACTAGAGAATTTCATAGCAACTTTAATATGTACTTTTGCTCTTATGATTGGTCGACATGCATTATCTTTGGAAGAGTAGTGACTAATGGTAGATAAAGCCGGTGAGATTTTGAGCCTTATTTGACTGACAGATCTATATCAGTCTCATTTCCTTTTGATCATGTGTGACCTTCATGAAATGTACATCTTGATTTTGTATTGAATTTCTATTCGAGACCACATTTTATCACATGCATTAACATGGATATGATTAGGCATTCTTTGTTTTTCATAAACTACATTAGCCAAATAACCTACCCTATTGACATGATTTTTCCCTTGATAAACCCCTTTGAGCTTTAGCCTTTCTTTTTGTATAAACCACATTTTATGCTTTTAAACTTAACCAAATGTCCTACCCAAGTCATAAAGCCAGTAGAACATTTGTGATTGTTGAGTTTGTGGATGTACAAAATTCTAAGTGTAGGGGTGTACATAAGTGAGGGTTGGTTAAAATCTTGGGATGTTATTTTATGTCTTATCATTGAAATTCCCAAGTTGATGTAGTTTATTTCAATTTTATAAAAAAAAGAAAATGAAAAAAAGAAAACGAAAAAAAAGAAAGAAAAAAATTGTTCACAATAAACGTATCAAGGAGGAATTGTATATGTGTTGAAAAGTTGTTTTTGGTTTATGCATCTTCCTAGAGTTGTAATGGATGTGTTATTTGAGTATGTTGAATATGAGGTAGAGGTTAGTTTGGAAGATTCACTCTTGTGATTTCATTGGCATATATTATATGAGTGATTCTTTCGGATTGGTATATGCTTCATGTGGTTTATGTGTGAAAGCTAAATGTGGTTATGAAATGTAAATGTTGCATTGGTCATAACTGATGATACCTAGTTTTTGATTTAGTGTTATTTTTGTTTCACTAGCTTTGATGGCTTTTATGCTACTTAACCTAAATATACCTCACCTTACCTTTGCCCACATTACAACCCTAAAAAGTCCTTTGATTCATGATTTTGCATGTGAACATTAGTGGTGAAGATATGAAATGATATGCAATGTTGTGGATTGTCATGATCATGAATGGTATTGAATGTACCATTTGATATATTTTAATTAAACACATTTTTCAAGTCTACCATTAGATTACTCAGTTTTTGAAAATATTGAATGTTGATTGATTATGAGTAAATACTTGAAATGTTGATTTCTTGCTATGATTTTTAAAAGTCACTTATCTTTAGTTATGATTATATAGTCTTGAAAAAAATATGAAAATTAAGTAAATATTTCAAATCTTTAAGCTTAATTTGGATGTTTTGTTCGAGGACGAACAAAAACTAAGTGTGAGGGAGATGCTAACTTGTTTTCTATATATAACTCATTTAAGTCTTGCTCTCGACACACAGAGATATAAAGTTAAGATAACATCTTTTGTATACTTTGAGAAAAGTAATAAAGATTAACATTATTGTAGTATTTCTTTCTTGCTTTATTGTTGTCTTTAATATTCTATTGCTTCCGTAATTTCTAGCAAATATGAGAGTTAAACGCTGCGAAAGTCGTGAAACTTTCAAGAACAAAGATTATTGGTCAACAATCACGTGAAAAGGCTAAGTCTTACTTTAACAAATCTAAATAAAATTGTCGCGCAAAAAAAATAAGCACAACTTGTGACGTAAGTTCAATACTTAAAGACCTTTATTACGGCAAATAAAGTGGAGAGTTTGCTAAGACCAAAAAGAGTAATAGAGTTTGGTACCCTTGAGTACGGTTGACAGCAAAATAAGTTCATAATTAGTTTCCAAATTGGATTAATCTTATCAACTCAAATCACATGGATTCAGAGATGGGGATTTACATTTTTCTTGCTCTACTAATTTTTAAATAAAAGAACTACTTTGAACTGTAATACATATGCACAATTTTCTAATGTCACATATTATAGAATAACTGAATAACTTCATTACTTACCAAACGAAACTCTTGAAATTATTTCCATACTACAAAGCATTTCTTTGAAAAAAAAACAGTAAAGTCTTTGTGCGGTTTACCCTTTTGGTAATTTTCCAGGGTTCATCTGCCATCCCCAAAAAGAATCAAAAGGATTCATAGACCACTTACCTTTAAAAGGAACAAATTTGCTGCTCGCTTAACACCACTCAGGAACAGAAGCCGTTATTAGCAAACCAGAACTGTTCTCTTAAAAGAGAAAACCTTCTTGCTGGAACTCATTCAAATACGACATCTCAATTTATTAATCATCTCAGACATGTTAAAAAAATAAAAACACACCATAACAGACTTTTGTCCTTTGTGGAGAAGTAGAGCAACAGGAAAAGGTTCAAAAAGGACCAAATTCCAAATGAGCATCTAATCTCAGTTAATCGGAAAGACTACCATAACAGACTTTTTCCTTTGTGGAGAAGTAGCACAACAGGAAGAGGGGAGCTAAGGTCATAGCTTCTCAGTTAATCGGATCATGAAGTTATTAACTGCTCCCTTGTCTAAAACTATCCATGACGACTCAAACAACTCATGAAAGAACTCAGCCCCAATCTCCTCAGCCGCATTTCTAAATGCAATACCAAAAGCATTACCCTGAACAGCCCCTAGGCGAGGCTTTCCACAAACCCCAACTATTAACATCTTGTTGGGATCTTGAGATAAGCAAGCACAAAGCAGAGGCTTTGCTCTAGCTCCCTTTTCTCTCAAGGCATCCATTAGAAAATAGCAGAATTTTGTCAAAGCTTGTGGATAACCTAATAGCCTTGTATCTACTGAATCTTCAAGCTTTACCCACCTAAACTTTCTTCCACTCCTGATGGATCCACTCTTCATTATTGCTGCACTCCCTTGTCTAAGAATTGCTCGCTGTAACTTGATTGCTTGTTGCATTCCATCATTCAACGTATCGAGTTTGTTTAAGGATAATGCATCATAGGCTGGTCCGAACTGCTTAGCAGCACAAGAAGCATCAGAATTCACAAATGACTCGAGCAGGGCAGTCACCCCATATACAACATCTGCTGCAGAAACCCTAGTGCTATACCCATGTAGCCTCAGAAAACTCCGGTAGTAAAAATCAGTAAGTCCATATTCTGGTAGAAATCTTTCAAACTCACCTTTCATTTTTCGCTTCACTTCAAGATTCATGTACTGAAATTTCTGTTGACAATCCACAAGTGCAAATCCCATTCTTGCAAGGAGAAGCTTAAGTTTCTTCATCCCATTGTCACTCCAGGTCTTCAATTTTGTGGCAATGTATGAAGAGCATAGCATGGAGTCAAATAAATTCCACTCCCTTAGCAGCATGAGTCTTGGTTCATCTTCATAGGCAATCCTTGATGACTCTGGAGCCCGAATTTTTGTCCCATCTTTGAGAGTCACCATAGTAACTGCCTCCAAATTGCCCGAACTGTTAATATGCTGCTCAAGCTCCATTACACCAGCTTGGTACCTTTCATCTGTTAATCTCTCATGAACAAACTGATCAGTTAGTGAAACACACGCCAACCAAAGCAACTCATTTGTGTTCTTCCTCAGCAGATGGGACAACTCATACATCAAGCACCCTGATGGTTTTCCATGGAACGTGCCCATGTGGTAGTACTCCCTCTTCAATTTCTTGAAAAGGTGTACTGGTTCATCATCTTTCTCACTGGATACCCTCCTCCGCTTCCTCGATCCATCTCCATCCTCAGCCTCACTTTCACTATCTTCATCCTCATAACTCTCGTCACTTTCACCACCTTCATCATCACTATTCAAACCACTCGCATTAGCCAGGGCAGAGATATCAAAATCATATGACAAGTCAGCTTGATTCTCATCATCATGTGTATAAAGCACAATCACATTCTCATTATGCTCACTCAGGTTGTGCAAATGGATAGGACGGTGACTGTCAACAACAAAAACATGAAATCCAGGGCCTAAATTCAGTAACCGCCGCAAGTCACGCTGGCAACCCCAATTAATTAAGAGTATCGAAATGGGTTCATTTGATGAGGAAAACAAATCATTGCCTGTGTATTTGTAAATCTCTTGAAAAGAGGAAACTGGATAGCAAGCATAACGGACTGAATCAGATTCAAGGATGTGGAGAATAATTTTGAGAGCACATAGAGAGTCTACATCAGACGTCGAGGGGAAAATAAGCAGAGGAGAGAATGAGGAAGCTGATACTGATTCACGGATGCGAGCATAAAAGGACTCAACCTTTTGCTCTCTCACCATAACTCCTCAATTCAAGTGTAGAAAAGCCCAGAATCTTGGCTTTAGCTTGGAGAACTAGAAATGCACGGAAAAATAAAAACCAACCAACATATCTGACTTTCCGATAACAAAACTAAAAACCCAATTCTATTTTTCTATAACTCCCGTAATAAAGCTCAACTGGGTACGCAAAATTTCAAAAGAAGAAACATAAAAGGGGAAATCTCACAGGACATTCACACTACCCTAATATTGGTCACCCTATTATTTGAAATGGATACCAAGAAACAATAGTAGACCAGCACCATACAACCTCGCCGCTCTGGCAGATGATACAACAGCTCGAGGAAGGGCAGTTGAATGGAAGCAAGGAAAATCAAATGGCTACAAGAAACAAATTCCCCAACTCTTCAAGCATCGGAGATAATTCAAATATTACAAACAGGGATTTAGAGAGAGAGAGGGGGCAGTTCTATTTAACGAAAGATAATAGGAGAAATACCTTGGAAAATTTAGGAAAGAAAGAGAAATCATGAGGTTTGGATCCAACTCTGTTACCCAGATCTTACAAAGACAGAGAAACGAGCAAGAGTCAATAGAGTGTTTTCTTTAATATGTAATCATTCAAGTTTTGGCTTTTCAATCGCACAAAATTTTGAACATTTTAATCTCACCGCCAATTCTTCGCGCTCTGTTTGAGATAATCGAGTTCCACTTTTGTGAGGCCGCCCTCAGGGATTGCCCTCTCACTTGACAAAGTCTGTCCGTCAGATCAACATCCGACGGTGAGATCTCATATGGCCCCTTCTACCCTTTTTTTAATAAAAATATCGTTTAACTTATTACATTTCAAACCTCATCCTTTTATTTTTCCATTCAAAATTTAGGCTATGTTTGGCAAATAGCTAATAGCTAATTCTCTCAGCTGTTTTGACCAGCGGATTGCATTAGCTGTTTGTTAAAGATGCTTGGTAAAATTAGATGTTTAGTATTAGCTGTTTATGTGTAAAATGACTTATAAGGATATGATTTTAAAAAATATATAAGGGTATGAATATTATATATCTTAATATTTCGTTGAATATTTTTATAGGAATTTAAATTTTAAATATTTAATTTTACAAAAATTAAATTTATATAATAATAACAATAATAATTTAATTTAATAAAAATAAAGAACATTTAATAATAATAATAATCATCATCATCATCGTCATTATCACCATCATCATGATAATGAGTAATATTGATATTTATTATTTAATTAATTTTACTAATTTGAATTACACTATTTCGACAAAATAAATATATAACCACTATTTTATCATCGTAATATTGATATTTACTACTTAATTTAAAATTATTTGATGTCTTAATGTAAAATGAGTAATAGAATTAATTTGTGGATGTCTTAATGTAAAATGAGTAATAGAATTAATTTGTGAATATTATTTAAAAATTATATAAAATTGTAATATAAATATATTAAAATATTATATTATAAAAACATTATTATTTGTTTATATATAATAATTTAAGATAATTATACTACACCAAATAACTATTAAATAATTAAATATTATTAAAAAAGATAAAAATAAATTTATAAATATTAAATAATTAATTTTAAAGCATGATCAATTAAACCCAAATAATACATTAAACAAATCTATATGCATGTCTCAACTTAATAAAGGGTATAGTTAGATTTTAGGTCAATTCATTTCAGCTAATTGACGAAAACGCTCATAGGTAGCAGCGTTTTCATTTTCAGCTTATTAGTTTCAATAAGCTTGTTAGAAAGCTACAACCATCAATCAGCTGAAAAAACAGCTGATTGGTGAGTATCCAAACGCACCCAACATGATTAGTCACCAAATTACAAGCATTAAAAAGTTAAACCCTTGTTTTAAATGATATTAATAACATTTTAAACTTTTTGTTAAGTCTAAATATATTTTTATCATTATTGGTTTTGATACCTTTATACCATATTTCAAAGAGCAAAGAATACTATTTTAATAAAATAATCATTTACTTCAAATTTTTGTAACACATTAATCTCAATCAAATATTAGGAAAAGTCATAAAAAGAATGTGTTGAACAGGAATAGCTAATGTAAATGTACCCAAGTCAAGACGAAGAAACGAGAAAGGATTGTGGTCCACAATCTGCATATCTATCCGAACAAATTCAAGATGGATTTGTTGGACTTATCATTAATTCTCACATGCTCATCCGTCTTTGACCAAACAACGACGTTCCCTGCAAACCGTGATTCCTGGTCAAACGCAAACCTCTGAAAGCAAGCACATGAAAGTCTTCTAGGGTTCATGTATGCTTTCACATTATACCTGAGGAAAGAATAGCAGTTTTTAACGAGTTCAGATCTTTTGTTTAATATTATGATGTCTTATTGTGTCCAATTAATCTCAGCCATTTATTTATGTGGATCCCGCGTGAGTCCTACAAAATAAATGGCTTCAATTTCATGGCACAGAATAAAACAGAGTAAAATTTGACAGAAAATCTTGTCCCAATTTTTACATCTAATAAGAGTCACCGCACCCTGTTCCTTTCGTTTTCAGATGCATCATTATCGCATTAGCTGGTGGTGGATATTGGTGCCTTCCCTTTTGGACTTGTTTTACTAAGAACGAAAAGCAATATATATAATTACTAACTTCTTATTCGTTGTTTTAGTTAACCCAATTAATCTATTTTTTTCATTGTTTTAAAAAATGAACCGATTTGGCAGGTTTAACATTAAAAACATTACACTGGCCATCTTTTCGGTTCTATTTAGTTTAATAATTTTTGTTATTAAAAATCGATCAATTTATTAATTACTTGGTCAACTTTTGTAAACTAATAAATTTTTATAAGTCAAAATAGGCTGATTAATTTTTATTTAATGTTTTCTTTTTTTATTAAACTTTAAATTTTTTAATGAGTAAAGATAATCTTCTTCGATCATTTCTCAAATTCTTTAATTTTATTCAATTTTAACTAGTTTTATAACGGTTCAATACTAGTTGATCCTTTTAAATCTCAAATCTTTTATTTTACCGGTTTAACTTCCGGTCTGATTTTTAAAACATTGATTTTTTTATAGACTCAAAAGATTCATGTTTCATGTAAAAAAAATATTTTTTTTCCTCATATCTTAATGGAAATTAAATATTTATAATATGTGAAAAATAACATTCTGTTTTTTTTTTAGCATCTTTATTTTCCAGTGTATAAGAAAAGACTTTATAGTCAGACTGTTCCTTATCAAATGGGATTCTCTGGAGATTGTTGACAGTCTAAAGTTTTTATGGGGGCTGTGGTCAAAGTTATTATTTTCTTGACCCTATATGTTCGTCATTAAAGTGAAGTTCGTTTGACAACAGATATAAGGCTATACACACCGTAAAGACTCACATAAGGCTCTGCTCATACCTATTGAGTGCTAGGGAAGAACTTCAATTTCCCATTCCTGAACGGGTTGAATCTTAAAGATGTTGGTTTGAAATTGAATTCTGGGACATTTGTACTCTAATCTCATCTAGATGAATGAAGAAAAAGAAGAGAACAACTAGTGATTATTTAAGGAAAATATGTTTTTTTTGAAAAATAAATATTTTCTCCTGTGTAATGCAAATTGGTCATCAAAACACTTTTTAAACATTCTTAAATGTCTTTTTTTTTTCCTTTTATTATGAAATTATTATCATTTAATAGTTGTTAATACTAAAAGAATTCTTAATTTTATTAAATTTTACAATTATAGTTTAAATTTTAAAATTAATAATAAAATACTTTACTTTTATTTTTTTATAAAAATAACCTCTCTTTATTTTATGTTGTAAAGTTAATTATTAAAAGAATGTTAGAACTTTTAATCTTTTATTAAAAAATCTCTTTATTTTATATCACAAAATTAATTAATAAAAGGATGATCGAATTTTTAATTTTTGGTCTATGATGTAATTATGAGTTATGACTATTATTTACATGGTATATTTATATATAAATATTAAATATATAGATATTCTTGAGATTCTACATTAAGAGAACAGTGCACTTGATCGTGATTAGCTACCAATGATCAACCTAATTTTGAATCAAGAAGAAAGAGAGCTTAAATTTTGTATATATATATGTTTCCCGGCTAGCTACGTCCAAGTTCTATCCTTGGAAATGGTCAAATTTGATGAGTCTCTTGGACTGTGGGACACGAAGCATGTAGAGATATTTCAGGCTTTACCTAAGGGTTGATGACGACCAAGTGTTAAATGCAAGTCTTTGGTCAAAAACGCATATATATATTTGCTTAGGGGGTACGTACAACTTGTAGCTAGGGTCCACTGTTCATGGAAGATAGCGCGCTGCAGAAACCTAATTACTCGTGGAAAACTACTGGTTCAGAACTATGTGTGTGTAGTTGAGTTGTTCTTAGTCAACAATGTTAATATATATAAAAATACTATCTTTAAAAAAAAACCAAATTACACAACAAAATGAAGGAAACAAAGTCTCGATAGATCATGTGGCACCATAAAGTCAGTCAATTCTGTTGTTCTCTTGATAAACATGACGATGAACAACAGTCCAATTCTTAATAAACAGTTCTTAATAAACAGTTCATTAATGCCTAACAGCATTCACAACGTCGCAAAACTGGATTAACTGTAGTTTTCCATTATTAATGATTACTTGTTTGGTAAGAAAGAGCTCAACTTCTCAACTTTAGACAGTGGTAGGTGAGAAGACGATGCATACATACAAACATTTTGTTACAGATTTTTCAACCTCCTAATGAAAACAAACATCGAAGTGTTGTAATTGTAGAATCAGTCAGTTTTACTTGAATCGATGACATGTTTTTTACTTCATCTTGCAATGAAATGATGAAAGAATTAACAGTTGCCTTAAGCTTCACAAAACATGTCTTAGCAGGAGAAGTCAAAACAATTTTAACTTGTATATATGGAGAATCATGTCAATCTTATTAGAAGTTCAAATCGTGGCGGAAAAAGATAAATTTCCCAGAATATGGCATTACTTATAATTTGATATAAACAGTACAAGTAACATCGCGAGGGAATCTTAATGAAGAAGCAGTTGTGTCGTCATGGCTGGCGGATGAGATGCCAGGTTACCTAAGTAGTAGCCAGCGGGGTAAAAAAATAGTTGATATATATTATTAAAAAATCGAACTGGTTCAATCAATTGAACAAGCTAATTTTTTAGTTTAGTGTTCAATTTATTTTAATAAATTTTGATATTAATTATATCCGATCAATTTATTAATTACTCAGTTAATTTTTGTAAATTAATAAATTTTATAAACTAAAATAAACCAATTAATTTTTATTTAATAGTATTTCTTTTTAATTAAAATTTAAAATTTTTGATCAGCAAGAAAAGTTTCTTCAATTATATTTTAACTTCTTTAATTTTATTCAATTTTTAACCAATTTTATGACGATCTAATATATATCGATTAAACCTTTAGTTTGCTAGTTTAACTTCTAATTCAATTTTTAAAACATTGGTTACGTATAGTTTAATTTAAAAATTAAAATACTTGTAGTTTAATTTTAAAATTTTATGTTTGGAAGAAATTTTTTTAATACTTTCGTTCGAAAATGAAAATTTGATATGATACGAATATTGCAAGATATAACAACTCAAACTAACTTTTAAACTCGTATTAAACTAATTAAATTTGAATCAAATTAATAATTAATAATTAATAATAGTTAATGATAAATTTTCTAACCAAATATTTGATGAAAAATAATTATAGAGATTTTTAGGAAGTTTGAATTATGTTATACAATAGACTTTGCATACCACTTCATGAAATATTAAAGAAAAAATCTTAAATTATTAGTTAGACTTGAATTTAATTAGTTCGGATTGAATTTAAGAATTAATTAGAATTGTCATGGTCCAAATGTTTGATTGGCGAACGTATTATTCATATGATACGGGTTTACTGTAATTTTTTAATAGAAATATAAAAGAAGTAACCTTTCTAAATAATTGAAAATTACAAAATTAAATATCAAAATTTAAAGATTAAATTAAAAAATTAATTAATCCATATATAACGTTTTCTCTTTTATATTTAACCCTTGACCTAATATTCTTTTGTCATGCATGTTAGATGTTTGTTTAGTATTTGGTAGGCAATTCTCTGACCTAGTATAACAGATAAATCTTGCATACATCCTCGGATACATTATCCAAAGTGTCTAACCATTTAAATGATGACGTCATCTTTGTAAGCTGACAAACTTATGCGACTTCCAGGAAACAGCAAGTCTTCAAATTAAATTTTCTCGATAGGAATAGTCAAGAGTGTGCAACTTCTTTCTGATTATCAGAGATTTATGAAGGAGCTCTATGTATATATATAGATTTGTTTCTATCCATACCAACGTGCACAAGCTGAGAACGAGAGAGATCAGTTCCAAGCTATAATCATGGTGGATATTTCAAGTGAGTGGCTGCAAATCTATGAACAAACCATTCACGAACATTATCCCACATATTCTTCATTCGAGAACACAAGAGTAGCTGCAACTGGATCTGCAGATTGTCTGAGCTCAACTAGTTCTGTTACAGCGGCAACTAACCATATGAGCTACCACAAGGCTAGTTATGTACATAAACCCATCCGAAGAAGGTCTAGAGCTTCTAAGAAGACACCAATAACCCTTCTCAAAGCTAAACCCTCCGATTTCAGAGCTTTGGTACAGCAGTTCACTGGTTGTCCCAGTGGAGCCATCTCATTTGGTAGCCGCCAAAAGGGTCCTCTTAACTTGAATTTTCAGCTCGGTAGCGTGCAGAATCAGTGCGATTCATCAAAAGCAATGGCCCCTGTTGGCTATTACCATCAGCAGTCTGATCAAATGCCACGCATAGTAGAACAACCCTGGCAAGAAATCCACCAACGCCTCCAAACTAAGGATCAGTCGTGCATGGTTTCAAAGGAAAGTACTATTGTTAGCCGCGATAGTCAATATTTTCCAACGTTGAGTGAGACTGACTCCATTCCTAACCTTCACGAGGTGTTAGATGAGTTATTCATGGAAGATTTTCGTCAGCACGACCTTACTGGAGAGTCTTTTCCTGGTGGTGATGAAGATTTCTTCTAGAGTTCAATATACTTGATAATTACCAGGTGACCATGAATCATTCTGATTGTATCAGTTGTATCTTAAGTCAGTGTAGATTAGCTATGTCCTTCTTAGATATGGAATCTATGTGATATGGGTATGCAAGTGAAATAAACTTCCTATTCTACTCAAGTTCTGAATCAGGGAAAGAAAAAGAAGAAAAGGTTTACATTATATTTAATTTTAATATTCTATCTTACTCATGCCTTTTATTTTAATGTTGAAATAAGAAGCACAAACAAAAACAAAAGCTTTGACCATCGACAAAAAAAAACAAAAAGATTATGAAAATTTGACCCATAAGTAATGTTTTGAAATTTGGACCGGACGTTGAACCGGAGGTCTTACTGATCACCAGTTCAATCGGTTCAACCACCGGTCGAATCGGTGTAATATCATAATTACACAATAATTATATTTAACTATATATAATATTAGTAAAATTAAAAATAGAAAAATATACCAAATAATATAAATTTTTATACTTCTGTTAGATTTTTGGAGAAAAGGTGAGTTTTACTTTTGAAAGAATCAAAAAACGCATCAACGTTTTAGAAAGAAAAAAACAAAATAAAAAATAAAAAATTCATTGAACCAGTGGCCAACCAGTTTGACCAATCCCGGTTTAAACGGTCAATTGACCGATTCTCACCTGTTTGCACTGGTTCAATTGGAGACTGATTTGTAGGAGTCACCCGGACCGGATAGCCTACCGGTCACCGGTCGAACTGGTCGAACCAACAGGTCCAGTCCGGGTTTCAAAACCATGCCCGAAAGTATCGTGTAAAGAAATGTTTTCATAAATTTTTAAAAAATATTTTTTAGAAATTGTTGAAGCATAAAAATTTCATTATTTTGGTGGCAATCTATATATGAAAAATCGAATTAAGGATCTAATGTTCCTATAAAACCCTAATTTTATCAATTAATATCAATATTTTAAAAACCGGATCGAAAGTTAAATTGATAAGACAAGAGCTTTAAGGTTTAAAAGGTTCAGTCAGTAGTAAACCGTTATAAAACTGATTAAAGTTTAAATAAAATTAAAGAATTCGAAATATGATTGAAAGAGATTATCTCTACTTATAAAAAATTTAAGGTTTAATTTAACAAAAAATGTTAAATAAAAATTAATTAGATTATTTTAGTTTATAAAAATTGATTAATTTATAAAAATTGATCAATCAATTAATAAATTGATCAGTTTTTACCTGTGAAGATTATTAAAGTAAATTAAAAAAAGAAAGACATATAACAGTTTTTTGAATTTTTTATAAAAATTGACCAATAAATTAATAAATTAGTCAGTTTTCAACTATAAAAATTATTAGAGTAAATTAAAAAAGAAAAACATTTAACAGTTTTTTGAATTTTTTAATCGTTAAATAATATGACCAAGCCAAATCATTTAGGACAAATATGGAATTTTAGTATTTTTATGTCCGAGTTCACTTAAATTTACTGTATATGTAAAGACATTGGCAATGAGAGCAGACATGACATGCCAGTTTGGTCATAGTTTGACCATCTCTTTGTCCTTTTCCTACCTGAAGTGTCGGCCACTTCTTGCAGATGTTGAAGTCCTCCACACATTAATCTTCATTCTATATGAAAATTCTTAAAGTTTCTTATATTTACAATCAAAATGAAGGTTATAAGAAATCTGAGAAAAGATTTTCTAGTTTAGTTTTAAAATTTTTCGAAAATTCCTTTTGTCTTAAATTTTAGTTAAAAAATAACAACTAAACACATACAATAAAAACAACAAACCTGGACTAATCAAATATAACTAATATAATAACTCAAATAAGTTTTTATGAGTTGAATTATCATATAAATAATAGTTAATTAGTGCATGTCTGATACTCAATCTACATGTATCCCTTCGTAATTTTTTAACTGAAGTTCAAGAAAAGCATTTTTCTAAAAAAGTGAAATTAAAAAGAGACTTTTTAGAATTTTACAGATCATAGAGCTTTTTCTAAGCTTTTTTAAATTAAATGAGATATTTGTGTCCTTTACTTTTAATTTGTATTAAAATAATTTTAGAAATATTTTACAGAAGTTCAGTTCAATTCCAATTTGAATATTCATTTTGAATCTATTTTGTTAACTCTAATTGGAATCTAACACTTTAGACAATTTCTTCTCCAAGAAAAATCTCCTGAACAAACACAGACATTAACCAAGAGCTGCATAGGTAAGGTTGGATGTCTCTCGTTATGGTTATGCCCTACAGTCAATTGATTGGTTGTGGTTTAATGACAAAATAATTTAAAAACATTCTTTATTTTATACATATTTAGATGTATATTATAAAATCTATGAGAAATTATACATTGCAGGTGAAATTATGATGAGATTATAATTACAAGAATCATATTGTATTTATATACTATCTCTAAATTGTTCATAGTTATTGTTTTATTAAGACTAAACATTAACATAACATAAAAAAAACTAGCAGGTATTATATTTTTCCTTATGAAGGAAGTAGTCGATCTTAAAGGCTAAAATATAGAGATACTTAAACAAACGTATGAGCGCTTATTAGAGAATAAGTTCACTAAACTTACCTGATATTAGAAATCCATTTGGAACATTACTTTTATATCTATGGAAATCTTCATTATGATAATTGTATAAATAATCATTTGACTTGAGATCTTCAAAATTATCTTGTATAAGGATAACTATGTTTTGATACTACTTATATCCTATTCTAATCATGAATAACTTATTCGATAGTCATTAGATGTAGCATAAACTATATGGAGATATTTGAGTGATTAAGATAAGATTCATTACCTTAAAGTAATTAAGGTGAATGTTATGTTATTCTCCATTAGTATTGATTCAGGAAATCCTTAGCTAAAGTAGAATGATATTTTGTTAATAGTTTACAATTGTCATCAATTGAATCAATAGTTGATGACAGATAACTAATATGATTGAATTCAAAATAGATTAGACATTAATTATATGTTTTATATCTAATAAGACATTGTATGATGAAAAGATTGAATTATACGAAAAAATAATATATTAGTCAAAATTACTTTGATATTCCTAAATACTTGGGTGATCATGATGTGTTACCAGACGTTAATCTTTATTTATGATTATAAATTGTTTAATTAGAGAATTAAAGATAAATTAAAATGAGTTTTAATTTATCTAATTCTAATTTTAATTAAAAGTTATAATCATTGCCAACATATTTGGGAAACTAACGAGTTTCACATAAAGAATGAGTTGAAGAGAGCAAAGATATTTTAATTAAGCTAAACTTCGATGTAAAAATTGAAAAACTTTATGGATAAATATGAGATATTTAATAAATAAGGATCAATATGAAATATTGGATCTCATTTGAGCATAATTGATATTTATTTGTAATTTTAATTAAAGTTTAATTAAAATTAGAATTTAATTTCAATTAAATTACTAAAGTGCTAAAAACTTATTATAAATAGACTTAAACTTTAATGGAGCTATCACTTCTTGCTTAACCCTCTTTGTAAGAGTTTTTAAGTTCTCTTAACCTGTACTGTGGATTACGTTAGAGGCCAGACATTTATGCAGCTATAGTGGTTGAGATGGACCAATTTTGGAAACGATTCGAGGGATATAACAAGAAAATGATCAAGCTTTAGAATAAGGTACGAATTAAGATTCACATTTTATTATGTTTATGTGTTAATAATTTTATAGAATTAAGTGATCTTGGTTTTCGAAAAATCATAAAACAAAAAAACTTCGTAATTATTTCACTGCAGACGGGATCTGATTCTGTCCCGATTTTCCAACATCTCAAATATATACAACAAAAGTGTCTTGGTGGAGAAGCAACTCTTAATCAAATACTTAATGCACAAGAACACTTTTGGACAATCTTGCATAATGCAAATTAACTTGAGATGTAGTCTCTCTTGCGGCTCGGGTTGAAGAAATGGTATTATCTGTAATCTATATCTGTCTAGTTTTGTATTGTTTTTTAAACTTGAAGTAATGTGATTGTTTGAACTCATCTATATGTTGTGTGTCCAACTATACTTTTGAGACATTCAGTACTTGTTGACACTTAAATGATTCGCGGGGATGACGAACATGTGAAGACGATATGGATGATGGGTGAATAAGGCATTTTCTAGACAGATGTGCTAGTGTAGAGTGCCACACGCCCATGTTCTTCACTTATATGGCTGTGTGTAGCAATCTTGTAAGTCTTTGGAACCATGTGAAGAAGAACGTGAAAGGCGAAGACATACACGATCTTGCACACGCTTGTGTTCATGAATTATACAATCGTGTGTGATGACCGTGTAGCTCTCTGTGATCATGTACATCTGTAAGTGAGGTCGCATTGAAGAGACACGGTTATCTACATGGTCGTGTATATTACTGTATACGATGAAAAAAACCTATTTTGTGGTATAAAAGAGAAGATATGAGGAAAAACATAGAGATAATAAGTAATATAATATCCTCGTCCTTTTTCGATTGTTTTTGAAATTGGTTTGAGAGTTTGTTAATTCACTTATCAACTTTGGTTTCAATCTTGAAATTTTATGGGACAACTTATAATTGTGAGACGAGATATTAAACTTTGTAGACGTTATTTGAGTTTGGTAGATTTGCTTTTCGATTTGGCCTCTAATTTTTTCCTTTACACTAGTCAATTTTTTACATAAATTTCAAAGTTTTCTTCTTTATTGAGTTTCTTATTCTCATTCTGATGTACTGGATTAACTTGAAGAGTATTTTGTTGTTGCTCTTTGGTTGATTTTAGAGAGTTGTATTTATGACAACCAGTACTAGTGTTTTGAAAACCGGACCAAACCGACTGGTCGGACCGGAGAACCGGTGACTCGGAGCATGAAACTGTCTGGTTTAGCCTTTATTTTTTGTGAGTGATTGACCCGTTCATTTCACGATCGGATCGGTCCATTTAAAATGTTTTGATTTTGATGATTTCAACTTGAATGAATATTATGATTAGTTATCTTTTTTTAATCTTTTTGATGAAATATGACTAGTAAACTTTGTTATCTTATTTTGTGTTGTGTTGGTGAACTTAAAAAAAAAACTTGTATATTTTGAAGTTTGAAGGTTTAAGTTAAGTTTACAATTAGATAAATAATTAAATAGTATATTTAAAAATTATCTTATATATATAATATATAAAATAAAAGTTTATATATTTATTAGTCACCGGTTCGATTACGATTGAATTCCGGTTGAACCATTAACTATTGAATCAATTGTTTTTCCTGTTCAATCACCGGTCCAATTTTTAAAACATTGACTAGTACTATATAGAAGAGGAGGAAAAAGTTATGTGGTGAGTAATTGGTGGAGTTTGGTAGTTATTAATATTATACATAATCAACTTATATTTTAAAATAAGACTTTATTTATTGGATGGCAGTTTTTACTACAGTTCATTAACTAATCATGTTGTTAGTTCTTATACTAAATTACAAAAGTTGATACTCACGTAATTAATATTTTAAAAATTGAATTGAATATTAAACAGTTCATATATATATATATATATAACTCAAATAATTATACTTAAAATAAAATTATAAAATAATAGTAATGACTAAAATTGTATTTTTGAAAGAGGTTCGTCTTATCATACTAGTTTTATAAAAGGTATTTTTATATTGGATACGAAATTATAAATTAACAAGGTATGGAATTGTTTTTTTTAATTATTATAAACCACTTGTTTAATTTCATATATACAACTTAAACCCAACGAACTGAAAGCACGCCCATAGACTGAGTTGGAGTTTATGACCTTAAAGTCAACAAAATTCTAAGTCCAAACGCACTTATTCAAACATTGCTGTACTTGGATAACATTCTCTACGAAGACGACTTCTCTTCCTTCACCACCAAATGAATGAGTCCTTCTCGACAATTCCCAAATAAAATGTTGGTAGATGTTTGAGATTAGAGGCGAAAATTGGGCCGGACATTTAGGCCGGCTTGATAATTATTATAGAAAGACGTCAATTAAATAAAAAATAAAAAATATGTAGAGCCAGGCGGAGTCAAGCTCGGCCAGCAGAAGCTGAGCCTTGGGAGATGTAACAAGGTTCAATCATGCCCCATCAAATTAGAGTTTTGATACTAAACTATACATAATATAAGATTAAGATTCTTCTGTAATGACATGATAAGTAACATGGGGAAAAGAATAGAACCTGACATTCATGCGTCAAAGCTGTATTGGGTCATACTGACCAAGAGTAGTGCCAAAAGAACCCAAGTATGCTAGCAATAACTTATAATACAAGAGGTTATTTGTATACAAGTTTTCTATTTAGTTGAATCGAATCTGTGTGTGTTTGAATGTATTATAAATTGAAAATTCATTGCACTCAACCAAGGGGTTAAGTCCAATGATAGAACAGCAACTTTTTAATTTAACATTGAATCTATGCGTGTTTGATTGTACGAATAAATCTGTCAAACCTCCATTTTTGACCGAAAATTAATTTGATAAGTTAAAAAATTTAAAATTTAAGAGGTTCAATTGATATCAAATAGTCATAAAACTAGTTAAAGATTGAATAAAATTAAAGAATTTGAAAAATAATTGAAGAAGACTATTCTTACTCATCAAAAATTTTAAAATTTAATTAAAAAGAAACTATTAAATAAAAATTGATCGGATTTATTTGGTTTATAAAAGCTAATAGTTTACAAAAACTGATCGATTAATTAATAAATTAATTGATTTTTAACAAAAAATGATTTTTAAATTAAATCGAACAAAAAAATTGAAAATTAAGCCAAAACATTTGATTCGTGCAGATTATTCCCTCAACTAATTATGTTTTATTAAAAGTGGACATTAATAGAGTGAAAAGACTAGTATACATTATGTTTCTTCTTTATAAAAGAAGTCATTGATCATATATACTAAAATATGAAAATTATTAAACAAATACATGTTTGTTAAAGAATATGTTCACTAAATTGACCCGTTATAAAAATTTTATATAAAAGATTACTTATATATCTATAAAAATGTCCAGTAGATAATTGTATGAGTTAATTTTTGACTTGAGATTTTTAAAATATCTTATATACCGATTAACATATTCTAATAGTATTTAGAACCAATTATTCATTAAATTGACCCGACGTGATAATTTCATATAAAATATTATTTATTTGGTTGTAGCTCATTAGATGATTGTGTTAGGATCCTTTAATTTGAAATCTTATATTATACAAGACTTTGTCTGTCTTAATATTACTAGTAACTTACTATAATCATTGGATATTTTTTAGACATTCGGTACTTGTTGACACTTAAATGATTCATGGCGATAACGAACATGTGAAAACAATATGGATGATGGGTATATCAAGTATTTTCTAGACAGACACGCTAGTGTAGAGTGTTGTTGTTGTTATTATTATTTTATTTTTTATTAAAGTTATAAACTTAATTTTATAGAATTAAATATCCAAAATCCAAAATTCCTATAAGAATATTCAACAAAATACTAAGATATATAATATTCATATCCTTGTAATTTTTTTAAAGTCATCTCCTCATAAGTCATTTTATACATAAACAGCTAATACTAAACAACTAATTTTACTAAACATCAAATAATAAATCAACTGATAGAATCAGCTATCAGCTGATTGCTAAACAGAGCCTGTGCTTCTTCTTTACAAAGGAAGCAACTGATCATATATACTAAAATATGAAAATCCTTAAACAAATACACGCTTATTAAAGAATATGTTTACTTAATTGACCCGTTATAAAATTTTCATATAAAATATTACTTATGTATTTATAAAAATGTTCATTAGATAATTGTATGAGTTATTTTTAGACTTGGGATTTTTAAAATATCTTATATAACTTTAATATATTCTAATATTATTTAGAATCTACGATTCATTAAATTGACCTTATATGATAATTTCATATAAAATATTACTTATGTTACTGTATCTCGTTAGATGATTATGTTTAGTATAATACAAAAATCCTTAACTAAGATAGAATAGCACTTTCAAAACAATTTTAAAAATTATGCATAAAAATAATAGTCAAAACTATTTTAATATTCTTAATATTTGAATAATTATGATTAATTATAAATGTCAATTATATATATATATATGAATAATTTAGTTAAAAAACTAAAGATAAGATTTTAATTTTAATTTATTTATTCCTAAATACAACTTAAAATTGCAATTTATATCAATTGTCCAAATATTTAAGAATTTAATTTATCTAATCCTAAATATAAATTAAAATTGCAATTATATATATGGTCAAAATATTTGAGAATCTAATGAATCAAACACAAAAAATGGTTTTAAAATAATTTTTAATTAAATTAGATTTGATTATAAATATTAGATATTAAATATTATTAAAACTTAACAATTATTTAATTAAAATACTTCAACGTCTAAATAATATGATAAATTGACATAAACTCTGTAGTAACTAATACTTTTGGCATTATTATCTCCACACTACGCTTACAACGGAAGTTCGATGGGAAATGAGATTGAAGAGTCGGGGCTGGAAGGTGGGTACAAGGTTCTATCCCGGAAGCAGTAGATTCACATTCGTAGCAGAGGAGAAATGCTCAAACATCCCATCTTTCGATTTGTTCATTGCTTGCACTGCAGATTCACGTGAAGAAAACGACCAATATGCATGAGGTTTTCATCGTATTGACATCAAGAATGAAGTTCCATAGCAGAAACAAACAACAGTCGATCTTCATGTTAATACCAGCCTAGGACTCAATAATGGCTTAATGATAAACTTTTTGAGGCTAAAGTGGAAACAAGTGCTCTAAGGATCAACTTGCAGGGGCTTGCTTTACTTCCACGATAATAGGATCCCATATAAATCTTCCATTTGTGGTAGATCACAACAAAGCTCATGTACATCACCAGGATGGCAAAATTCGAGCACCCAGAGATGAAAGTTGAATGTCCAAGAGAAAGTGTTAGTTTTGAGCAAAAATGCTAGGAATACATTATACATAGAATATCTCTCAATAACCCTTAAAATACAAGCACACTGATGGCTGGTAGATGAAGGTGCTGATTAAACGAATTCTACAAGAGGGCCATGTCAACTCCTTTTTCACATTTTTTTAATTAAACTGATGTGTCCATAGGAGGACATATATAACCGTACCTTGGAACTGTGAAGGTCAGATTTGAAGCAAATGCTTGCTGATCAGTGCCTAAAATGTCTCACGTCAGTAAAAAGTAGCGAGACCCCGTACTTGTTACAGCAGTCTACTGCATCTTTATCTCTGATGCTTCCTCCAGGCTCTGCAATAACACCAATCCCAGCAGTACATGCCTCTTCCACTGCATCATTCCAAGCTGAAACACAAAATAGGAAGCATCATGTTGATAACGCAAATAAGTAATGCTGCTATTCACTTAAATAGTTTACATAATCTGAATAGACATATAACTTCCCTAATAGTTGATAGACAATTAACTACCCTAAGATCAACAGCCTCAATTTAAGTTGAAGTATTGCACAACTTTTGCAATCACATTAAATTGAAAACTATCCAGCATTGAGAAGTTACCAAATGGGAAGAATGCATCACTAGCCAAAGCAGCTCCCTTGGCATCATCTCCAGCTTTCTTCATGGCTATTCTCAAGCTCTCTAGTCGGTTTGGTTGCCCGCTTCCCATGCCAAGCATACAATTGTTCTGATCCAAAGCAAGGACAAAGATGAAATCTTCTGAAGCATCTAACGAATATCTTCATCAAAGAAGTACTTCCTCTTCAGCTAGACAGAGAAAGAATACAAACCTTTGCTATTACGATTGCATTACTCTTGACATGTTTGACACACAGCCATGCAAACTCTGCATCATGAAGCACGCTTTCTTGTGGTATCTTCTCAGACACAACTCTGAACTGGATGTCTTGGGGGGTTACGTCATCTGAATCCTGAGCTAACCATCCACCACCAACTTGTCTAAGTGAAAGCTTTCCTTTATCATTCTTCTTTGCCTCAAGGATCCTTAGCGTCTTGGATTTTCCACGGAGGATCTCAAGCCCCTTCTTTGTATACTTTGGGGCAACCACAATCTCATAAAACATCCGAGTTTCACCATCAGTCGGGCTTCGGAATTCCCTGAGTTCCTTGGCAAGATCCTAAAAGAAAAGCAAATTAAGAATTCTGACTACGGTGCAAGGTTCAGCCGTAGCTATAATCAAACTCCGGTAATTTATCAGGTCAGGCATTTTATCTGAAAGGAAGCCCAACTTAGGGGTAAATCAAGTAATTTAGTTCCGTAGTATCATTAAATAGTAAATTAAAATAGTCATAATGCACTCCACAAACCAGTTACATGAACACCAAAACGTACCTCATCAACTTCTATATTGAAGGCTACAATACCACCAAATGCACTCACTGGATCTGCTTTCACAGCCAGTCTATATGCTTCAAGAATGTCATCACGAGAAGCTACTCCACATGGATTTGTGTGCTTTACTATCACACAAGTGGGGTTCTGAAACTCTGAGACACAATTCCAAGCTGCATCAGCATCTAAGTAGTTATTATATGACATCTCCTGCATCCAGAAAAAGGAAGTTCAATCAATGAATCATTCACAGAATAATCTGAACAAAATGTTGATAAATATCAAGTAAACACTATCTAGGGCTTTTAAGTTATCAAGGCCTACATCATCTTCACTTAAAATTTCAATAAATTACAGGCACATTATGATAAGAAATGCACTTCAAATATCATAAGTACCCCATCTTTAGGGAAGCCAAAAATATACATACTCAGACCAACGAACTTACTAAGATAATGACATCCTTGAAAATAATGATCAAATAGATGTAAACATGCAAGAATGCCCTCAGCATACTATGTTTCAACTGGGGAAAAAAAAAAAAAAACCTCTCCAGATAACCCATGTACGCAATCTCTATAGAGCTTCAGTGTACAACAGAAAATGGCTGCTAAAATAAGAAGCAGCAGCACTGGAAATATACTAAAAGGGCTTCTAAGTCAAAAATTGTGGCTCCACAATCAAATTGAGACAATCAAAAGCAACACATCTTTCGTTGCACAAAATGGAATGGATCATCAATAGTTTAAATTGACATCAGAATAAAAAATAAAAAGTCAGGGGCATAGTTGTAGATCTTCTCACCTTACCATGATGTTGGATAGCAGTTGCAATGCCACCAGTATTGACCTCAGATACACTCTTGTCAACATAAAATGCAGCCTTTTGGTGAGGATTTTCACCATAGCGAAGAGAACTTTTGAGTGACAGAGGTATGGTAAAACTTGGAGGGAACTTGTCTTTCAAAATACAAAGAACCCAGTCAATCTACAATCCTAAAGGAATTAGCAAAAACAACTTGAATCATATATTTTTGGCTAGATGTTAGAACTTAAAAGTATTGTTTCATATCCCATCTTGCACAACATCAGTTAAAAGTAACTTAAATGGTTACTTCTAGTTTCGCTTGAAGATCATTCTAGAATGTAGCTTAAGATAATCCTATAACTATATAGCAAAAGTTCAGTGCAGAAAAGCAAGCTAAAGCAAAAGGATAAATACTACCTCCTACAGCTTGCTTCCAGAGCCACTCTGAAACTGCAGAATCATAAGATGCAACATGTTCAAAAGCCTTCCAGGCAAGCTTCCTACGGAACTGTTGATCATCCTGGCTCCCCCTAAGAAATTCGAGCAGTGCAGGATAATCTTGTGAGTCAACAATGACCAAGACATCCCTATGATTCTGTTCAATAAAAGTAGGTCAGCTGGATAACACATAGTCAGCAGCCAATGAAGTTTCTGTAACATTTAGCATAACTTTGGATAGAAAAAAAAAAAACATTTTGACTTGCAAACATCTTCCTACTGGATGTAATATACATTGGTCATTCGCAAGGCTAAGCCTATAAATCATATCCATAAAATTGAAGAACCGACTAAAATGGATCAAACATGATAAACCGAGGAGTTTACACAAAACAAGCACAATGATGAGTTAGCCCATCAACGACAAATCTGCGTAGGTGTCTGGATGAACAACCTTTGCAGCAGCTCTGATCATGGTAGGACCACCGATATCGATGTTCTCAATTCCATCCTCAAACTCAATTCCTCCGGTTGAAGTAACTTTATCATAAAAAGGGTACAAATTCACTACTACTACTTCAAAGGTACCTGTAGCATGACCGTTAGAGACAAAAAGGACTGCAATAAGAACCAAAAAACAAGCAAATTTAACAATAAAGAATAACTCGAAACTAAGCTGTTTAGTAAAATAATCTTATTATGCTCACCAATCCCATGCCTGCTAAGAGCTTCCATATGGTGCTTTTGGTCCCTCCTAGCCAGAATACCACCGTGAATGTTTGGGTGTAAAGTTTTCACACGACCATCAAGCTGCAAGAATTTAGCAGACCGAACATCAGATTACAAAATCAGAAATCATTATGTAAGATCCGATAAGTCTCCAATTACCCAAAATCATCTCTCACCACAGCTGAACAATGATACTATTTTCCTAAAATTGCCTCTTTGTTTAATCATACCCAATCTGGTAATAAGAAATATAAACACTCCTCCCAAAGATGCCCAGTTTTAAGTCTACATGCAAATAACACGACATAACTGGAAAATGTGTATCTTAAAAAGGAGTAAGGATGCAAAGGTCAATAGGCATTCAGCAATCACAGAGAGCAGGAGAATCACCCTTTCAGAGAGTGAAAGAGATTTGCATCCAATGATTCAAACAAGTGCTGAGATAAAAAGAATAGCTTTTAACAAAGATACTCCTAGATTTTACCAGCTAAAACAACATTTACTGAAGTTTAATGCTAAACCAGCATAATCAATCGAATCCCGATTTAAAAGACCATTATATAATGTATAAGCAAGTTTAGCCAGATAGCTGTGGACATGGAAACTAAGGACCAATTTACCATCTCCGGAAAAGAGGTAAGGTGTTCCACTTTAGTCACGGCCACTCCAGCACCTTCCAAAGCATTCGCTGTGCCTCCTGTTGAAACTATGGTATACCTAGAAAGAAAAGGAAACCCACATAAGAAGCATTAGACAGACATACACTAGTTGGTTAAGGAAATAAAAACAATCCCATGAGCCAAGGACAACAAGATAAGCGATCATTTTCACTTGGAAGTAGTGCGTCTGAATTATATTGACCAAAAAAACAAAAGAATGCGACTTGGACATGAAATGAAAATTACCCCAACTCTTGCAGTCCAGTGCCAAGAAAAGCGAGGTCCTTTTTGTCTGACAAAGATATAAGCGCTTGCTTCTTGCCTGAAAGAAAGCGACAGTAAAATGTTTTAGAAGAAAAAACTTAAACCAGTCAAATTAAGGTCGAGACTTTGGAAAAAGTTAAAAGAACCCATGTCCCCATTCTCGGGTAGAGAAAAGGAATTGAACTGTGGTGTACTTAAGGGTTGGAATGATACAGAAAAGCAAATGCTATACCAGAAGCAGAGGGTTGAGCTTCATTCTTTAGCACCGAAAGGGTTTGAGACTCAGCCATGGCTCTTACCGGACCACAGCTCCACCGAAGTGAATTAGAACTAGTGTGCACACCTTGCAAGAAGAGAACCGAAGCCTGAAATGACAAAAGGAGAGAGAAAGGATCAAGCACATAGTCGTTTGGTGAAGTTTTTTTGTTGTCGTTTGGGCTTTACCGATTGGGTGATAGACGAAGAGAGAGTAGTCGCTTTAGCTCTAGCTCTGGACAGGAGCCCGTCGGCGCAAGGAATGGAAGACTGTATGCTGTTGGCGGCGGCGGCGGCGGCAGTGGACATATCTACGAGGTAAGTGACCGAGAGAATGCTTTCAAGTGAGGCTAATGTGCTTTCAAGTTACATGTCATTTCCGTTAAGTTATACATTCACTTACGTGGAAACTTCTTTATATATATATATATATATATTGTTTTCCTTACATCGTTGAAACTATTTTTAATTTTTAATAATAAAAAATTATTATTAAATGACTCACATTTAATGAAAATAAAAGTAAATAAATAAAAGTAAAATTAAAAAACCAAAAAATAAAAAATCTTACTGAATTAAAAAAAAATCTTAACCAAACTTATTCATTTATCTCATCACCTTCTACTTTTTTGAGATTAAATTATAATAATCTTAGTCAATTTATGTTTTTAATCTTAGCCAATTTATCTTAAAACAAACTATTTTACAAATGATTATTAGATACGTGACAACATGTATTGAGTTACATTTAACACGAAGGGGTTGCTAACAAGTATTATAAGTATGTGACATTTTTTAATATTTTAAAAAAAATAGAGTAAAAATTAAAGTTGTAAGACGAGAAGTTTAATGTTTAAATGTTTAATCAATATTAAATTGTTATAAAATAATACATAGTAAAAATTGAGAGGAATTGACAATTTTAAAATAAGATTAAAAAAGAAAACTACTTTTGCTCGTTCAAAGTTGAATTAAATGATAAAAAAGTTGAATTAAATGATAATTAATACTACTTTTGTTGGTGTTGTTGTACTATAAATAACGAAAAATACTTAAACCCTTTAAAAGATATTAGAATGTGATTAAGACATTTGACCTATATTAATAAACCTGCTAAACATGTAATAAACTAAAGAATTAATTCAGTATGGTACTGTCCTGGATATACATAAATAGGGTATTATTATTGAATAACAAAACTACAACTTCAACTATCTGCATCACAAGTTATAAAATAGCACAAGGAGTATTTTGAAGGGCAAACCAAACATGGCCCACTGCATTTTCCAGGTTTCTCTGCTTTGAGTTGTAAAGGAGGCACATACAAGGGGACAAACAAAGGATGCCAATCGTTTGTGATCCATTTTCGTTCAAGTTAATCCTAATCTGTCAAGTAAAAGAAAAGAATACACTTGCAGTGTTTCCAACGTTCAGTCATTACAAACTCCTGATTCTTCAATTCATCACACAAGAAAAAAGTTAAAAGGAGATTACCTTTGTTAGGGACTTGCCATATCACCAAAGCAGCTAAGAAGATAGGTGCTTCGGATGCAAATGTTTTGAGGTCATTCCATGCAAATGTGAAGGCCCACCATTTGATTGATCCTGAAATTGAATCATATTAACAATATAAGCAATAGTTTACAGCAACTGGAGTGGCTGATACTGCACAAGAACCTACTATACCATTTCTGGTATATTGTCTTGGATTTCGAAACAACTTGTAATACTCGGTGGTCTGAAATGTAATTGGCCCTGCAAGCATGGAGTTGGCAAATTACTAAGAACTTTAAAGACGAGCTGACTATTTGGTTTTTGCCTTGTGGTACCATGTGCAAAGTAAGAACTAATACAGCCCACAGAATAATCATCAGAACCACCTTCTTGTCATTTTTTTACTGTGCAAATGAATTTTATTAGCAGAATGGCGTACCATCCCTTGCACCCTTTGTTGAGTCAAGTTAGATGCTATGGAGTTCAATTGTCCCTGTGGTTGGGGAAAAAACACGATTGAGACCTATATGTACTGATGGTAAATAGCCATGCCAAATACACGCGTCAATTTCAGATAATTTTACCAGCTCTTGCATGCCATGTTGATTGCCATAGTAGTCGTCGCGGTTGGAAGCTACAGAGTTTAAATGCACCTATATGATATACAAGGAACCCAAAAGCAGATGTTTACTTAAAAATTCTGAATTTAAATACATAAAATTCTCAAAAGTAGTTCAACTTCTCACGGTAACTTTTGGGGAAGAAACCACATACCATTCCATGCACAATTTGAGGGCCAAAGTATCCATCAAATGTTGAGGCCCTTGAGTGCAATTGTTCCTGCGATAAACTTTCTCAGGAAACTTCAAAGTTGCAACAACCAACATCAT
The DNA here is from genome assembly GCA_025629825.1 of Erythroxylum guanchezii. Taxonomy (NCBI): domain Eukaryota; kingdom Viridiplantae; phylum Streptophyta; class Magnoliopsida; order Malpighiales; family Erythroxylaceae; genus Erythroxylum; species Erythroxylum guanchezii. The sequence goes on along the minus strand of JAOTAX010000003.1, from coordinate 32,957,146 downwards.
TCAGTTAGTAACAGAATAGTTTGAATACAACAAGAACTCTATCTTCAATATATTCAGTCGGAGACTATATTATACCCTACACTGCATGCTTTTCTGCATTCACATCGAAGAGTGAAGAGGCTGATATTTTTAGATCTGAGACTCTCTATGATATTTATGCGATGACATTTCATTGCATTAAGATTTAACAATGCATCCAACTTAGCAAAGAAAATAGAGCATAGCGAACCATTTGTTGCCAACTGTTGTGCATCCCAATGGTTATGAACTCAGGCTCTGTATATACCTAAACAATGTACAGAGTGTATCCTTGTGAGCAATTTTGTCACAAACTGAAGGCAAAAAATCACCAATTATCTATCTGACCTGTCTTTTGTTTGACATACTGTTTTTTTTGTCTGTATTGACTGCACCATTAGCTTGATTTGCTTCTTCAGAGTCATGAGGAGTGTTAGAAGAGGGTGAGGGTGTTTCTACTGCACTCCAAATCGATTTATTGACACCCTCACATTTTCTCAAAGCTTCTTCTAGTGCATTGAATGCAATACAATAACTCTCTTGGGATAAAGAGCCTTCATCACCCAATCTGATGGCCCTTTGACATAGATCATTATATCGTTGAGCACTGGACTGAAACCTATTCAATTTCTCACTTGTCCTTTGTCTGCTCTTTGCATCCTTTGTCCAGCGTTTCAATATATATTGATGTGGAATGCTGTGAAGCCCAGACATTTGCATAACAATCAACACATGTCTGCAAAGAAAGCCATTGAACTCAAATAACCGGCATGAACAAGAGAAATATGATGTTCTTTCATTCCAGACCACAAGAAAATCATGATTATCTTCAAAGTCTTGAACCTTGAAAACTTTTGACTCTCCATCTTCACTTTCTTTTCTAGGGTGACAAGCAACAACACCCAAAACTTCAACCTGGAATTTCTTAAATATTGCATGTGTATACAATATCGCCATTTGTTTCCCAAAGGGTGATGGAGATTTCAGTCCTGGTTGTTTATAACAAGTTTCAAAATCTGCTTTTGCTTCCTCTTCAAATTTCTCTCTAAGAATAGCCTTGTATTGTTCTAAGAACTCCTTCAGTGAGGTTCTTCTTTGAATATATTTGTCCAAAAACGAATGAATGCTTTCTGACCGTTGAGTTGTAGACATTCCAGCCAAAAAGTTATCTGACATATATGTTGGTATCCATTTATGACGATCTTCATACAAAGACTGAAACCATTCATCATTCCTGAGATTGAAACTATCAACTATTTTCCACCACCTCTTTTCAAACTTTTCATCTGTCCTAGACTCAAATATACACTTGTTAAATTTATTCATAAAATTATCATGCTGCCTCAGCACATAACAGAGCTTTTCAGGAATCTTGGCCAATATGTGCCACAAGCAATAACAATGGCGTGAATTTGGAAAGACCTCTACAATTGCTTCTTTCACGGTCCTGTCATCATCAGTAAGTATCACTCTTGGAGCATGACCATTCATAGCCCTTAGCCATGCTTGCATCACCCAAGCATATGTTGATTTCATCTGATCAGCAATTAAAGCACTTCCAAGCAATATAAACTGAAAATGATGGTTTACACCAACAAAGGGAGCAAATGGCAGCTTGTATTCATTCTTGATATACATGGTGTCAAAGAACACAACATCACCAAAGTAGCTGAAGTCTAGCTTACCTTTGGCATCAATCCAGAAAACATTTTTCAAACGTTGTTCTTCATTCAAATCTATTGCATAAAAGAAGTTTGGGTTGTCATCCTGCATAGACAAAAAATGATCGAACATAAGTTCAGCATCCCCATCATCTAAAGCCAAATGCCTTGTTTGATTTGTTACATCTGCTTTCTGGCTCTCATTCTTCTTTCGCCCTCCTGATTGCTTAGACATTGAAACAGCCACTTCTTTTGTTCTTGCACTGATACCATGTAAGGAACCAGCATTGTTACATAGATCTGAGGCCCTATCAGTAGGAAAGTGATATGCCTGATCTGGAAAATTTTCATGATTATGCTCCTTAACAAAACTTTGTACGACCCATCTTCCGTCTTGCTGCCTTCTTTTAACATGCATACAAGCTTTGCAATCTGTTTTTAACCAAGAATGACCTGTTCTACCTCGTTTTCTCTTGACAGCAATGCTTGTTGTACCATCAACATTTAAAACAGGCTGTGGCAAGTCAGTCGAACTAGCTTCTGGCTTGCTTCCATATCTGGTGCAAACAAATTTGGCATCAATAAATTTTCCTGATATCCTTGATCGACGGCTGGCTTTGATTATGGCTGCAAATCCCACAGACTTGGCATACTCTTTGTAGAACATAAAAGCCTCTTCCTTTGATTCAAATTCAATTCCATCACAAGGATCTAAACATTTCACCGAACTTGAGTTAAACATATCTCCTGTATGCTCTTTATTTCTATCACCTGATACCCTTCCACAAACAATAGGTCCAGCATTTTCCTTATCATGCCCACTAGTCCTAGAAGATTCCACAATTAACGCATCTCTATTCTGCCCTTGATCACCATCTGTCGTATTAACAAAGACGTCAAGCCTACTATCTTCCTTATGCCATTCTCCTGAGGGCTGTTCTAGGTCAATCATCATGGAAGACAGATGCTTCCTAAACACAGTCACTACTTCTGCATAAGAAAAAGGTACAAAATTTCCCATCAAGATCCATCAAGAAAACCATAAAAGCAGAAAACTCAAGACTGTAAAATGCTACTTATCAAGGGTGACAAGACGATACAGCATCACAAACAGCAGCATTATAAGCAAGTTAAAGATAAGCATTCAAAAACTTTCTGTCTTACTAAATTTGACTTTCATAAGCAAGCCAGAGATCAGAAATCACAAGAAGCCAACCTTTCTGTATAACTAATGCCAAAGCGAAATGGCCCAAGGGATTCAGGCAACAACAAAAACACCTCCATTCTACTTAAAACTTTTTTATCGACCGAGAAATGTTATTCTTGTCAGAGATATTCTCTACTCATCAGAACCTCTCGAAGAGAATATCTCACTTACAGATTTTGTTCTAAAGGCCATTCAACTATAATTTTATCTCCAATTGAAAATTTTAATATATAATAGTTTTGATCATAGCTAATTTATGAAGTTTCACAGCTTCCATTAACCAACAGTGAGACTTACTACTTGCAAAACATCATAACAAAATGAAAATTTCTCATGCAATCAACTTTTCAGACTGATAATCATGCACAGAAAGAAGGAGAACATAAATGTATGACAGTCCACACTCGGGAAAAAATGGCACAAACACAAATTAAACTGAGCAAAACTTCAAAAAACAGAGAATTCTATTGAAAGACAGAGTAGTCGTAAGTAAAATAGACTCAGAAAGAAGACTGCAAGTACAAGGACAGATCGTAAGCGCCATAAACAGAGGAGGCGAGTAGACAAGTTTGTGACTTTGCGAGTTGGTGATCACGGCAAGAGAAATGAATGCTGTACTCGCGACGATACTCGCGGTAACTCCGTGAGAGCCCAAATCAAAGATCCAATTGGAAGCAAAACCCTAAGCCCTAATCGCTAGAGCTGAGATAGTCCGATGCTGTATCCACCCATTTAATGAAACGGAATAAACCATAATTAACAATTCAAAACGATGTCGTCAACCTGATAAAATTTCCTCTAAAATAAATTTTTAAAATTTAGCTTGTACTGCTGAATAATCCCTTGACGGAAGAAAATTTTTATTGTATATATTATAATTAATTTAATTGGGCTGTTAGTTCAATTTAATTTATATTTAATGAAAATAAATATAAATATAAATATAATAAAAGAATATATATCACATTAATAAAGATTTCTGAAATTTTAAAAATTGGACTAGTAGTTAAATTGATAAAACAAGAGGTTTAAGGTTTAAAAAATTTAATTAGTATTAGATCATAAAACTGACTAAACATTAAATAAAATTATATTATTCTTACTTATCGAATAATTTAAAGTTTAATTAAAAAAGATATTGTTAAATAAAAATAATTTATTTATTTTATTTTATAAGAATTTATTAATTTTAAAAAAACTGATTAATTATTAAATTAATTATTCTAACAATATAAATTATTTATTTATTTTTAACAATTAAATATAATTAATTAAAATATATTAAAATTTGATGTATAACAAAATTTTAACAAAATTTTATTTCTAATAACAAACCAATCACTAATAATATTAATAATAACTATTTCTTTCTTTTAATCAATTGTCTTAATTATAATAATTATATTCATTCTTATTTTTATTACCATTTTCATTAAAATGGACGAATAAACCGTATAAAGTTTTCTTTATTCGCTAACGCTAGTTTTTGCTTCTTTTTCTTTTTCTTTTCCTTGGTAAAATGATCATTCGAAGTCAGCGGAAATAAGGGGTTACCAGGAAGAACGACTAGGTGGGATACGAAGAACTACAGAAGCTAAAGCAGCATGACAATAAAGGATAGGAAAATGCAGAAGCTTCTAACTTGAGGGTTGCAAGAATGACTTGAGCCTCTGCATAAGTTTTTTTTTTGTTTTTTGGTTAGTATAGAAGTTGAAGCACCACATTATCATTCTTTCTGTTCCCAGTTAGGAAACAGCTTATAGATTCTATCTCCATATTCATGAATCTCAAAGCTTGTGTTTCCTGCAGAAGACCAACTCAATCATTCTTCCCATTCTAAAGATCCAAAGAGCAAGCTATTGGAGCTACATGCATGAATGAATGATATGTAGATTGTGTCAGAAACTTTTAACACTCCTTTTACTCGTTACTTACTACTTAGATAACCATTCAACGCTCACGAGTGCCTTAAAAACCAATTGATCATAATCATTACTAGCCACCTTATGTGAATTTTATGGACTGGCTAAGGTCTCCTGTACACACTTATTCTTACTTGAATTTATGGCAGAGAGTAGTCTAACTTCTTTCTTTGTTAACTTACTTGGGAGTTCATTTATGGGTTTAATTCCATCACTACAAAAATCATAACTAAATTGCTTCAAGCAGACTAGGGAAGAATGCAACTATTTTTGTGCTCTCTCTTCAGGATTTGTGGGCAACCAGAGAACTGATTTGTGTTCAGACTTATTTGTTCTTTTAGTTAATGTATTCTAGTGAAAATACATTAGATGAGAATGTGGAAAGATCCAATCTTTCTTCACATCTAATGAGAAAGAACTGATTATACTTCAACCGTTCAGTTTTTGCTTATGAAGTGATTTGGAGAAAACCAGATAAAGTTTAGCAACTGATGGTTTTGTAACATATTTGTGCTCATGCCTGATCTGTAAAACCATTACTGGCAACACCCCAAATTCACTTATACAGTAATATCACCCTATTCACAGTTTCTGATAGGCATTCAAATGATAATATATAGAAGGAACTAAATTTTTTGGTTGTAAAAACCAGGAAATAGAAACAAGGAGAAAAATTGACGGGTTAGAGAAGGTAAACACAAGCTCTTCAAGTTTAATGTGAAACTGTGATCCATGAGATTACAAGATTTCATTACTTTGATTGAAAAATAGTAAGGAGGGATTTTTCCTTTCGATTGAATGCAAGGCAACTAAATAAGAGAATGCCAAGCAGGGGAAACAATATATATTCATTTTCTCTTACAATTACTTTACACCAGATGTCCTAAGCTATCCCATATATTCTACTTATCACTCAGTATATGATGCCTACAAAAAATTCGAGCAATAACTCAAGCGCCTGGGCTCAAATAACACAAAGAATTTCAATGTGCTAAGTTCAACTACAATGCCTTAGCTATGGCTCATGGGTCACTTGCAGGATGATCCGACACTGTTCCTTCTGATGATATCTCTTCGACACCAAGCTGCTCAGTTCGAAAAGGATCCGAGTGAGTCTTGCTTGAATCACCACTATCATCAGGTTGATCATGTTCCTCCACTGGATGCACACTTTGTACATCGAGGGGCAAGCTCGGTGCATCCTTGGATTTCTCCAAACTTCCGTGTGAATCTGAAAATCCAATTTGATCCGTAGACTTTGGCAATGGTAACTTACTATCTAGCAAACTTGAGCTTGTTGTGCCAGAACCAGATGGAAAGGTTGGACCTGGAGCAACACAAGATGCTACTAATTGAAGCACCTCAGGAGATGGAGATAATCCCATGGTTATTTTCTTAGTTGGGCTTAAACAAGCAGCTGGTGTGAATGAATTAACCATGCTGGTACTGTGAGGTGGTGGGTTCAGGTCATATTGGTTCTCCACAAGCCCCGAGGATCCAGGAATCAGCAGCTGTTGTGGTTGTAAAGGCATTTCTGGTGGGGCAGAGGTTGAACCAACATCGGTGCAAACACTCGTAAAGTTCTGGCTATTCCTCAAACTATCTGACGGGACCTTAAATACTTGTGACCTTCGCTTTTTTTTCTTCAGAATATGCCTAGGATCTTTCGGTTGGCTAGGAGGGGGGGCTGGAATAACAAATGGTGGAATAGTTGGTTTGTCTTCTCCATATAGTATGCGAACTGAGTGAGCTATGGCCGATACAGTGGGTGGCAGTTCAGGTTCCGGCGGTTTGCAAGGAGCATTTACAGCCTCCCTAAGCCAATGGGGCAGATTGTTCCTAGAACTGTTTCCAGCTACTTCTTTCCCCTTTAAATGAGGAAAATTTAACCCTTTATCCAGGTCCACAAACAGCGCTGGACTGTTGGATCCACTGCTGCCCAGAGTGTGTTGGGAACTGCGCAGCATATGCAACGATTGATCCAGAAGACTAGGCAATTTCCCATACTTCATGGTGCCGAGTTCCTCCTCTCTCCGTTGTAAATCTAAGCTGCTTGAGCAATTCAAACTCTGTGGTCCCAAGTTGCTTGCTCCAAGAGCATTGAGAAGAAATGGCTTCTCAGCTGATATATTTGAAGGTCCAGCAGAAGAATCTCCAACCAAAATTTCCCGAAACTTATCAGGGTTCCAAGATGGAAATGGTCCAAAGTGTTCATACGGCAAATCAAGTTTATCTTGTGGATCAAAGTGAGCTAGGCTTGAAGATGGGTCACCAAAGCCCAATTTCATATCAGTTAGATGCGGCTGCAATTTAGGTGATGCAACAAGTCTACTTCCATGCAATGCCCGTGACATCATTCCCTCAGGAATATTTGGGAACAAGGATGCTTTAGAAGTTTTTCCTGGCTTCACTGGCTTTGGCAATGAGAAACTTGGGCCATCTAAGATCTTGAGTTGTTCCTCTTCCCACCTAGCTGCCAAATCCTCCACGGTTTTATACTTCGAGAATTTTAACCTGGGATCTCTGAGCATAGCATCCCAACTACCGCGACCATGTCTACGGACACCAATCCAAAGAAAATCAAGTTCATCTTCAGACCAGCCATCCATTTTTGATTTCTTTCTATGCAAGTGACTTGAGCCAGATCCTGTCCTCATCATTATGTTCTCCAACACCTTCCTGTGGTTTTCAGGAAATGATGGAAAAGTAGATGGCATATGACCCAACCCCAAGGTTGGTGTTACCTCTCTTTCCAACATATTATATTTTGTCATATCTTGAGCAGAAAATTTCAAGTTGGGTAACAGTGGCATTGCTGGAAGGTCCCGAACAGTGTCGTTTGCAGCTTCTGTTCTGCTTCCCAGAGATAAGCTAGATAGAAAATCATGTTGTGAAGTAGGCATGCTATCAGTGGGAACTGAGAATCTAGGCAGCATCTTTTCTTCAAAGGGCAGATTTGGCAGTAACATCTTTTCCTGGAAATCAGCTAAAGAAGAACTGGAACCTTCCAAACGGTCAGAACACTTCCTCTGTTGAGCTAATGGAGGACACTGCATCATTTAATACAAAAAGGAGACAGGGAGCATATAAATGAACAAAAGACATCAAGCATGAAATAAAAAAGATATATATGCATGGCAAAAATTTTCTGTTTAAACCACAGGCAGTGTCCATCTGAGTATTTGTATATTGCAGAGGGAGAGGAATCTGAACATACTGAACTAAATGGAAGCAAAGCATCTGACAAGCTATTTTTAAGACGCTGCTGCAGGACTTCTATTGATGCATCTTGCAGTCTCTGTTTGTCCAGGTTAATTTCCTGTCGCCTTAAATCCATCGCAGTTGAAGTTCCAGGGCAAGGAGGTAAGCTAAATGGAAACTCCTGTCCCATTCCTGGTTTTATTTGTCTGCCACTAGGTCTTGCGAAATTTCTGTATGAATGCTGCAAGTGATTAGCATTAGGAGCACACAATCCCAGTACTGGTAACAAATTGCTTGCAGGCAAGGAGTTTGTGTAGCCTGAACCCTGAGGTTGATGACCAGGAAAGTTTATGTGGGGAGAAGGATGGCCAAGTGAATTTATGGCAAGATCCAAATGACTGTTTAATTTGTGCTTTGACAGGCGGCCCAGCCTTAAACTAGAGTCCGTCTTGCTCTTCGTATCGGATGCTTGAGTGAACTTGTTATCATCCAAGTAGATTACCAAAGACTTCCTACTAATCTGCGCAGATGATTCCATTGGTTGATCCCCATGTTTATCATCCTCTGGAGAGCATTGAGGGAGGGTTTCAGATACAGGCAATTCCTCACCAGGATTAGATTCCTCTACCAAATTCCGGTGTGCAAGACGTTCTTTTTGTCTGGCACGTAGCTTAGCACTGTGCAAAGAAAGTAAAATTTGATGCATCCAAGTAATAAATGTTAGAAACAACAAGTTTAAATGCCCCTTCTAGCCAAGCATATTGCAACTTCTTCCCTCCATGATTCAAGAAATTGAAGCCCCAACATTTTTTTCTACATTTAGGCTTTTGTGAAGGTCTTAAACTACCGAAGTCTCAACCTCATAATAACTATTTACACTTGAGAAAAACGGAGTACATATTTCAAAATCCAATGTAGACAGACCTGACAAATTATTATTTCATGCTGTCAGATGACCTAATGGTTACAAAGAGAAAGAAAGAAGCTGAATCCCTTGTCCTACTTTGCAACACTTCACCATTCATATCATCCTAGAATTTTATACCCAAAAAACATTCGTCTTGTATTAATCACTGCATTTTAATGGTTACAGGTAATATAGACTCCAAAAACTGCTTATGTGGCATCTCAGAAGATTTATCACATTGTAAATTATTGGAAAAGAATGTGACTTACTACTTCGCTTTAAATGCTCGTCCAGCTGGAGTATATTCCCGCTCTGGCTCTGGTTCAGGTTCCTTGTCATCTTCACCACCACTCTGTCAGCAGATTATCAATTGAAAACCCATAAATGACATCAACCAAGCAGTTAAATGCTATAACTTTTAAGACATTAAGATAGGACTACTACAGTGTTATAAAGCTGCAAAGTAATATGTGAAGCATGCATATGAGAGGGAGAAAGTTGAAGTGGATAGTCTAATTGACTGGGCAAGGCAAAAATTGAAGTGATTAGAACCAAGTGAATCATGAGATATTTGTCATATTACCGTCAGTGCCACAAGAATATTGAATAAATATATAGGCAGCAGAACTAAAAATTCCATCTTCTCAATGAAGTAGAATCATAACCTTCCCGTTGTAAGTTCATACAAGAAGGAAAGCGAGTAGCAACAGCTCAAAGTTTCATTGCCAAAAGTTTAATAGATAAGATAGATAGAGAAAGAAGTATGGATTTGACCAACCCAGACACGTTCAAAGAGAATAAATCACAAGTTTTGTTCTGATACTTAACCCAAACTATGGAAGAGTTTTTCACGATAAAAGCAACCAAGTGAGAAGTAGAATGGAATCACGGAAGTGAATGATCCAAGATGTGATTTAAGTAAAGATGGGAATACTCAACATGTGAGGTAATGAAAAATAATATCCAATAGCAATATAATTGATTAGAAGCAGACTCCACCTTAAGCCAGTGACAAAAATCGCTCTTAGAAGATAGAAGTACCTCACTCAATGTTTCACTTGGGTATGGTGTATATGCTTCTCTATACGAAACAGCTTTTCTCAGGCGCTTCCCCCGGCCAAGAGTAGCTTCCTCCTCATTTTGATATTTCTCCCATCTAAAGCCCGGAAGATCACGTAAGATAAAATTTAAAATTACATAGCATAAATCTAGGCAAAAGCAGAATCAGTTATCAATTAATTGCATCTACCAGCCAGTCTCATCCAACCAAAGTTTGAGACTTTAAGGATACGTGCAAAAACCTTTATGTTTAGAACAAGTGAATAAAATACAATTTGGACTTCCTAAATTGCATCCTTGTTCCAACCTTAAACCCCATGCAACTAATCTATAATGGAGGACATCAAAGTCAAGAGTTGCAGCAAGAAACACATCACAAGCCAACCAAAATCATCTGTTGTTGCAGAAATGTGAAAAATAACATATAAAATTCTTACTCGCAGCTTAAAGCATGGAATGGTTGAGAGTAATTTCGAGAACGTGTTACAATTGCTTACCGTACACGTAAAAGCCTGTCCCATTCATTTTCTTCATTACCACTGAGAACATTGTCCTCCTTTCTTTCAGCATTTTGTCCAGAAATATCATCAGGCACAAGAGAAGGTGATTCACCTCCACCATGCTCCTCTATTGTTTCATCATTCCACTCCAAAGGCTGCTGACACAAAACAATAATTTTTAACCAAAATTACAAATCTTCATTTCTTCAGGTCTTAGAGAAATCATTAACTCAAAATACAACCCCAGGATACACATGAGAAAAACTGAATAGAAGGCTTGCACATGCAAGCAGCACAAAAAGAACAATGCAACAGACATATGGACAGTTGTGTACCATGATCAATAGCGAGTTATGGATAAGGGGGCATGGAATACAACAATTGCTTACTTCCAATGCTATGGCAAAAAGAGGTTTCTTACGATTAAATGAACAGAATAATATGGAAATCAATCGTGTACATTGAGATTACAATTCATTACCTTCACTGAACCAAGCATATCATTGTCAAAATCTCCTTCAGCAACATCAGTTGTTCCAGACTGCAGGTTTGACCGGTCAAGCAATTTTAAGATAGCATTATCATCCCACAAAATCTTGTTGCCACCATCTGTACATTTATCCTTGTAAACATCCCCAAGGCCACCACCCCTCTTCCTCTGCTTTTGCTCTAAATCTGCTAATATATCATCCTTGTTATTGTTACTATCGCAAATTTCTTTACCATTCGTGCTAGAAGAATCGTTGAAAAGTTCTTCTGTTCCCCATCGTAGAATATCTTCAACTTCCTTCTGTGATCCAGACTTGTTCACAAACAGCTGATCAAGCATCAATTTCTTTTTTGCAAGCTGCAAGATGCGCTCCTCAACACTGGCACGGACAACAAGCCTGTACACCAGAAGTCTATTTGACTGTCCAATTCGATGTGCCCGATTCATAGCTTGGATATCAGCATGTGGGTTGAAATCAGAATCATAAATTATAACTGTGTCAGCTGTTGCTAAATTTATCCCAAGACCACAAGAGCGAGTTGATAGCAAGAAGACAAATCGACTTTTATCTTGGTTGAAACGAGTAATTGCTGCCTGGCGATCAGTGACTGATACAGAACCATCCACTCTCTCAAATGTTTTAGGCCCAAATTCTATGGTCAAATAATCCTCAAGGATATCAAGAAGCTTAGTCATCTGTGAAAAAATAAGAACTCTATGACCATCCTTATATAACATTTTTAGCATGGAATGCAGCAGGGTCAGTTTGGCTGAAGCTTTTATCCGCATTTCATGTAAAAAATCTACTGAACCTGAATCAGGTTCAGTACCAGGAATCAGATAAGGATGATTGCAAATCTTTCTAAGCTGCATCACAATGTTTAGCATTGATTGCTGTGGAACCCCTTTTCCAATATTCCTTAATAGCTGATAATTTTTAGTAAGCATTGCCCGGTAGTATTCAGCTTGGATAGAAGACAATTCAACAGGAACCATTCTTTCTGTCTTGGGAGGAATATTTTGCATGGCATCCTTTTTGAGCCTTCGAAGCATATGTGGAGCAACGAGTTTCTTCAATTCCTCTACCTTCTCAGTAGTTGTAAGATCATTAAATTTCTCCTCAAAAGAAGATAGAGAAGGGAATGAAGTTGGCTGCAAAAAGTTCAGCAAATTGTACATCTCACCAATATTATTTTGAAGAGGGGTACCGGTCAACAGAACACGATGCTGGAAAGAAAATGTATTGAGCAAGCTGAATAGCTTACTTTCAGAATTCTTCAAACGGTGACCCTCATCAACCACAAGAACTTCCCAAGGAACTCCACGCAAGTAAGAGGAATCAGCAAGAACCATTTCATAAGTGGTTAAAAGCACATTAAATTTGAAAGACAATGTTTTCTTATTTGGTCCATTTGGATGACTCGCATGCCATTCATACTGGCGAATAATGCCTCTTGCTTTAGCACACCCGTGATACTCCACAACATTCACATCAGGAGCCCACAGTGCAAATTCAGCAAGCCAGTTAGGCATAGTGGAAAGTGGAACTAAGACTAAACAAGGCTTGCAAGCTTTGAACTCGAAGTACAATGAAGAAATAAAAGCACATGCAGATACCGTCTTCCCAAGACCCATCTCATCAGCAAGTATCACATTCTTTGATCTATGCCAGCACTTACGCAACCAATTCAATGCTTCAAGCTGATGGGGAAACAAAGAACCTCCTTTGAGTTCATTAGGTTGCTCTGTGAGAGTAAAAATCTCATTTTGCTGATCACCTACCCTCCCTTTCAAAGGATCATCCATCAGAGAGTCTTTCTCCTGGGTTTGGCATTCAAGCTTGTGGAAAAGATCAATTAGATATGACGATTTTTTAAGAACAGGTTCATCCAGTTTTTCCCAAGTGCACTCATCATATGGGAGACCAGTCCATTTGACAAAAGCTTCATGTGTACAGTCATCAGTAGCATGCAGAGCAATAACTCGCTGAGGTTGTTTCCACCTATCCTCACATATATTGATCACAGAAGTTCCATATTTAGCCTTGTAGTTTTCTAGTTTTCTCTTAGCAAGAGCTTTCAGCTGGGATTCAGGAACCCAACTATTATGCACATGAGATTTTCCAACCCACTTAACTAAGAACTCGAATGATACTGTTGGATTAGCACAAGTTGAAAAAGCAACCGAAGTTTCGGTAGCTTTGTCTTGAACATTACTAGTCATATTCTTTTCACTACTTGCTTCTTTTGTGTCTTCGGATTTAGAATCTTCAGTACTGTCTTGTTTTACCAAACCAGCATCAGCTCTGTCCTCCGTTTCCATATGTTCTTGTTGTTTTACCAATTCCTCTGCAGTCACTACAGATTCATCTCGATCTTTATCAATTACGGCAGGCTCAGAATACTTTGCATCCTTCCCTAAGTCCTTGAAATTTCCTACTTTGCAATCTTTGTTTCCAGATCTTCTGTATACATGCAATTTATCCACTCTGACATTCTTCATGCTCTCTTCCTTATCCAAAGTTTCCATACTGCTAGGACAACCTTCTCCAACATTTTCAGCAACTCTTGAATCGGAACGAACATCACAGCTTGAACTTTCCTCTGAAAGTCTAGTTTGCATTTCAGAATTAAACAATTTGTCAGAAGGAATGCCATCTGCAGCACTTAAAGAACCATCATGTGACAATTTTGCATTGTCACCCTGAATTCGACATCCCAGTACTCGATCAACCTGAGATAACCACAAAAATGATACTAGGATATTAATCAGGATCACTGCAAATTTAACTGGAATGCAATTGTCTTTTTCCCAAGATCTATAGAAAAATGCCTAAATTTTCAGATTAGCTATTTCACCTGTTGAAGTTCATTGATAATGACCTCGCCTGTTTGTGCTTCAAATACATGTTCCCCAGATTTATTCAACTCATTTGATGGGTTTGCAACTTCGTCAGGAAATTTCTGAAATAGTTCGTTCATATTAAAGTCACAGTCAGGGAGTCATAATAAGAGTTTTGGTCACAATTATAGCCATGCCACATAATAGCAATATAAACAAGCATAATGGTACTAACATTACTACTAGTAATCAAGTAAGAAATTCAGCTGCAGACAAATATTTATTTTTGCTGAGGTTATCCTGGATGCAAAAATTAAATTAACAAAAACCTCTGTTTGTGTGTCTAAATGTGACTGTGGAATCCATTATACAACAAATAATACAGTGCAACTATGAAACTATGTAACAAACATGATACAGATCCAAATAAATATCATGTCTATATTGACTAAGCAAAGAACTAGGTAAAAAGAAACGACATAGAGAAACCAAAGAGAAACCTGCTGAAGTTCAATTATGAAAAGCCAAAGCAAAGCAATGAAATTACTGAGTCAATACCTCATCTTTCCCCCCCACGCTGATACCCTTGCTTCCAACATCTTCCTTCAATATAGATGCATAATCTCCACCAAGTGTTTTCGGCTTCAAGTGCAACTTATTTGATCCAGGATTTTCGGTGCTTGCTTTCAATCCACGGTTTTTACAAGTTCGTTTTCCTTTGTCAGATCTATGCTTCTTTGTGTTGTTCCCATTGTTACCTCCTTCATGTTTTCTTTTTTTATCTTTCTCAACCGTAGCACCAATTGCAAGGACAATTGATTTTCTTGGAGAACCATTATTAAGAGAGTACTCATGCTTTACATCAGAATCCTCACTATTTGGCTTGCCTTTTGTAAGTTTACAATGCGACAGGAATTCTTTACTAGAAGAAATTAACATTTTCTCACCAGATGACCTGGGTGGTGATGCACTGGGCTTCCTTTCATCGTCAATGTTTATACATGATGAAGTACCCTCTACAGGGCAACCAAGTGATGGATCACTTGGATTGGGGCCATTAGATACAAGTACGGTGGAATCTGGTTCTTTTTCCAAGGATTTGAGTTCAACGTTAACAACAGATTTCCCTTTGCTGGAGGACCTTCGTCTGGAAAGAATTGAGCTTCCAAGAAGCCGTGATACTTTATCAGCACTGGATGACTTAACTCCAGTCTTCAAGTTTGATGTAAGAGTTTTAGTTCTTGCCCGCTTTGAAATAGTCTCCAGATGGCTAATTGAATTGAGAGGGTCACTTTTTTGAGAGCACTTAGGACATTGCCACTTACCCATCGGAATGCGCTTCAGGAAATGAATAACAAGATTTAAATAATTCAAGTGCAATTAATATGATAGGAGGAAAAATAAGCATCAGCAAGTTAGCTGCAAAAAAAATATTATTTAGCACATACCTTAAGAGGCGGATCAAGACACTGAAGATGATAAACTCGGGGACAGTTATCACAGCATAACAGGTTACCACCAAGATCGCAGATAACACATTCATAGTAATACTGGAATGCAAAGGAGATAAAAGACCATGAGGATTGAAAGTACATAGCGACAAGGAAAAAATAAAGATGCTACAAAGGATTATACTATAAATATTTATCTGGACTCTACTACCATAGTTCTCTAAATGAGTAGCATTCTGCAGCAGTTTCTATCCTTATTATTTACTCTGTGTGTACTTACTGCCTTAGAAATACAATAATTGAACTGTTGCCTCGTCTAGAAATGTAGCAACAGAAACAACCGGATTGAAGAAGTTCGAAGCAAACATGCATTTAGATTTCAAGAGCATTACATTCAAGGACTAGATCTCCTATAGCAGAAGTTCAACTGATTTAGCCAGACTTTACCAAGACTGATGACAAATTTGTAAAGACAACAATATAGCATGCAAATTTGCATCATAAGATATCATGAGTGAAGCAAATGATGAATGTTCATTGTCCTTACCAACAACAAACTTTAGTATCCCAAGTAGCTAGAATGAAGTCTACAAACTACTAATAAAGAGCAACAGATAGTAACTTACGCCATCATTCCCTTTCCTCTTGGACGAAGATACATCAGAAACTAATTCAGTCTTTGGCCTGCGTTTTGCAGTAGAAGCACTTCTTGGAGATTCCAAGGAAGCTGTATTCTCTTCCCTGCTACTATTAGACAAAGCTCGTCCATAGAGAAGCTTTTTTCGCTTGCGCTTCAACACCCAATTTCTGTTTATCATTTTACTCGTTGTCAGAACTGTTATCCTTCACTAACAATCCAGTTCTTTTTACTCACATTGCTGCAAAGAATGCCCGCCATGCATCTGAAGATGCAACAAGGCTTCAATCAATCCAGGGCAGCAGAATCTCAAAGTGGCTGTTAAACAAGAGCATTAATCAGGATCAAAGAGTATAAAACAATATATTGGCTTAACAATATGATGTTTCCATTCATCTGGAACATATTTAAGTACTCATTTGGTATCAGCACAAACAAAAACCATAAGACAACATTAGGATAAAAGAAAATCATAGCATCAGCCCGCTCATACGAATTAATCAAACTGAAGTCTTGATCAAACCAATAGTTAAGATACATCAAACTCTGGGCAAAAGCTAAACAATCAGACCAATGAACTTAGCAAATCACATGCATTCACTCAATAAAAGTCCCAGAACCCCACTTTATCAACTAGCCAATTCTAAAACCCAATCACCAAGTCAATACTGAGAAACTGCACAATTTAGCACCAACCAATAAGACCATAAATACAGCACCAAAACGACATCAATTTCATTATACCAGGCGCGAAATCAGCTCATAGCAAATAAAACAAAATACCCACAAAATCCAAACCAAAGACAAGCACGAGAACAGAAAAAGAAACAGTACCCATATGGGAAAACAAGCTCGACAATCGTTCAAGTGAATCAGAAACACCTGGATGTTGTAATCATAGACACAGTGTTGATATAAAGGGGGAGAGAAGCGAGAGAGATTAGGGCATAGAAGAAGGGGAAGAGAGAGAGAGATAAATGAGAGATACGAGACACAAAAAAGAAAGAGAAAGGAGGCAGGCACCTAAACACGACACAACAACAACTAACAACAACAACTAAATATGAAATATATCGAAAGAGACTTGGGACTATATAAGATTTAGAGAGGGAAATCGCATAGTTGTAGAGAGAGAAACATACATAATACGGACTCGCCGGGGTCATAGGACGGGTTGCACTCTGACATGGCAGTGCACGAGAGAGATGGAGAGAGAGAGATGTCCTTAGAGAGAAAAAGTACACTCCTCTCAAAAAACACTCAACCATTGAGAACATGCCACGTGGATGTACGTAATGTTCACCCATATTTTTCCTTTTTTTCTTTTTCACACTTTTTCAAAATTTGGAAGAGGAGTCGGCTGTGTGTGACAAACGTTGCGTTTGTTTAGTATCTTCGATATGTAGAGATGAAATAAGACAGAAATTTAAATATAGAACATAACAAAAATTAAAGACAGTTAAATATTTAAAACTTCTTTTTTTTTGGAAGATGTTAATGGGTCAAGCTGGGTTAGCCCTAATTATGGTGGCCTGTAACCTGACAGGTCAAGTCCGAGTCGACCCGTGATTTGACCTATGGCCTGATGAGTAACGGCAGAATTAGGGCAACCTGGCCTGTCATTTTTTTAGAAAATTTTAAAAATTGTCATTGTTTTGGAAATAACGATAGGGTCACAGGTCAAAACTATGCCGGACACTTTTTAAGATCTCGACTATTTTTCTTATTTAAACAAGACAATTTTAATTATTATTGTAAATTCCTCCTTAACATTGCAATGTTAATTTCTAAAAAAATAACCATTAAAGGTTTAAATTATTATAAGAAAATATTACAGCAAGCAACAACACCAGAAATCTTACCAACAATCGAAATTTGGAAAGGTCCAATGATATACAATCTTACCTTTAACTAATAGAGAGCTTATAAAAAAAGAAACAATTCAAAATTTAGTTAAAAATTAACGGTTACATAAATAAATAAATTTGAATTATCTTAAGGAACTAATTATTAGATACATACATTGAGTTTCTATTTTGTGTGTTATATTGTAAGTCTAAAACATTACCATATGTTGTAGATAAATATTTAAAAATAGAATTATCCTTTTTTTTAATTAAACCAACAATATTATTATCATAAAAAATAACTTTTACTATAGAAAATTTGGATTTTATTTCAAATCATTTTCTTAATTAGACAACACAATTTTAATTATTATTTATGAATATTAAATTATTTTGAATTTCTTACAATAAATGCAATCGGCGGCAAGCACTTTTAATAGTATACAAACCTCTATTATCAAATCTCCAAAACCAATCATCCTCGCCGCCAGTTCGACTTAAAGGGATGGATGAGATGGCAGCAACATGCTAAGGATCAAAAGCCTGGAGAATAACATCGGATTTCCAACGGTGGTTGGCTATGAGGTCCGATACCAACATCAACTCGGTATTAGCCGGACGGGCCGTGGTGATTTTCATAGACGCCATAGAAGGGAGCCAAGAATCCTCCCAGATAGAGATTGATGAGCTTGAACCAACCCGTAAGCAGGCGCCCTCCTTGATTAATGCCTTACTTTCCCAAAAGCTCCGCCATATGAAACTCGGGTTATGACCTAAAGTTGAGGCAAGGAAAGAAGTAGACGGAAAGTATTTTGCTTTCAAGACCCTCGCAACAACCGAAGTGGGGTCCTTAAAAAGG